>PVIW01000483.1:16263-484333 GCA_004026585.1 Noctilio leporinus | reverse complement strand
ACCCAAAGGTCGCAGGTTCGATTCCCCAGCCAGGGCACATAACCAGGTTGCAAGCCAGGTCTCCAGTCAGGTCTGTGGCTGGAGGCAGGTGAAATGCAACCATACACGGATGTCTCCCTCCCTCTCTGCCTCTCTCTTTCTCTCCCTTCCCCTCTTTCTGAAAATAATGAAATAAAATCTTTAAAAAAAAAAAAAAAAAAGAATCATTGGTCTACCTGGCTGGTAGCACAGTGGATAGGTGCCGGCCTGGGAACCCAAAGATTGGTGGTTTGATTCCCAGCCAGGGCACGTAACCAGGTTGCAAGCCAGGTCTCCAGCCAGGTCCTTAGCTGGAGGCAGGTGAAAGGCAACCGTACATTGATGTTTCTCTCCCTCTTTGCCTCTCTTCCTACCCCTCTCTTTAAAAATAATAAATAAAATCTTTAAAAAATAATAAACTTTAAAAAAAAAGAATCATTGGTCTAATTCAAACCTTAAAATGCCATTAAACTTAAAATTATGTTAAGAAGCCCATTAAAGACTTATGATAAGATTAGGCACATTTACATATTCCTTTTTTAATTATATAGTTCACTCTGTCCTATAGTACATTAATATGTGCTTCTGGGTGAAAAGCTAGGAAGGAAAGAGAAATTCTGCCATTTCCCCAATTATTCTCACCTTCATGGAGGTAGATATTAAACCAGCTGATGTGACACCTACAGTCATCATTTACCTTCACTCTCTCTTAATTATAAAGAAACAAGAAAAGGTAAATAATCACAAAGTTGAGAAATCTTTGGGCAGAACAGATTTTTGCTGTT
This sequence comes from Noctilio leporinus, assembly GCA_004026585.1. Classification (NCBI taxonomy): domain Eukaryota; kingdom Metazoa; phylum Chordata; class Mammalia; order Chiroptera; family Noctilionidae; genus Noctilio; species Noctilio leporinus. The sequence continues at coordinate 483,530 of PVIW01000483.1, read as the reverse complement.
TTTGTTCAAGGGAACTGTGGAGGTTTGCTGCCCCAGGCCATGTACCATGTAAGTATCTTTTTAGAGTTGTGCCTCAGACTATTGTCTCCAGAAGAAGAGGAGGAGGAATTCTTCCTCTGCTTGCTCTCCCAGCTATATAGACACAGTGCATTTGAGAGTAAGATATAAGATAGACAGGCTTCCAGTCTCATAAAAATGTGACTACCTGTAACGTCAATACCTTCCTTTAGCTAAAATTCCAGCCAATCTTCAGTTTGAAAGAAATTTGGGGGTGGGTGCAAGAAGGGAGAAACATCTATAATCTACTCTAGAAGTAATCTACTCTAGAACAGCTCTCAGAACAGTTCTGCGGTGCTATTAGATGTTAAATGCAACGAAAGATTTATTAGCTTTTAACATGAAGCATGTTAATATGTTTGTTAAAGAAGGCATGCCTTTTGTTGGCATACTTCATGCTGAGGTAGCAAAAAACAACTAATGCATTTAACAATGTCAGAAGAGAGGGAGTTTAGTGTAAAAGTATCATTAAAAACCAAAATAATGTTATATATGTCAAAGAACATCAAATATGAATCTAGGTGTCTTGAAGCAAAGAAAACAAGCTAAGATTTAAATCCCGTTGAAAGGGAAGACAGTGAATTCAGTTTGATCTCAGATAAGAAATGTTTTAAGGAAATAAGGTTCTGTAGGAAGGGAGGCAAAGGGCACATAAGCATTGGGAAGAGGAAGACACAAACCCAGACCTGAAAGAATAGAAAAGAATTAGTTAGATAAAGTAGATCAAGTGCTTCAGGGAAGAAAGTGATTAGCTGAGAGAGAAAACTATGGCTTTCTCACATTAACTGACATCCCTCACAGGAATGATAAAAATAGGTACCATAGACAGGGTTCATGTACTTCCTTTAAATACATACATAATGGGAGAAGGGAACACAAATTGTTTATAATGAGGAATCCATAAATATTTTCATCTTCAGAAAAGGGACAAAAATGTTAAGAAGCTTGCCATAGAAGAACATAAATTACTTTCAGAAGCAACAGAATAATGTATCAGTTCAGGTTTCCATTGCCCTAAAATCACACCAAAATGTCCCTTTTGGCAAGGTGAGTGGAAAGTGAAGAGGTTGGACAGGGGTGAATGACATGTCCATTGTCTGGAATAAAAATGAGAACTACAGATTAGAGAGCCAATTGTTGATTTCAGATACCACTTTACTATCAGTAAGTTTTACTTCAATCAAATTGTTTAGCAGTCTCTAATCCATAATTATATGTGTGATATCAGATCCTCTTTATCTGAATTGGGGAAAAGAGGTAAGGAAAGAGGGATGGAAAAGTAAAGAATAAAAATATTGGGAAATGCTAGCATTAAGGCCCTGAAAGAGCCTCCTATCAAAACAAACAAACAAACAATAAAAACAAAACAAAACTTGGAGCACTAAATTTTTCCCTATAATCAGTCCTGATTACCATGCTTTAAGCAGCAGAGGTCACAGGCATATGAAGCCATCAGCTTCATATGGTTCATAAAGGCTTATTTTCTGGTCTAGTTGGTTTTCCAGTGGGGATACTGCTACGTCTTATAGTGTCTCCATTCCAAGGTTTCCTTTAATGATGATATAACTGTAAATCACATCCAAATTTGCCTCATATATCTAATCCCAAACATTCCCAAGTATTCCCAAATGATCCATTACTTTTAAGCCAAAGATAAATGCCATAATTTTATAGTTGAGTTATAGAACCGGAAGGCTCATATTAAAGGGAAACAGAAGAAGCATAAAGTTCCTAAGGTTCCCTCCAAGGAGACCAAGCAGAAGAGCTTAGATGGAGCCCATGGGGGACAGGCCAGAATGGGAACCATGCTTCACATCCCAGAGCTCTCTACACAAAATTTAAACAGCTGAAGATCACAGATTTCTGCAGAAGGAGTCCAAGAAGGAAGCAGCAAAAGTAACACGCTGCAGAAAAACCATGCCTTACCAACCTTCAAATCAGAGAACATAGCCAAGGATGACCTTTCATGATCAGCTATAAGCAGATTACAGTTTAGAGTATCTACTTATTTTTGTACATAATATTTAAACATGTAGAATGTAGTATTCTTGCATATGTGTTATATTAGATGTGCATGTAAAAGGGATGGGAATAGAGATAAAAATCAAGAAGATATCCCCTTTTGTACAAGAGGATGTAGAAAAAAAAAAAAAAGAAAGAAATGCTAACATGAGTTTATTTCATGTAATGGGATTATGGATGGTTTTCCCATTTTTACACTTCTCTATATTTTCCAATTTTGTACAATATACATAATAAGAACAACTAATAAAAACAAGGAAGTTTTACTACTAGTGCCTTTTCTGTATCCTTTCTCCCAGAACCCAGCACATGGAAACTTGTGATCAAAACTGTTTGCACCAACAATTATGAAGAAAAACAAAGCATGTAAAATAATCATCACAATTCTAAAATTGTCTTCACCTCCTGGTCCTTAATTCCAACCAAGCCCTCCCTGTGCTTTCAATTTCAATAAGAAAAATAAACATTATGTAAGACAATATCAATAAACATCACAAAACAGAACATCAAACAGACTGCGGACAGGGCAACAGTTAAAATCCATGAGGGTACATTTTGTTGTTAATGGGCTATCCACCATTAGAAACCTGGCTTTTTGACACAGAATAGTCACAGTAGGCCCTCGCAGATTGGCTAATGAGATGTCCACTCACTGGGGAATTTAGCTATTCATCAAGCCCCTGGGTAATTTGGCCAGAGCTCAAGATACCTACAGGAGTTCAAGTGGAAAATGAAATCTGAGCAGCCTGTAAAGGGGAAATGATATCCTGCCCAAGCTGAAACAGTCTGTTCTTTGGGGGTAGATTCATCTAGACTAGTCAAATTGGACTGAGAAGTTAACTAAATGGAAGGTCTATCATTGCGAGACTGCAGCAGCTTGTCCTAGGAAAACACAGCACTTTAATATCTACCTTAAGTCACTGCTGACTGCCTTGGAACCTAGTACATGGTAATATGTGCTTATTTTTATAGAAAATACAGCATAAGGAAAAGGACTACTGAAAAAAGAGAACTAAAGTTTTGGGGAGGAAGACAAGATTTTGGAACTGACCGTACAGTACAATAAGTGATATGGTGGGGGGTGTCCAAAAAGGGAGCAATTACTTAAGTGAGTTTTAATCTGAATCTTCCCACCCACATGCCAATTTTAGCCAGCAGGGGATATAAAAGGACACCAGAGCTTAGCAATGTCAGCCAACTGTCATCCTGTCAAGAGCGTAGACAAATTAGTCACCATAAGAAAATCAATAGCCGTGGGAAAAAGGCTTTCTTGTACATTTATGATGGATAACACAGCCTGGGTGTAATGCATTGAAACCACTAACTTAGATGATGCAGCCTGCTTGAGTCTGCATCATAATTTTCAGACTTCGGAAAGGACCTACAGTTCTAAGCACACAATAGTGGCCATATCCCTCCATAAAAGAATTAATCCAAAGGTGGCCCCTGAAAACTCCAAGTATTAGTAGTAGTAAGAAAGAATGGAAAGAACCATCATTACATCATGTCCAAACACCAGAATTAGAAAAATGGTTCTTACCCATGGGTCCTTCTCTGCTTCTAGAATTGGAGAACAACACACAATAAAACTAGTAGTAATCTATCCTTTCTATGTAGGTTCCACAAGGTGATGTTTCAGTGAGGAGGTCAATTAGCTCTGACATTGAACTACAAGGGAATTGGAACATCAGAGCAGAAATGGTTTTTCAAACTTCTAGCCTCCTGTGGGAAAGCCCAGACTAGGTGATAAAACCACCTGAGGTTCTCTTTCAGCCCACATCCTTATAGTCAAGCCTTTGGCCTCCATTAGGCCAAGGGAATCTATTGTGCTTAATGAGCTGGTTCAGTTCGCAGCCTAGTTTCAGTTTTTATTAGGTGGAGAAAGACGATGTGCCATCAACAGCTCCTCTATCTCTTCTCCTGCCATGGGGGCACTCTTGCAAAGCAGTGTCCCAGCCACAGCCTCTTTCCTACCAGGCAGCTGGTCCCACCCAGGAGGACAGCATCCACACATACCCAGACTCCAGAGACCACTAGAGACAACAAGGCAGGCAGCCTGGTGACTGAAACAGGAACCCAGGGAAGGACAGCCACAGCCTCACACAGACTCTGATATTGATCCAGGCTGACTTTGGACAAACCAGTCAACTGCTCTGTGGCTCGGCCTCTCATCTGTAAAACAGTGGTGATCTTAATCTCCCTCACTGGGAGGGTGCAGACTCAAATGACATTATGAACTGAAAGTACTTTGGAAAATGGTCACTCTTAAAATGACAGAGATCAGTGCTCACTTGGGCAGCATATATACTAAAATTGGGATGATACAGAGAAGATTAGCATGGTCCCTGTGCAAGGATGACACACAAATTTGTGAAGCAGTCCATATTTTTTAAAACTTTGGTACATTTACACAATGGAATACTATGTAGCAGAAAGAAAGAAAAAGCTCCCACCTTTCACAACAACATGGATGGAACTGGGGAGTACTATGCTTAGTGAAATAAGCTAGTTAGTGAAAGACAAATACCATATGACCTCACCCATTACAGGACACCAATGAACAAAATAAACAAACAAGCAAAACAGAGCCAGAGACATGAATACAAAGAACAGGACTTCAGTGTGCAGAGGGAAGGGGGAGAGGGGAGAAGGGAAGTTCTTTAGTTAAAGAACTAGCATGGCTAACCATGGACATGCACAACAAGTGGGGTTGACTAGGGGGGTGGAATGGGAGGGTGGGGAAGAGTAGAGTGGGGAGGGGGGAATGGGGTGAATGTAATACAGGAACAATAAAATTTTAAAAATTTAATAGCCCTGGCTGGTAGCACAGTGGTTAAGGCGCCAGCCTGCGAACCCAAAGGTCTCAGGTTCGATTCCCCAGCCAGGGCACATAACCAGGTTGCAAACCAGGTCTCCAGTCAGGTCTGTGGCTGGAGGCAGGTGAAACACAACCATACATTGTGTCTCCCTCTCTGCCTCTTTCCCTTCCCCTCTTTCTAAAAAATAATGAAATAAAATCTTTAAAAATAAATAAATAAAAGTTTAATAAAAAGAGTTAAAAGTAAAGAAAATAAAGAAAATGACAGAGATCAGTTAGTACACCCCCTTATTATACAGAAGAGGAAGCAATCTCCAAGCAACCAAATGACTTGAACAAAGTCAAACAACAGAGTGTCTATACAAGTTAAAGCACAATTTTAAAAAGTTAGTATAATTTCAATATGACTTAAAACATATTAATAATTTATTTTTCTGTCTTCTTAGCTCAAAAGGAAGACACATCACCTATAGAAATAAAAGGAGCCCTGGCTGGTAGCACAGTGGGTAAGGTGCCGGCCTGTGAACCCAAAGGTCGCAGGTTTGATTCCCCAGCCAGGGCACATAACCAGGTTGCAAACCAGGTCTCCAGTCAGGTCTGTGGCTGAAGGCAGGTGAAACGCAACCATACATTGATGTCTCTCTCCCTCTCTGCCTCTCTCCCTTCCCCTCTTTCTAAAAATAATGAAATAAAGTTTTAAAAAAAAAGAAAGAAAGAAAGAAAAGGAAGCAATTAGAGAAGCTACCAAGTATGGAATACATAATAAATGGCTTATTGTTATTACATTTAAACATGATAAAATAATGTTTTACATTATAATTTTTATGGTCACACTCTAGATAATGAAAAAATACATAAATGAGTAAGACTTACCTACTATTCCTCTCAAAAAAAAAAGTCAGTGTTAACATTATGATAAATACCATTTACTATGAGATTATAGTCTCCATACTATTTTGTAATCTGCTATTTTGAAAAAGAATCAAAATTCTATTTTATATCTTTCAACAAAGTCATGCCTGTGAAGCATGTTAATGAGAAATATGAGATAGTAACAATGAGTTTGGTTTCATGAGACAAGGAAGCTTCTATAAAATTCTTAATCTACTCTCCAAGGAACAGAAGAAATGAATATAGGTAGTTCAAGAATAAAAAACTTAAAAAGTGGTTTCTCCAGTTAGCTGAATGCCATAAACAAATCCATCCTGCTTAGGTTCCATGCTAAGTCAAGATCTGTTCTGTAGTAAGCAACAAAATGAGTTCCTAAGAGAAGTGACCCCTGTCGTATGTACATTTCCAAAGCAGTCGACTCAGCGGCTCCTTCCTGAGTTGCAAAAGTGAGATATTGTAGCTTTTAGTAGTCATCTTTCTCAACCCTCTGTCCTTTCACCCCTCTTTTGAATGAAAGGTCAGTTTTATGAGACTATATCTTTTATATTAATGATATTCCTGTGACCCAGGGTTTTTATTCCTAACATATCCTGCCTCTCAGAGTGAGGGCTTATTCTACTTAAATTTCCTTAAATGCAACTTTTAGTACAGTGTGCTGCTTCAGTGGCCTGAAATTCACCTTGAAGAGTGAAATTCTGAGATGTTGAAGTTGGCAGTTAAATGTAAATCGTTCCGATTTAATTTGGATGAAATTAGGCCTGCTGAAGTAGCTGTGATTTTCAGATGCAAACCCACAGGAAACCCAAATGCCATCATTTTGCATCTTCCCACGGCTTGATGGGAAGTTCCAAGCAGTTACTCCCTTTCCTGCTCTTGCCCTAAACTCCAGTTATCTTTCCGAACCAGAGAATTTTGTAAGATGTAATCACTGTGACCAAACCATCTTGCCATTTCTTTCTTTCAAACAATATTTGAAACAACTTGATAAGAGCCATTATAAAAATCCATATGAAAACAAGACTGTGAAATGCATAAACAAGGATCTTAAAGGTGAATGTTTGTTTTATATACACTCTGCATGAATCTCCAGGACACATTTGCTTCTTCCTCCCTGACTCAACCAGGCACTAGGTCTCTTTCTCTGAGAACTATCTCTATTACTACTCTGCATTTTTCCCTACAAAGCTAAAGCTGACCTTAAATGGCCTAATATTTAAACAGGGTTCACCTTAAAAGAAAATATAGATTTTCTGAGAATTTTAGAAACAATATAGCGAATAAAATGAAATGTTGTCCTTTGTAGGAAAATGCCTAATTCAGGATTTGTTAGGAATGTTAGCCTATAACCTTGACCGCTAACAAAAACTTCAACTCCTTAAATCCCTCTCATTCTTACATGTTATATATTATTGTATAAAACCACATGTATATGTGCCAAGCCATTGAAATCTACATTTAACCACTTTAGTGGCCAACATAGATTTCTACATGATCCATCTGGCAAGGCAAGTATAGCATAAAAGGCAAATGGAGTCTTTTCTGTAAGTCTGGCACACGTTGAGCCATAGCCAACTCTAGATTCTTAAGCTAAACTCAGCCCAGAAGTACTTTAAATCAATTTGACTGCATCTGAGCTGGATTTCTAGAACACATGCACTTTATATAGATGAGACATACAATCCATATTGCGCAATATTTTCAACATTAAGATAGATTTAGAGGCCACATAGTAGAGTACGAGGGGCATGGACTTTGGAAGCAGCTCAAAACTTGGATGAAATCAGAGTTCTTCCCATCATAGACCACATGGACTTGAGCAAGCCCAGTGTCACTGAAGTTCAGCTTCTTCATATAAAATTAGAGTGATGATAATGATATTTCATAAAAATGTTTGCATAGATTAAAGATTATACCTATAATGTTCACCATACTGTCTAGACTATACTAGAAGCGTTACACATGGAAACTTCTATAGCTAGCAATAGTAGCAATGAGGTAAATTTTACCCTCAACATAATGTGTATTTTAATCTACAATTAAGTAGAAGTAAAGATTCTGGGAGCCTTCATTGAGCATTTATTTTACTTATTCATAGTTAACTGATTCAACAATAGATGTAATTACTTAATTATCTGACTGATTGCTTCCTGAGGCCACACTTCGAAAAATAAAGATGAAAGACTGCCCTAGCTGGTAGCTCAGTGGATAGGTGCCAGCCTGCAAACCCAAAAGTCACTGGTTTGATTCTTCAGTCAGGGCACATAACCAGATTGCAAGCCTGGTCTCCAGCCAGGTCCCCAGCGGGAGGAAGGTGAAAGGCAACCATACATTGATGCTTCTCTTCTTTTCTTCATCCCTCCCTGCCTTTCTCTCTAAAAATAATGAATAAAACCTTTTGTAAAAATGGTGAAAGACTAGTAGTTTCATGAAGGAGTAAGGGGAGAGAAACAGAAGGAACCAGTATTAGGAGAAACAGGACTCAGAAAAGAAACAGCTGAAAACACAAAACCATGTTTGTCTCTCCATATCATTGTGTGCTAGATGACTATCCTCACAAAACCTAGAGCTCCTGGATTAACCAGCACAGTGCGTGGTGCCTGCCAAGTGCTCAATAAAAACATGTTAACGAATACAGATTATATTTATGTTCCTGTAACTATTAACCACAGTCAGCTGGTAACTAGAAGAGAAGTAGTTTCCAAAAGTTATATATAAATTCTTTGTGCAAGCCTTAAACTTACAGTGACTGTAGATGTCAAAAATTTTATACCACTGCTTTAAAAGAAATTTTCAAGATGTTCTCCTTTTCCTTCATATGATATGGAACTCTAAGGAAACTGACATGATATTTTTCCTTCTTTTTTACTACATCTTAAAGATATTTGTGACTTAAACATTTACTTTTAGGTGACATTTGAACTTTTAAAAATAAAAAGCATAATAAGCATTTCAACATAAGCATTTAGTTAAAATCAAAATTGTTATATCAGTATCATGTAAGAGAAATAGGCTTAAAACCATATAAGGTCACAATCTTTAAAAATTAATTAATTTCCTTATGCATTTTTCTAGAAATAAAAAGAAATGAGGTAAATTATACTAGAAGAAGCCACCTTTCCAGAATTTGATCTCAGGTAACTTTTTACACTGACACAATTAGAATTACGGCTCGAATCTAAGAACTGAAATGATCATGATGGCATACTTACTAGGGAAAAGCTTAAAAAAGAAAGAGAAAAAGTATCTTCAACAGATCAACTATAAGCAACAAGAAAACTTAACCCAAAGCTTTGGAACTTCTAAGGCCAGCATTATCTCAGCAGCTTCCAGATAAAGTGCAGGACCCAGGATGTGAAGAGCACGTTGCCCTGATCAATGGTAAGTAATGACAAGGAGCAGGACATGGGGCACATCTCAGGCACCACAAATTCAAAATCAAAAACTGAGCAAAAGATTTTTCTATTCATGGACTAAATCTCATAGATAGAATGGGGCACATGAAAATACTTGCAGATTTGTTAATGATGGCTATTTTGACAGGTGTGAGGTGGTATCTCATTGTAGTTTTAATTTGCATCCCTCTGATAGCTAGTGATGTTGAGCATCTTTTCATATGTCTATGGGCCATCTGTATGTCCTCTTTAGAGAAATGTCTATTCAGGCCCATTGCCCATTTTTTACTTGGATTATTTCTCTTCCTGGTGTTGAGATGTATGAATTCTTTATATATTTTGGAGATTAAATCCTTGTCTGATGTATCATTGGTAAACATGCCCTCCCATAAAGGTTGGGTCCCTTTTCATTTTAATGATGGTTTCTTTAACCATGCAGAAGCTTTTTTACTTGATGTAGTTTCATTTATTTATTTTTCCTTTATTTCCCTTGCCCTAGGAGATTTATGGGGAAAATATTGCTTCATGGGTTATCTGAAATTCTACTGCCTATGTTTTCCTCTAGGACTTTTATGATATCATGACTTGTATTTAAGTCTTTCATCCATTTGAGTTTATTCTGGTGTATAGTATAAATTGGTGGTCTAGTTTCATTTTTTTGCACATACCAGTCCAGTTCTCCCAGCATCATTTATTGAAGAGGCTATTTTTACTCCACTGTATGCTCATGTTCCCTTTGTCAAATATTGACCATAGAGACTTGGGTTTATTTCTGGGCTCTTTATTCTGTTCCATTGATCTATATCTGATTATACCAGTACCAGACTATTTTGATTATAGTGACCTTGTAGTATAGTTTGATATCAGATATTGTGATCTGCTGGAAAGGATGTGGAGAAAAGAGAACCCTAGTACATTACTGGTGAGAGTGCAGACTGGTACAGCCACTGTGGAAAACAGTATGCAATTTCTGCAAAAATTTCAAAATGGAACCACCTTTTGACCCAGCAATTTCCCTGTTGAGAATATACCCTAAGGACCCTGAAACACCAATTCAAAAGAACCTATGCATCCCTATGTTTATAGCAGTGCTATTTATAATAGCCAACTGCTGGAAACAGCCAAAGTGCCCTTTAGCAGATGAGTGGGTCAAAAAACTGTGCTACATCTGCACAATGGAGTACTACACAGCAGAAAGAAGGAACTCCTCCTACCTTTTGCAACAGTGTGGATGGAACTGGGAAATATTATGCTAAGTGAAATAAGCCAGTCAGTGAAAGACAAATACCATATGATCCCACTTATAAGAAGAACCTAATGAACAAAATAAACTAATGTATAAAATAGGATCAGAGGTAGAAACAAGGAACAGACTGACAGCAACCCGAGGGGAGAGCAAGGGTGGGTAACAGTGGGAAGAAGATGGAAGGGGCTAGTCAGAAAACATGTATGGACATGCACAATGGTGTGAGGATTAAATATGGGAGTGGGGGTGGACTAGATGGAGGAGGGAAAAAAGGGAAAAATTGGGGCAACTATAATAAATTTTTTTTTAATTTTTAATTTTGTCAATTATATTTCAATGAAGCTTAAAAATTAAAAATAAAAAGGAAAGAAATTTTACAATATACTACAACATGGATGAACCTGAAGGCCATTATGCTAAGTGAAATAAGCTAGCCACAAAAGGACAAATACTCTGTGATTCCACTTGTACGAAGCACCTAGAGCGGTCAAATTTGTGGAGACAGGAAGTAGAAAGTGGGGCAGAGGGAAGGGGAATTGGGAGCTGTTGCTTAATGGACACAGAGTTTCAGTTTTACAAGATGAAAGAATTTGGGGATGGATGATGGTGATAGTTACATAATAATGTGAATATACTTAATGTCATTAAATAGCACACTTAAAAAGTATTATCATGGTAATATTTATGTTGTGTGTATTCCATCACAATTAAAAATAAAATCAAATTAAAAATTTTAAGTTATAAAATAAAGAAAATACGTACAGATTTTGATAAGCATGGCTTTTATCTGCTGGTCAGCATTTTCAGAGAACAGGCTTTCAAAAATAAAATGCAAACAGTTTTTTTAATTTTTTAACTGATTTCAAATCCTCTTCAACCTCTCTAAACTCACCTGCATAACCACTTCAGAAGAAACTCTAAAATATTATGCTTTCTTGGCCATTTACTTAGACATTTGTCTGACTTTTTTTTTTTTTTACAGAATTTTTTTAAAAGATTTTTCAGAGAGAAGGTCAGGGAGGGAGGAAGAAAGGTAGAGGAACATCAGTGTATGGTTGCCTTTCACCTGCCTCCAGTTACGGACCTGGCTGGAGACCTGGTTTGCAACCTGGGTATGTGCCCTGACTGGAAATTGAACCAGTGACCTTTGGGTTCTCAGACCAGCACCTATCCACTGATCCACCAGCCAGGACTGTCTGACTTTATTTTTAATGCTCTCACCAACTTCAGGATATTTTTTTCTCATATAGCATCCTATATATTATATTCTAAAAGGATTTATGTTTATCTTTTATCCTATAACATATGCTTGTTTTAGAAATTTCAGTGAAGACATATTAAAACATTGTAAAAAACACTTCCCTTCCTTATTTTTTTCCTGCTTCATTTAAATATGGTATAGACAAATCACAATTTCTTGTCTCTTTTTTGTTTCTGTGCAATTTATTTCACAACTAAGTGCTCAATAAACTTCATTAATTAACTGCATACAAATTATAGACATCCCTACAGAGTGTAATCAATAATGCTGATTACATGAGATGCCTGAAAAATGTGGAATTGGCCTCAAAATAAATTGCAGTGCTTGCTAATAAATTTCTAGAAGAAAATAGGCAGAATACCTAGTAACTCCTCTCTTCTCAAAAAAATGTCTATTTGTGATTAATCACTTGAAATCAAAAAGTTCTCAATTAGGAACAGTTACAAATCTTGTTATTGATCATCATATTAACCAACTGGTCCCAATGACAATCTGATATCCATGAACTTCAAGATGCCCTAGCAACACTAAAAATGCTAGACTGAAAATTCAGCCTTTTCAGACATAGGCTAAAAATGCCCTGGCAAATGCCAGTCCCCTACTCTACTCTTCATTTTGCTTATATATCTTCTATGTTAGGCTCATGCTTTTAGAAAATTAAAAACATAAAGAGCAAAAGATATAAGAAGGTCTGCAAGAAGATGAGTGAAACTCAGGAAATTAGTGTCCTAAGGGGAGCTATGATAAAAGCCCTAAATTGAAAATATCTAAGAGCAGATGGGAAGCGTCTATAAATCATATGCCAATTATATGCACTTATATATGATATGGTCTTAGGGAGTTGCTGGAAGAGGCCTCATCACCTGATGTTTCTATAGGTCCTCACTGACCAGTTTTTAATACCCTTTCATAGACCTATAAAATACACTGACCTTTTTAAACCAGACTTGAGTTAAACTTGGCCCCAAGTAGTCACACACTTCTCTATAGGAAAATGTATTTACAATAGGAGGATTTTGTACGAATCATACCGACCCCCCCAAAAAAAATTTAAGTAACATTCACACAATGCTTTGTCAGGCAGTGTGCTGAATGTTTTATATTTCTCTCATTTATATTTTTTCATTCTCAAAACAGCCCTAGGGGAGCTATCATCTCCATTTTACATATGTAGAAATGGCTGTAGTTTAGGAAGATTAAGGAAGGGTCCCAGGCAACATAGTGGGAAAGCCCGTATTTGCATCAGCCCTGAGGACTCCAGATCCAGGGCTCATTACCACTACCCTGCACCACCTCTTCCACACGTAGCAGGGGACACAAACGGACTAGGGAACAAAGGACTAGGACTCGGTATCTCCTAAGTTTTTTCTAACTCTAAAAAAAAAAAAAAAAAATTAATAGATGAGTAATATCACAGAAAATCAGATAAAAGGATTTTCACACCTCATCTTTCTTAATAATATATTAAAAGCTAAGACTATGTGAATTCATGCTGTCCCTTCCCATCCATATCTGAAAGAAAGTGAAACATAAAGAGAGCAGGGGGTGGGGTGGGGCAGGGGACAGCAACAGGGGAAAATTGGGATGACTTTAATAGGACAATAATAAAAACATCTTTTTTAAAAATGTAAAAAATATATACAGAGAGAGATCAGAACCCTAGCAACATCGCAGACACCTTTATTCTCCCAGTCTACATTTTATTTTTCTATTCATAAACATTCATAATTAAAATTGCAAAGAGCAGCCTAATCTGTTCCTTCATTTTAGTGCCTCCATACATCACTGGTTCCTCAGACCTAATAAAAAGAGCTCATCTTTCCCATATCAATTGATGTACCAAGTCACTGGTTAGCTCATGTCCATTTTGTATTGGACTAGGGTTGTATTTAATACACCAAATCATTAGCTGCTTAATGCTATTTTCAAGAAGTAACAAAGCAAACTCAAAAAACCATTCACCGAACTTCCTGACAATATGATGGTCCTGGTTTTGATTTCCTTTAACTCATTAATTCTTTTGTATTTTTGTGACCACTTTTCAAGATGCTGAGAAAAGTCAGGAAAGGTTGAGAGAAGCCAATAGTACTAAATCCCCTTTCACTGCTTCTCATTTTTCACAGATCATTTTTCATTAAGAACAAGCTGAGTGAATTGAAGCGAATCAACATTCCCCCTGAACACCTAAGAATTACCCAGTGAGGTGGTACTGTCCACTCCATGAGAGACTTTGGAGTGGATGGGGGCGGGATGGGCTCCTCACCTTCCTCTCTAAGGCTGAGAACAGAGCAGTATACAGTTTCGTCAATAGTGAGCCGGCACCATCACTTTCGCTCCAGGGGCCACTGAAATCCCCAGGAGAGTCACAATGTGTGACATGAAGCCAGCTATTGCTAAGTGAGGTCTAGGGTAAATTAGAAAGCAGGCATTTGACTTTTAAGTATTTTACTGCCTTTAAGTAGTTTAAATAATTCCCAAGCATAAGTGCCGCTGGGGAGAGCAGGGTGTCAGCTGCAGAATGGATGTTGTTGCTAACAGCCAACAGCTGGAAAGGGACTGCAACAATGCCCCCTGCTTTGCAATACTTCCGTGGTACCCCGCTACACTGGTTCGGGAGTGGAATAGCACAACACCGGGAAGGAGAGCTCATCTATCTACTTGTCAGAGCCACTGCAGGCTTTCCACACACAAGCCTGCCCAGCTCGACCCTGGCTGAGTGGGACTATGACCTAAAAGGAAGCCTTTCAGGGGTGAGAGGCCTTTTATGGTAATTAATCCTCCAGGAGAAACAATTCCCAAAGTCACCTGAGCATAGAGAAGCGAGTAGGAAATTCCACTCTTCGAAATTCCTTATATAGATCATATTGAAATGGGGCTATATTAAAATTTCCAAAGGAAAATCTGTATTTCTGTAAGGAGGCCATAATAACCCTCTGGATGGGCTCACTGGATTTCATTCATGTTTTTCCATCAAACAAAAGCCTTGTGCAACTGAAAACTTGCCGCCTCTTTCTTTTCCTGTAACAACTGCCAGCCTTTCCAGAGAGACCTTCTTTTCCTGCCCCCTGCCTGCCTCCCCTAGCCCATTCTAGTATCTACATCCACCTCTTAATTGGTCTCCGTGTCTCCTTCTCTCCCATCTGGCCTATATCACACTGCCAGATTAATTTCCCAAAGTACACTTTGATCATATCCCCCCTGTACTCAAAAAACATCAACAGTCCAAAATGTAAACTATGTGGTCTAACTTTAAGGCCCTCCGGAGCATGTGCGCGTGAATCCTGGCAATCAACAGTTCCAGCCTAATGAGCAGCACGCTCAGTGTCTGAACTCTCCAGAGATGACCATGTGAGCTGTCAAGGACAGTCTTCAAGGATAAGAAAATGGCTTGTGTTACATAGCCACTGAGCGCCTTCCACTTCACTAAACTCTTCCATAGTCATGATTTCCCTTTTTTTTTTTCTTTTACTCTAGAGTTTAATAAATGAGAAATTCAGTTTCAATAACTTTCCCAGGTCATCTCTACTACAAAACCAGGATTCAAAGCTGGATCTGCTTGACTCCTATTAAAGAAACAAGTCACATTAATTTAAAAGGCCTCATGGGTGCAGAGTATGGTTTTCATATGAAAAAACTCAGTGCTGGCCACAAACATGGAAGAATACCACTTAAAGTACTGGCACTTGAATTGTCCCTAAAGGTAAGGTGTGGGTAAGGTCTCAACAGGCAACTGGCAGGTGTAGAGGGAAACAGCTTGACCCTGTTTGGAGATCAGAGAACAGGGCAATTAATATGGCTAAGTATCAGAAAGACTGAAATTGAAAAGTACTTTGAAAGCCTGGCTGAACAGTGGGCAATAGGCAGTTATCAAACAATTTTTAAAAGATTCATAATAACGGCTTTGTTTTATACAAAGAAAAACTACCAAAACAGTAAGAAGAATGGATTGAAGAAATAAGAGGTCACAGTTAAGGAAGCTAGGAAAAGCTCTTCTAATAGATATAAAGGAAATGTCTAGAGAGGGCTAAGAAAGATGGAAATTAAATGATTAGATATTGAGATGGAGTTGATAAGTATTGTACCTGATTAGATATGGGAAAAGAGAGAAAGGGAGGAGTGAAGACCTCTGAGAATTTTCAAACCTCATTACATAAGGGCAGGAATTAGCCACCAAGGTAGAGAAGTTTCTGGGAAGATATTGTTTTAAGCAAAAGAGAGAGATAGAAATATGAATTTGGAACTCCAGAATAAGACCCAAGTGACAGAGAAAAAAAGATGCTGATATATAGTGGTAGAAATAATAAAACAATAATAGTCAACCTTTATTAATTGCTTATTTTCTGCTAGGTACTATGCAAAACCCCTTTACAATTCTCATTTAGTCCTGAAAACCCACAGTTTATAGGCAAGGAAACTGGAGTTTAAAAAGCTAAAGTGACTAACCTAAAAAAAAAAGGACATAAATAGTCCATAGGGAAGGAAATTCAATTGGTTCTAAGCTCAAGAAAGGCAGTCAAACCAAGCCAAAATGAAATAAATGCAAATAATGAAAAGTTACTATTTTTTAATCTATGAAAATGCTAATGATCCAAAACTGTGGATATGTGATAAATAGCTCTCTCTCATACTTTGTGGAGATATAGTTTGGGACAAAAGTTTTTGAGGGCAATATTTTTGGAGGGCAATTTGGAATATCATAATTTGAAATTCATATGTCTTTTGGCCAATTTCACATCTAAGAATTTGCAGTATTATCATATTATTATATCTCATGAAAGGATAAGAGGAAGGGGGTGGGGAATAGAGACCAATTGTGTTGTTCTTAAAGTCAGCAAAAAATAAAGCTATTTGGATGGGGGGGATTCAATGACCTAGATAGTACTATCTATTTCAAACTAATGATACTATTTTCAGAGCCTTCCTTTGTCTTCTGATTTCCTTCATCACTTTCATTTACCTTTTTCTCTCACCTGAGGATATGTTGTTTTTTGTTTTTTGTTTTTTTATTCTAGAGAAGGAGAGAGAAAGAAGCATCAATGTGAAAGAAAAACATTATTTGGTTGCCTCTCATACGCACCCTGACCAGGATAGAACCTGCAACCTTTTGGTGTACAGGACAACACTCCAACCTACTCACCTGGCCAGGGCTACATTTTCTCTTTCTCTTCCTCTTTCTAGACCCTGGTAGTAACTAAAGTTACTCTTTGTTCAACTGGTGTGTGTATAGAGAAAGGGGGGAGAGAGAGACTGGAGCCTGAGAAAAGGGTTTGGGCCAACTGGCTCCTCCTTCTGATCATGTAATGGGAGAGAAGAAAGATGAAGAACAAAAAAATGAACGTTTAGAGAGTAAATGCTAAGGGACGGGGTCCACTCTCCAGGTGTTTTCTGCAGCCCAGTGCTGAGCTCATCTCCAAGCAGCTCTTAGATTCTGCTGTTTTCCCAGCCCTCTAAATGGACAATAGCTTCACTTTTGGTCATTCCAGTACCCTGCCAGCAGTATAAGCCATTTTTGATGCTGAATTTTGAAATGTTCCAGACACACACAAAAAGTACTCAGACAAACTCAAGAATGTCTGGTTCAAGGCTCATGCTCCTTTGCTTTCCACTTCCCATTATGTCAACACACACACACACACACACACACACACACACACACACTTTGGTGCAAGAAGTAAAATCCATTCAAAACTTGCATCTGGAAAGATCAGTGCTAGGCATGTCCAATGGTCAGTGCAAGGTCTGAAAGTTAGTCTTCTCACTGAACAACACCATCCCGTTGATCCTATGCTACTAGTAACGTAACAGATCTGCTTTAGGAAATTTCTAAGCTAAGTATCATACAAAGGTGAATCAACTTTGCTGTCAAGGCTCAAACATCTAGATTTGTACATTGCTGTTTCAATTTTCAAAAGTTGATTCTTCATACAGTCTAGATTAAAACAACTCTATGGTCAAGGAAAAAATACAGAATTTCTCTTTACTGTCATCTCCTTTGGAATGTTAAGTCAGTGGCCTGTAAGGGAGAATGAAAAAAAAAAGAACAATGATGCAAAACTGATAAATGATAAATAAAATTTTTAAATGTTTAACTTCAAAAATTTGGGCTGAGGAAACAATGATTTATCATCCTTATATTTACAAATAAGATATTTGTTAAGTTCTTATATGCAAAGAAGCTTTGATTTGCTAATCTGAACAAAAGTAACAGTGAACCTAATGTGAAAACAAGAAATGTCACACACTGAACTGTAGTCATAAAGAAAGCCACTCATTTTATTAAACTTTGCAGGGCAGCATGCATAGCTCAATCTGGTTAAACTTCCCTATTTTACATACCTCATAGTTGCTTTGATTTTTCAGAGGTCTTCAGCACTGTATCATTCATTCACGAATTCATTTAAGCAACAAATATTTATTGCCTATTTAGATCTTTATTGCTTTCTGTCATTCTCTTCACAGACACACAAATTATGTAATGGGATTTTTATCTACTGTACATCCTTACTCTTTCCCCTTAAATTTCTCTTACCTTTTCCACTTTATCTGGATGGGGGTTGTTTTTTGTTTGTTTGTTTTTGTTTTTGACTCCCTAACCTTCTAGCCTCTAGAACCCACAGTAGACAAATTTTAAAAACTGGAATCATAGTGCCACATTTGAATTAATATTTCTAGAAGGAAGAAGATGGCAGGGGAGCCCACAATTACACATTTTCCCAAATTAAACTGAAAATGCAGTTTAACATCTCAAAACTTTGGCCCTCAAAATTGTTTTCACTGTTGAGGAAACTGTAATTAAACTATTAAGCAATTTGATTAATCTTATATTTTATTATAAAAGTCTATGATTCTGACTAAATATAGTTAAATTATTGAAATATAAATTGGTTTGCTATATCTCCAAGAATTTTTTGTAAAATCAAGGGTTTTTGGCTTTAACTTATAAAATCCAGTAAAATCATCACATGATAAAATTAATCCTTCTCTTGTATCATTTTATCTAAAATTCAGGTAAAAAATGAATAATTTTATGTCCTTATTAAATACTTTGCCTGAAAAATACTAAAATTCTTAGATAAGTACTAAATTATTAGACCACAGAGACAACACAAGATGTTCATTAAATTAACTCCTTTGCTTGGAAAAAAAAAAAAAGAATAAAAGTCAAAGAAAAATTCTTAATAGATCATTATCAAAAAGCTGCTGTATGGTAAGAAATTTGTTTTATGTAATTATCAGTTTATAGATAAGAATGTTTATAGATATTATAAACATTCAAGACAATAATTAATTTATAAATTTAGTTTAAGAAAAGAGAAGGTAATTGGCTCCTTCTCAAACTCACCCTCAAATTCCATTCCCAGGCCAGAAACCATCTTTTCAAAACTCATGTAAATTGACCCTTTCCATCAAGATTATTTCAATCTGCTCAATTTACAATGTTTCACTCATAATTACTACTCTACTTAATTATTGTAATATTCTCTCTCCCCCTCCCTCCATCCCTCCATCTCTCTCTCTCTCTCTCTCTCTCTCTCTCTCTCTCTCTCTCTCTCTCCCCCTACCCTGCTCTCTCCCTGCTCTCCTCACTCTCATTTATTGCATCTTATTCTTTTCACCAACCCTATTCAATAGTTAAGGAAACACCACCGTCACAGTCATCACTTCACAGATGAGAAAACTGAGACTTGGAGAAAATGAGTAACTTTGAGACCGGTTTAGCGTAGGAGAAATATTAAAGATTTGAAGCCAGGAGTTCAGGATTCTATTCCTATTCCTCCTGTAACTACATATGTGTTCCTGAATTACTCACTTTATTCCTGAGCTCATTTTCCTTTGCACTAAAATTAGGGGTTAGTCTAAGCCCTGGCTAATGACTCAGTGGATAGGCACTGGCCTGCAAACCCAAAGGTTGTTGATTCGATTCCCAGTCAGGGCAGATAACCAGGTTGCAAGCCAGGTCTCCAGCCAGTTCTGTAGCTGGAGGCAGGTGAAAGGCAACCATACATTGAGGTTTCTCTCCCTTTCTTCCCCCCTTCCTGCCTATCCCTCTAAAAATAATGAATAAAATCTTTTTTTAAAAAAACAACAACAAAAGATTAGGGGCTAGTGTAAATTAACTGTACAGTGTGTTTCAAGCTCTAAACTCTAAGCCTTGCCCAAGACTCAGAAAATCAGAATTAGGTCTTCAATTACTCATTTGGTTCTTTCCCCATTGCTCAACTCAATAAAGCTAAAGATAAAAGATCCCCTGTACCACCTAGAACTCCTTTATTTTCTCACATTAGCACAATCCTACAGACCATGAAGGAAAAAGAGCAACTTTATTAGATATTATTAGATATTAGATATTGTTTTCATGGGCCATGACATTTTATATCTTTAAAATATGTTGATTCAATTAAAACAGGTCTCAAAGACTTAAATAAAAATATTTAGGATAACATATTTAAGAAATGCTCTGGGACCTAGCTCAGACCTTGGACTAGCTGTCTGAAGTTAAACAATAAGTTAACTAGAATTGGTCTAAGTAATTTCTAAATTTTTATAGCCCCAATATTTTTATCAATGCCAATAAAGATGTTAGAAATGCCTATCTTAGTCTTCAAAGACATACACACGCGTGTGCACGCATGGGAATGTCAGAAAAAGCCTGAACCTAGTGTTAACCAGAAGGCTGAGAAGCAAGGGACAGCTATGGGAGTACTTTGTGGGGCCCCTCTCTGAGAGCTGAATCCAAAGAGATGATGAGATGCTGAGGAAATCTAAATGTGAACAATGCAGGAGAGTGACAGCAGCTACAAGGCCTAATGGACCAACGAAATTGGCTTACCTGCCTTCTGAGATTCTCTTTCAACTTATTTTATTTCATTTTTTAAGAAAGACTCAGGAAGAATTAAGGCAACGGAAAGGATCCTACCAATAAATATAGAATGTGACTAGACCCTCTGTTTCTCAGCTATGCTAAGAATGAGAACCTGTAGGGTGAGCTGTCACAGGCCCCATGGTTCTAAGCTGCATAGCTTGACAAACTTTTTCTCCAATGGTGTACCAATTCTGATCCAACATATACAACTCATAGATTGTTGTTTCTTTCCCCAACTTAGGCAGAGGCTCTGGAACTTCCTAGGAAAATTAATAAAACGAAGACCAGAGAAGTAGAGAGTTGTTTCATTTGCCTCAATTGCCAACTATTATAAAATGATTGCATGGTAAAGAGCCTTTCTTTAATCTTACCAGAAATTAAGTGGAAATGCCAAAAAGTAATGCCTCCTTCATAAACAAAAAATTTGAAAATACCTCTTGAAAGCCATTTAGAATGAAAATTACTCATAGCTCTCACAAAGTATTTTTATAAACGTTGAAACTTTTATTACATCATGGTGGAACTTAAAACTTCTGCCAGTTATAAGCAAACAAAATTATTCTAAATTCTCAAGTATAAAATATAAGCTTTAATTAACTAGAGAAAGATCAAATTATCTTTATATTTAGCCTATAGAAAATGATGTTTCAAATTTGTGGTTCTATGAAGAGATAATAAAATCATATGCCAGAAAACAAATTTAAAGTATATACAATATTCTATAATATTGGGTAACAATATATAATATTCACAAAATGTTGCATTCTTCTCCTATCTAAATATTTGTAATTTTTTCATGTGTATACATTAATCTAATTTACTGAGAATGTAATAATTATTAATGACATTTATATTCCTAGCCTAAACAATGAAGACAAAGTAAATGATTTATTTATTATGTCACAGTTAAAGCTGGAAAATTTAGTGGCATAATTACCATATTCTTCACCTAGATCTCACTAGTTTTTTGTTTTGTCAACCATATTCCCCACAAATTCTGAGTAATACTGTCTAATAGAAGTACATTATTTAGTTATTCCAATACAGTTTTCAGAAACAATTTGCTTGATTCTTGCATTAAAATGATATACCTTAATAGTGGCTGAATGATGGCCCCAACTCCTATCTTCCAATTGCTTAACCTCAAATTTCTAGCAAAATTCTTTTCTCATCTCTTTCTCTATTCTTTTGTCTGGTGCATCAGCAAATCCTAATAACTCTATCTTCAAAATATATTCAGAATCCAATCCACTGTTCCCCAGTGTTTTTCAAAGTCTACCTGTTAGGCATCACTATTGAGCTTTGTAAAAATAAGAGATTCTCTGTTATAGATGTGAGGTACAGTGCTTGGAAGTGTACATGGGATAATATGTCACCATTTTGACAATTTAAAATGTTTGAACTGCTAAGAAGTGTAAATAGGTAGTTACAGAATAGTCATGGGGGAAACAGAATAACCAAGTACAGTACAGGAAATGGAATAGCCAAAGAACTTATACACATGACCAATGGACATAAAGATGGTGTGGGGATTGCCTGAAGGAGTGGAAGGGATGTGCTGGATGTAGGCAGGCAAAGCAGGGGCGGGGGGGGGGGGCATGGATTGGGACAACTGTAATAGCATAAACAATAAAATAAAAAATTTTAAATATGGTTTGAGAGTGTATTGAGGCAATAATTGGGAGAGTGGTGTGAACAGAGTTTGAAATAATTGGCAAGGAAGTAAACTGAGATTACAAGTCACAAGAAAATGTTGCTTTCACCAAGCTGGAACTTAATAAATTGAATACATATAAAAGGGCAATCATGACTTAAATTAAAAATCTCATAAAGCCAAAAAAATTTCTCTTGCAGCTAATATAATATAGCCTTATGGATTTGGATGTACAGTGTACAGGAAAATCAACTACTTTTGGTTTTGCTGATTTCTCTGCTCAAAATCAAATGGACCAGAAAGGAAGTTATGTTTTCAAGCCTGTCGGTTTCCTCTTCCACCATGATTCACTGATCCCTGGTACACCATGCCTGGCCTGGAAGAGAAGCAGATGTCATTCCAATAAGACCTCTGTTTCCTTGAACCTGCATCTCCATTCATCATTTTTGTCACATGCTGAGCACACACAGCCACTGGGACCAGACTCAAGGTCCCTTTGCCTCTGTGAATTCTAAAGAGATGGGCAGATTATTTCCTGAAATTGCTCAAACTATAGTGACCTTGGCATTAAGAAATAATGATGAACAATCACAACAATTACTCATTATTTATTATTTCCAAGCCAGGGATCGATAAGTTAATCAGCTACCACCAGAATGAACAGACTTCTTTATCTCCCCTATAAACATACATTTAGGTAAGATTCTTCCTAAGTTAGTATATTAGACTTTCACCTTTATGTATACAGAAAGTGGTAAAAAAAAAAAGTATGAAATTCTGTGGCTCTTAATTCCTCTTGCTGCAAGAAAAATCAGTGGCATCCTAACTCCAACATGTGTGACCCAGGTAAGACATTTAACTATCCTGTGCTTCAGCTTCACCGCTTACATAATAACTCACCAACATCTAGCTTCCCTTCCCTTCCCATTTCAGAACAGAAGTTAAAATGCCTGATGACTTCACAGGAATGGTGTGTAACATTCCAAAGAATCATCCTGTTCCATCAGGGTCAGCAAATAAATGATCAGCAAAGAAATGGCCCTTAGGACACATGGAAAGAAAATCCTGTATCTCATATTTTGTTTGAATGAATAAAAGGCACACCAATATGCATTGTAACAAACCACTTCATATTTTATAGGTTAGTGGCTTCCGACAGCATCTGATATGGAATATTGGCCCAAACACTTTTGGGAGAAGTGACAAAAAGTGGACACTGATAAGCATCAGGCAATTTCCTCCCAACTTGTGCTCACAAACAGCTTGTGAATGTTAAAATCCTAGGCTAGAACATTGCTCACATTCTGATCCTGTCTGGAAGTGCCATTCTCTCCAGACAGTAAATGGCAACCCAGGCCATGGGGCTGTGCAGATGGTGTGCAGAAAAAGGGAAGTCTGTTCATGTTGCGAGCGCAAATGCCCTGGCTTGCAAATAAAGCTTTACCTTTTACCCTTCAGCTAAAGCTGTAACAGCCTTGATTTCCCATTAAAAGATCAACTCATTCCTTTTTGCAATGCCACCACCACAATGAAAACCAGGACCAGAGATTACTGACCAAGACACAATATACAGGACATCAATTTTCTTCAAGCATGGAATACTATACCAGCCTATGAAAGTCTCAGAATTAGTCTTTTAAAGTGGCCACAAGTTGATCTTTAAGCTAATTCATTTTCCTTGCAGCTTTAATACGCTTTTGTTAAATTTACATATAGAAGAACTAACAATATAGTTCATGGAATAATCATCCATTGATTTATTTGTAGTATCATGGTAAGTAATGGCATGGCATACCATTGCAAGGTTACCTCTGATAATTAGAGATGCAAATGCCCAGCCCTTGTGACCCATGATTCACCCATGATTCACCCATTCTGCAGTGCATGGCAACTCAAATGATGGAATTAGTAGCATAAGGTAGACTTCAAGGCTATTTTTTTTAATGTCCTGTCATTTGTATTTACCAAAGGAAAAAAAAAATGTATAAAATCTTTTTGTATCTCCATTTCTTGTCTCTCAAACACAACTTAACATGAACACATAAATATAATGTAATGGGTCCTAGGAAAAATGAATGTCTAATTGTGATAACCCCTAAGAATAAATAAATCCATGACTGACAAAAATTATTATATTGCTCAATAGAAATGTGAACTTTGCTTTCAATGTTGGGAGTCCAGTAAATGCTGATTGCTAGAAGAGTTGACTCATCCTTTCTACCTTTACCATGAACCAGCAATGTTTCTCTAGAACCATGTTTCCTTTTTGAAATGCAACCCTTTGTATTCATTCTTCATTTGGAGTGTATCCTAGATGGAGTGAGGAGAGATAAAGTAAGGGCCAGAAAGAGGAGCCAGTGGCTTCTACATTCTGCTCCATGAATGGTCCTAACTGTACTACTTCCCCCAGTTGTTAGAAGCCAATTGTGGAAATGGAGGACTGGGAAAAGATGAAGAAGTGTTAGCAAGGGAAGTGTGGGACACAATGAAGAGAAGAAATGCTTTATCCCAAACCATGTAGTGGTTAAAACCGATAATCCTCTCTAAATTATAAACAATAAGACAGAGAAAATCTGCTGTTGTTTCTGCCATATCTCATTGTTCACTGGCAATCTGCCATGTCCCAAAGATGGTCCTCTTTTTATTTTTCTCCAAAATTATGTGTAAGGCATATGTTTAGAGAAGTCATTCATTTTGGGAATTCACTGGTATCACTATCATGATAGTCCTCAGAATAATTCTAACATACACAATTCAGAAATTCCTAATCTAAGAATATTTAATAAATAAAAAACTGACTTTTCTTAATGCAAATGGTTTGTTACAGCATTCGATTAAGAGTTTATCTGCCCATTTACTGTATTAAAAAAAGAAAAAGCAACCTTACTGCAGAATACCCTGTTTGGAAAATAATACCCATCTTCAAAACCAATGAGACATTTCCATTAAATTTCTGGTGGTTGCACATGCTTTTTGTTTTGGAGAGGGAAATTTCCTTTGGTCTATTGCTTGTGGATTACTATATTTAGAATCATTTTCAGATGATTCTAAGTGACTAAGTGACTAAGAAGGCAGGAGCTCATGTCAACTGTTCAGTTCACTGGAAAGGGTAATATTTCATGATGATAGTTTCTAAATACAGAACAAATGCAAGCCCTGACTGTTTTTTGCTCCTCCTTCTCCTCCTTCTTCCTCCCTCCTTCCCTCTCTCTCTCCCTTGTAATGCTATAGAATGAAAAAGTTATCTTCGAAAAGAAATCTGAGAATTTCTGTTTTTCAGTCCATTTTCATTTCCAGACTATCTTAAAATTCCTGGCATAGTACGTTAACATTTTCTTTCCTCCTTGATATTGGTCTTGGCAATGATTTTTTGGATTTGACTCCAAAGCACAAGGATCAAAATCAAAAATGAACAAATGGGACTCCACTGAATTGAAAAGCTTCTACATGGCAAAAGAAACTATTAATAAAATGAAAAGGCACTTCGTGGAATGGAAGAACATATGTACAAATCATACATCAGGAGATTAATATTCAAAATATAAAAGAACTCATACAACTCAATAGCAAAAACAGTCTGATTTTAAAATGAACAGAGAACTTAAATATTTTTGCAAAGAAGGTGTATAAACAGCTAATGGGTACATGAAAAGGTGTTCAGTATCACTGATGATTAGGGAAATGTAAAGCAAAAGCATGGTGAGATATCACTTCATACATGTTTGGAATGGCTATTATCAAAATGAAGAAAAGAATCCTGCTGAGAATGCGGAAAAAGGGGGCAGTGTGTTGGTGGGGATGTAAATTGGTACAACCACTATAAAAAGTAGTTTGGGGATTCCTCAAAAAATTGAAAATAGAATTAACACATGACCCAGCAATCCCACTTCTGTGTATATATCTCTGAAAGACATGAAAACGCTAACTTGAAAAGGTATGTGCACCCGCGTGTTATTGCAGCACTATTTACAATACCCAAGACATGGAAGCAACCTAAGTGTCAATCAATGGAGAAATGGATTTAGAAGAATGTATATATAAAATAGGTATATTATTCAGCCATAACAAAGAAAATCCAGCCATTTGCAACAGGAATAGACTTTGAGGGCCTTGTGCTAAGTGAAATGAGTCAGACAGTGAAAGATAAATACTGTATCATCTCAATGATCTGTGGAATCTAAAAACATCAAACTCAAGAAACAGAGAGTAGAATGGTTGTTGCCAGGGTCTGAGAGGTGGGAAAATGGGGAGATGCTGGCCAAAGGGTACAAACTTTCAGTTGTAAAATTAATAAGTTTGGGGGATGTAATATACAGTATGGTAACTATAGTTAACAATATTCTGTTCTATACTGGAAAGTTTCTAAGAATTTTAATTTTCTTGGCATAACAATGAGAAAATGACAAATGCATGAAATGAAAAATGTGTTAACTAACCTTATTGTGGTAAATATTTGTCTATAGGTGTGTAGCAAATCATCACATTGAACACTTTAAACTTACATAATATTATATATCAGTTATATTTCAATAAAGCTGGAGAAAAGCTATGAGAGGGGACAAGCTCCAACAAATATTAAATAAAGCTAGACTGCCTTTATAGCTAACACAGTGTGGTGCTGGTACATACAGAGGCAAACAGAACAATCGCATAAAAATAGATGCAAGGATATTTAGTATATGGAGAAAAGCATCATTTCAAATCACTGAAGCAAGTGCTCGACTTCAAATAAATGATACTAGAATATCTGTTCAGTCATTTGGAAAAATAAAATTAGACTAATACTTCACACCGTACACAAGATATAAATTCCAAATAAATAAGGGTTATAAATGTGAAAAAATAAAAGCACATATGTGCTAAAGTTTCCTATGACTCCAAATCAACAGACAATAAAAAGACTGATAAATAGGACCATATTTAAATTTTTTAATTAAAAAGGAAGGAAATTCTGGCACATGCTACACCATGGATGAACTTGAGGACAGTGTTCTAAGAGAAATAAGCCAGTCACAAAAGGACATATATATCATACTGCATGATTCCATTTATACGAGGTACCTAGAGCAGTCAAATTGCATAGACCAAAAGTAGAATGGTGGTTGCCAGGGGCTGAAGGGAGGAGAAAATGGGGAGTTGCTATTTAATAGGTATAGAATTTCAGTTTTACAAGATGAAAAATGTTCTAGAAATTGGTTGAACAACAATGTGAATGTATGTAACACTATTGAACTGATCTGTACACTTCAGGTGGGTTAAAATGGTAAGTTTCATGTTATTTATATTTTACCACAATTAAATATTAAAATAAATAAAATTTTTTAACTCTGCCCTTTCCCTGGTCAGTGTGGTTAAGTTGGTTGGAGTGTTGTCCTGTGAACCAAAAGAGCTGTAGGATTTGGGGTTCAATCTCCAGTCAGGGCACAACATGCCTGGGTTGTGGGTTTGTGTTCCCCAGTCAGGTGTAGACAGAAGACAGGAAGCAACCCATTAATGTTTCCGTCTCAAATTAAAGACTCATTCTCATTCTCTCTCTCTCTCTCTCTCTCACTCTCTCTCTCTCTCTCTCTCTCCAATTTAAAAAAAAAAAAAATGTCCTCACATGAGGGGGGAACATACTTCTATCCTTGCCAGAAATCTACACAAATTAGGTTCCCAGGGAATAATTCCTGTTGAGATTTCCCCAGGAAAGCAAAGTAGGCTGCGCACGTATCTCCTGAGCTTTCAGAAGGAGCTATCTGCATCTATGCTTCCTACCAGGAAGGATCCAGTTAATTTTTGCCAGACCATTTGCAATGCAGCAGAATTTGGAAATGGCTCCAGAACCGATTACACAGCCACTCACTCCACCCCCTCCTCTTTTTAATGCTATACCAGGCACCAACCTCTATAATCTCAAGAAATTTAGAGAAACCAGGGCATATCTACAGGATATCTACTACAAAACAAAAGAACTAACTAAAAAACCAATAAAGTGTTTGAATAGAGGCATGGAAAATGCTTTGTCCTTTCCTCCTGCCACCATACACAAAATGGTTTTGCCTAGGAACCCAACTGCTTGAATTACCCATTATGCATAACCCCTGAGTTGAGATGTGAACAAGAAACCTATTAAATCAACACCATTTGTTTATTCTCCTAGTCTCAAGGCCTCAGAGAGCCCTAAAAAAAAGAGATGTAAAACATGGTAGAGTTAAGGGTGCTGATGAGGATCCAGCCCACCACCAACAGCCACTATATTATAAGGGGAAAAAAACCCTGAGAGGATCAAATAAAATCAACAACAATTATGTCCACAGGGAAAGCAGTTTGACAGGTCATCAGTGGTAGTGACACATTTAAGGAGAGTACCAGAAAAGACCAAATAGGCTTGCCATCACAGGAAACAGAAATTCAGAAAAGTAAGCAAGGTGATGCATGCTCTGAAGAACAGGAAGACACAAGACAGAAAAATGAAACCTTCAACTCCACTTTGGGTTCCACCATGGTCTTTTATGAAATAACCTTAAAGATAGATAGATATTTGATTACCACAAAGACTTTCCAGAGCTACTATATTGAAAGAAATATGCTCCAAATAGAATTTCAGCTTTTTTTTTTTTTCATAAGAAAATGGCATTATAAAAATGATGTACTGACCCTGGCTGGTGGCACAGTGGATAAGGCACAGACCTGTGAACTCAAAGGTCACTGGTTTGATTCCCGGCCAGGGCAAATAAACAGGTTGCAAGCCAGGTCTCTAGCCAGATCCATAGCTTGAGGCAGGTGAAAGGCAACCATACATTGATGCCCCTCTCCCTCTCTCTCTTCCCCCCTCTCTGAAAATAATAAATAAAATCTTTTTTATTTTTATTTTTTTAAATGATGTTCTAATTAGAGTGAGTCCATTTCTCAGTATTAACCCTAGAAGTCCTAGCAAAGCTCAGTTTCTGGGCCCTAAACCAAAGCAACTTCACCCAACTAGCGCCACCTGCAGGAGTGTGGGTGGCTCATCGGTTTTCTCTTAGCTTTCCCTGTGACTCTGTAATGCACACTATTTAATTTGAAAAATTACCAGATTTTTCAACAAAAGAGTATGGGATACATTCCATAAAACACATCATGATAGCGAACCCCACACACATGGTGTGTGAGTACCATGAATGCCTCATGAGAAAGGAAGCATAAAATAGAGATGGGAACACTCTTCTTGCCTCTCCAACCATCATTCATAATCACAAGCCTTTCACAAAAACTTATAATCAACCTTCCTCATCAGCCATTTAAACACTGAATCATACATAAATGAGTATGTAATTTATTATCCACACCAAGACACTTTTGAAAATAGGAGAAGGTATTTTTTATATAGACAGTAGGCATAAAACAGAATTGTCCAAGCCAATAGGAATGTATTATTATCTTAGTCTTATGGCCTTAGTTGAATATTCATTACATAGCTACTCAGAGGATCAATACTCTTTACAAAACAAAAACAAAACCTAGAAACTTGAAACAGAGTGATCTCAACACATTATTCAAAAAACCAAATAATTTCCCAAAGACAGAAAACTTGGGATGACATTGGGCTGCTCATCTTTCCCAAAATAATTTGTTCAGCTCAAGGTTAGTAAGAAAAAGAAATTCCTAATGTGGCTGATAAAGCCATCTGTGCTTCAAAAACAGCTGACAGGTGCCTCCAGAAGAAGCAATCAAGTCATTAACGATCAAAATCATAACAATTAAATAAAAAGATCTATCAAGGTCTTATCCAAATTCCAACAAAAAGAATTCAAACCCCCTTCCTTCCTCTCTCCTCCCCTCTCCTCCCTTCCCTTCCCCTTCCTCCCTCCCTCCCTCCTCCTCCCCTCTCCCCCTTCTCCACTACCCACTCTCAGAGAAGTGGAGTCCCCTGGTTACTCTCTGCTACAAGTGTCCCCAAGCCCTACTTCCTAATTGATCTACTAGAAGAATAATAAGCAAAAGAGAGGGGAGAAAAAAGGGGATGGATGTAATACAACAACAATAATTTTTTTTTAAAGTGAAACAAATGATAATTGAAACAAGCTTCAGCCCTCAAAATTTTTCAAAAGGTCATTCTTCTCTCACTTGCAGATATTCGGCCAAACTAGCTTTATACAAAGGAACCAGTTCCTGGAAGATTTGGCATTTTTAAAAGTTCAAAGTTGAAAGCACCTGCTCTATAAATAAATCTACAATGAAATGCTAAAAGGTTTATTTCTGATTTCCTATTTCACAAACTAGGAACTAGGCATAAAATATTCAGTTGTAAAATGCTTAAAAAGTAGATTACTAGAAACTAATAGAAAATATTATTATCTATTGAGCCAATGATGGGTCAAATGGCATTTTGAATTCTTACAGCGGCTATGAATATGACCTTCATGTATACCATTTACAGAAAGCAATTTTATTTACATTTTTAAATCCACATAAAGGTGAAAGATGATACTGCTGCAAAATGGAACATTTAATTTTTTGCCCCAAGGCATAACTAAGCTCTTCCAAGGTCAAATGTAGTACCTGACTGAAATGGAGCCAGACTCTCTCCGCTCATCTCATGCCAGAGGGCTTCTACTTTGGGCAGGAGTATCTTGAATCTACTTTTATTCTTCAGAAATAGAAAATTCTTAAATCCAACAGTGACTAAGTCTATAAAATATTTTGTGAGCATTTTTTAATTTTATCTTTAAATCCCATATCCATACTACAGTGAAAATGCCTACACTAAGCTAATTGAACATTTGGAACTTTTTTGACTATAAGGTGTTAACTAGACAGATTTTTTGTTTGTTTCTTAGTTTATATCATTGTGCACAGAAATTACTTTTAAAAGAACATGGATCTGCACCCCTCTTTTATATCTGGGAAGCTGTTAGAATCATGACTCATGAGAATAAATGCCATGAAAGAAACTAGAGTTCATGCCTCTTACACACAGTTATCCCCTTATAAATAAATTCTCCTCTCCTCTCCTCTCCTCACCTACTCCTACCAAGACATGGCAGGTAATTCAAAAAGCAGGTGTGTGATTTGTTGGGAGAGGTACAGATGTTATGGGTCATTTTAAACTCTATCACAAATGACTGTGAGGACTGTGCATTATGCCCCGGTCTCACTTATTACCTTACCCTGAGGCCCAGGGATCATTTTTCATAGTGTTCAGATCAATAGATGCAGACTTCCTGAAGACCCACACACCAGCAGCACCAGCCAGAGTCACAACCATCTGTATCAAAACCTCTATTTGTTACCCTGTCTTTCCCATTGATGGGAAGCTCCTCAAGAATAAGAACTACATCTAATAAAATGATTAAATTACAGTAGCACCAACAGCACACTCCAGTTACCCACTGAAGAGCTACCCAGCAGAGTGGGAAAGGTGACTTGTTCATTAAAATGGAAAACATTTACTCCTTTCAAAAATATTTTTAAATGAGTCCTATTCTTCCTGCTGACCTCTGGCCATTATATGCACCCAAGTATGCATGCATGTGCACACATGGGCACACATATACAATATGGAAAGGAATTAGACTGCCTGGGATAGCATCTTACCACCTTGTACCAGACGCTCATACTTTTTATTTTAGATTTTATTTATTTATTTTCACAGAGAGAGGAAAGGAAGGAGAAAGAGAGAGAGCAATATCAATGTCTGGTTGCGTCTCATGCTCCCCCATCTGGGACCTGGCCTGCAACCCAGGCATGTGCCCCTGACTGGGGATGGAACAAGCAACCATTGATTCACAGGCCGGAACTTAATCAAGTGAGCCACACTAGCCAGGACAACACTCATATTTCAATGCCTCATTTCTTCATCTATGAAAATGGAATATTATTAATGATATGACTAAAATTGGCATATTAATATAGTAGTATTATTAATATATTTTACTGATATCAATAGTACCTATCATCTCATAGGGTTATTAAGAGAACTAAATTTTGAAAAATTATGCCTAAGTTTTGACACACCATATGGCTGAGGGTGTAAACAGGAAAGAGAATTTTTTGCCTTTTGCCATCAGCCCCATACCATCCCCATTCTCCTGTCAAAGTTAAGGCATAACAGTGTGTTTCTATATAGAAACTTTTCTTGGGTACCCATGGTAATGCCTTGGAAGGAGGCATACCATGGCATACAGGAGATATTTTGAGCAGAATATGAGAGAGGTGCTATGGCTCCCATCCCATCAAAGTATTTCATTTAGTACTCCAGGAAGCTAAGGTGCTGCTACATCTAGACATTCAACTATAATAAACAAGGAAAGTAGCCTGTATCCCCTGACCAAATGTTTCTTGACTTCAAAACACAGTAGTCTATGTTTTTCTTACCTAGCATGCAAATTTTAAGCGAATTCTGGGTGCTAGAAGTAATTAAAGGCAAATACCTCTCACAGATAAATCAGTGTTTCAAATCAGCTCTTAATAAATATCCATAGTATTTGCCACATGAAATTAAAACATCACAAGGATTCCCATCTCAACCAGGCAATCTGTTCATTGGGCCTGCCAATAACTTGTCTTGTCATTTCTACACACACTTGAATAGTTACTGTAGAAATGGCCATTTTCTTCTGGTATAGTCATAATAATTACTATTTACATAAAATACATATGGCTTTCTAGGCAGCATTAAGCAACTATACAGCAATCAACCAGCTGCAAGAGAAAAACAAGATTGTATAGTCTTGGCAGAATTAGTTCTTTCATTTCATCTCTAAGAGCTGGGCTGGGAGCATGGAACCTGATCCAGAAACCTTTCATTCCGAAGGGTAGCAAGACCTTTTGTTTACTAGTTCACCACTTCTACATACCAGGCACCTTTTTATGCTCTTGATTACATGTTAGTGCAGCTAAACCTCAGTAACTCTATGAAGTAAGAATTGTTAGCCCCATTTCAACAGATAAGGCAATTGAGGTTTAGGAGGTTAAAACTCTTGTCTAAAGTTACAGAATTAAGAAAATATTTTGCCATTACCTTCTCTTCCTTTCTCCTGATGTCTTTTTTCTTTTTTCAGTGCTGCTTCCCTTAAGAATTAATTGAGGGAGGGATGGGGTGGGGGGAAATTGATTGATTGATTTGGGAATGACTAAAAGGGGGGCCCTTTTCTCCCTCCCATGGCCAGGTCCTCATGGGAGCCAAGAAATCACCCACTTTCCCATCAAACTCATCTATTTCTATCATGAATCAGCGCTAACACCTGCACAGGAGCCATGACATTACCCACCAAGCTGCAAGTACTGGTCTTTGGTAAGATACCAACCCCTTTTTGGTATGTGGATTTGCATTTAAAGTCTCTCATTCTTTTCACCATTTGTTTAAGGGCAGTGTAGGAGGAGAACCCACCAATCTGAGAGATATGCGAATGCATCCAGCCACACATTAGTTAGAACCATTCTAATTGTCAAACATTTCAGTCAAGCGTGCAAGGCAGGATTAAACATCCTTGGTCAAATAATTTCTCACTGCAGAGCATTTCAGCCTGACAGCAGAGCTGCAGGTTGGAAGTGGTAGCTCAGCTCCCCTGTGCTAATGCCAGATCAGCATTAGCTTGGTAATGGTTTACAGTTGTGGCTGCCTCTTGGTGCAGCTGTTCCTAACTCTGAAACAAGGTTGAAAATCTAACACGAGGCGCTCGTCATTCAATTACATATTTCTTGTGAAAGAGGCAAAAACTCTGCCATGTTCTGCAAAATCTCCACATCAATAGCAATTAACTTTCACATCAAGACCAGAGAAATACTACACTGACTACACATGAATAATTTCCTTTCATATGCAGTGGTTTGCATCTTTCTCTGCATTTAATTCTGTAAAACAATAAATGATGGGGCCCCGAAACTATTCACGAAAAGAATGAAAAAGTTAAGTGAGTAAAAGTATTTTACATTTTCTATTTCAGAGATCAGCACCACTAACAAACACCACAGCTGCTCCAACAACAAATCACAATTCATCATCCCACAAATAGGTTTCAGAATCAAACCTGGGATTAATTATGGCATTCTCATTGAAAACTTCTCAAACAGAGAGTATAATGGATCTCATGCAGACCAGCCCATGTTTTTTAGAGTTTTCCATTGAATATTGAGCAGGAAGAGCAATGCATGTAACTGGTTGGTTAAGTTCGGGCATTATTCCCTATTTAGAGGAGGTGTTAACACAATAGTCCAGTGATCATTTTTACAAGGAGAAAAAAGAAAGAAGTAATAGGTAACCTTCAAGTAAAATAGGGGAAAGGGGAACAAAGGTTTTGAAAATGTCACTTATACTTTTGAACCATGTATAGGTCTCAGTCCAATAAGGCAAGTGAAAAAAAAAAAAAAAAAGATTCATTTCCCCAAATGAAAATGCACTATAAAGAAAAAGAAATTCCTATTAGGGCATATAGTGTCTTAAGAGATCCATAAACCAGAATATAGAGAAATGTACTCTTTAATATATGTTGTAAGGAAGAAAAGAATAAGAACCACCAAGTGTTAAAAATATTGCCCACACTTATGGAAAAGAAGAAGAGGTTTATTTTCATTATTTCACTATATTCAGAAAATCTCACTTCAAAATTCTAATGCTAATTCATTTTCTTTTTTCAAAATGCTTATTAAATATTCAGAGTATACAACTCCAGTAAATTTGTTAATCATTTAAAAATAATAAAGCAATGTTGGAGGGATTTTTATGTCCTCCTCATTTGTGGTGTCATAGTAACCCATGAATCTGTTTGTAATCTGGTAAATCAATAGACGCATTTTTCCCAAAAATATGGCTACATACTTAGATGTTGCCTGGGAATCTTATAATTAGCACCAAAATTGGTCAGGTAAAAAAAACAAAGGGCAGCCTTATGATTAGCACATCAGTGAATGAAGACGCACAATAAAGTTTCATCACATTATCAAACTCACTCAAAACAATCAAATATTTCACTGAACCGTTTACAGCTATTGATTGCACACAAAATCTGACTTTATATTCTTCCTATTTTAAATAGATGTGATACTTTACAAGGGCTTTACAAGTCAGAGATAGATTGTGAATGTAAAGCAGTCCATTAATTTTATATAAGCTGTTTTATGTACCTGTGGGCCTCTAATAACATTCAGCTACAAGGTTATAAGGAGAAATATCATTTTCTAAAGTTCAGTTGGAGACATTGGCATATATATATACACATAAGTAAAATTCTAGCTATCTTGTAATAGTTCATCCTTACCAAAATTGCTTTCATTCTACAGCTGAAAACGCTTACATAAATAGGACATCAGTGCAGTGTCTGGTACCAGATTCCTATCAAGGAAATGGTACTGTTAAACCTAAGTTGGAATTTCAAAGCCAACAATTTATGAAAACAATAGATTTTTCCTGCTAAAAATTTCCACAGAATCCTTCAAAGAGTAGATATACAAGTGTATATCCATTCTTGGTCTGTTGTGTGTCTATGTGTTTAACTCATAAATGAAAAAGGCTCTTCTAAGCCAGGAAATTTTCTGCAAGTCTTTCTAGCATAATTTTTCTGGCAATAACCTATCTGAAAGAAGGAAATCTGTGCCTTCTGCCTTTGAGTCTGTGAATCTCAACTTTATTATGGTTCTTGCCCTTGTGCAGCATGATGTCTTTGTGTTGGCTCTGGAAGACCCTGTGTGTAAATGTGTGCGTTGTGATGTTAGGGGCAGGAAGAGGCAGGAAAATGGAGGGCTTTGCAGCCATGTCCAGCCAGCTCTTTCTGCAACTTTGCTGTACTAAGCCTAGTGTGCATTTCCACTGAGTGACTAGCCTGGCTTTTTGCTCCACTGAGTTAATACAAGTTAATATCTGCCTTTTTCACTTTATCAGGGTCTCTCTTTAAAAGGTATGACTCTGGGCTATGGTCTCAGAGAAAGAGTCTTTTAGACGTAAACAAAAATAAATTAAAAGAGCATTTCTGTTAATATCAAAGCAGACCTATAACTTCAATATAAGCATTTCCTTAATTTCCCTTTCTCCGCATGCTACATAAATAAAAATAAAGACTTTCTACTGGATGAATGCTACATATATTTCACAGAGTTTAATTCCAAATCCTCTAAAAATGAAGATCGTGGGAGGAAATGACTCCAGTAGTCAGACAGTCCCAGGATTGTGTTGACTGGCTGTCTCTGAAGGCAAGGAAACAAAGACACTCAGGTAATCACAATACATACACCATGAAAGGCTGGGCTCTGAGGAAAAGAAAATTCCAAGGGAGATGTATCTTATTACTACTTTAGTGCCTGGAAGGCCACAATTTTAAATTTTGCTCTCATTAATGCTTTAATAATTATGATTCATTTTACTGCAATTAAGAAGTTCAGTTTTTTAAGTGCCATACCCTATCTTCTCTGCAATAACAGATCTCCTATAAGAAGGAAGGAACCTATCAGATGAAGGCCAAGTACTCAAAAATACACATCCACGTGCGCACACACTTGCACACACACGCCTCAGTTGACCATAACTGTGGCGTCATAGGGAGCAGTAAAGACACCCATCCAAGAATACTAAGTTCATCCTAGCAGCTGCCCATCAGTCAGACAACTTCTAAGAGTGAGAAAGGCTGTGCCCAGGGAGAGCAGGCTGCGGAAGGCTGAAGAAATGGGGGATAAGGAGCTATGTAATCCAGTAGGCAGACGCAGAAGAGTTCAGCGACCTCAGCAGGCGGAGGCCAGGCGCATTCACAACTGTGAAACAGTGGCGGGCTGGCCTGAAAGCAGCTTGCCTGGGGAAAGAAGCAGGCAGACATCACCGGGCCTTGGAAAGACGTCCTGGTGACGATGCACCAAAACATTTTTTCCCTTCCTATTCAATTCCCAGCCTAGCTTCACCTCCAGATTCCTTCTCATCACGAGGGCTCGCCTTTCTCCCAGTGGCGTTGATGGAGCACCACCTGCCAGATCTCCGCTCCTTTAAATACTGCGGGGATGTTTAGAACCTGGGGTTTTGAAAAGATTGACTGAACAGGGCGAGAGAAACCGACAAAACTTCCCAGGTCGTCTTCGCCTTTGACACAGAGAACCCCTAGCGCCCACGCTCGGTACTCCCTGGCTTATTTTCTGATCGAAACAAACGTGTGACCGCCGCCGAGGAAGAACTGTGCACATTCTAATCAACTGCAGTGTGTGTTGTGGAAGTGCTCTGAGAAGCTTGCGGGAGTGTGCGGTGGTGGCAGCCAGGG
Organism: Noctilio leporinus; assembly: GCA_004026585.1. Classification (NCBI taxonomy): domain Eukaryota; kingdom Metazoa; phylum Chordata; class Mammalia; order Chiroptera; family Noctilionidae; genus Noctilio; species Noctilio leporinus. The sequence continues at coordinate 446,129 of PVIW01000483.1, read as the reverse complement.
GTAGGGGAGGGGAAGGGGAGGCAGGATGTGCCTGTGGTTTGGGGGCAGGGGTTGTTTAGGGTTGGGGCCTGTTTGATTTGCTGAGTAAATAAATAGAAACTTCCCTACCCCATCTCGGGTCTAATAATGATAGATTCCACTCTGTATCAGGTCCCACGCCAGGGAGCTTAACCACGAAAAATAATGAGGCTACATTCCTATTCGTCTGCATTAAAGGCGAGCCAAGCACTTTCAATAGCAAGTACATCGATCCCCTTACCCAAGCAGTGGTTTGTCCTACTTTTTGTGAATAATTGCTGCTCCTTTACAAGTTCATAATAATTAGGATTGCCCCCACAAACCTCCACACGCACCACTTTCTAAAGGTGCCAAATCGTCGTGGGCGTCTTAGCGGCTCCAGCCGAGTTCTCCACGGGAGATAGGTCAGGAACCACTCTTCCCACTTGGTTTTACTCTTTCGAGAAAGCTATTCCCCTCTGGGTACCTCAGTTTCCTTATCTGCCAAAGAAGGCCTTCACGTTGTGCAGCACTGCATTACATGATTCACGTTTCTGTCTAGGAACTGTACGAAGGAACAGAAGCAGGGGAAATGAAAGTGGGGGAAAGAAGAATTCACCTTGGTTCAGGAGGAACTCAGTGGTCGTCACGTGACTCCGCAAACCCGCAGGGGGTGGGGGAAGGGCTGCAAACAGGAGGTTCTGGACCGCAGCAAACATTGCGAGCCTAGCAGTCGAGGCTTAGGCTCCCAAATGACAGGGTGAGGAAACCGGGTCTTTACGGTCAGGGCCGGACCATAGGGAGGTGGCTGCAGAGAGCCCCAACTCCGTGTAGTTCAAGAGAAATCAAGCCCTCGCAGGGAATGGGGCGGAGCTGGGCACACCCAGACCAGGCTGAACTTTGGCGCTGTCCGTGGTGCTGAAGAACCGCTCTGCGCAACCGGGCTGGCCCAGGCTCGTGTCACTCTCCCATCCACCTCGATGTTAAGCAGCTCTCTCCTGAGAACTGCTGCAGTTTTGCCTGCTGCCTCCGGAGCACCGAAGCTTGGCGGCGTCGATGCAAAAGTTCCCTAGAAGCAATGCTTTGGTGTAAGGGCTTGGGGTCCAGAAAAGAGACAGCTGCACCTGTGTTTTCATAAATCAGGAGGGACTGCTCGGTCACCAAGGCTTAGAGTAGATGATAGGGCGTGCAACTGTGGCGGCAGCGACTCCTGCTGGGAAAATTCCCTGGGCCCGGACACACTACGCAGCTTCGGTCAGACGGCTGAGTTTCTGTGTCGAGGGTACGAAGCCTGTCTCGAGGAAAGTTTCTCGCTCCAAACTGCAGAAGAGGACCTGCAACAGCCTTTAAACCAGCGGGTAGGGAGTGGGTCTGAGATATAGGGCGAGATGTGGCAGGAGGACGCCCCCTACCCTCTGCCGGAGTGAAGGTACCCAACCTTCCTTTGCGCCCTTTGCCACGACTGCCTCAGATCCTTCGCATCAGGAACCATTAGGGTGGCGGGGTGATGGGCGAGGCCCAGCCGGAGTCAGGTTCAAAGATACACAGAGCCCCAAGAGCCAGTTCTTACGGAAACACTTGGTTTTTCTAAGCAGCAATTTCTCTTATTGTGGGAAAAGAAACAATACCAGAAAAAGCCTCTGGTTCTCCATTCTTATGCAAATAAGGTGATGCGCCCAGACCGTGGCCTCTGCATTCCTCTCCCCATCGTATTTCCGGCTTGAACGAGTAAAATACCCTCAGTAATTTAAAGGAAGTGGGAGCGGGAGAAGGTCTTTCTGTAGCCACAGCCGGAGCGGCTCGCACTGAACTGTACTCCCCTGGCTCCTGGGACCCCACCATGCCCACTATGCCAACGCCCCCGCTCCAGGCACTACCTGCTTTCCACCCTCTGGAACCCCTCACTAGATGCCAAAGGAACTTTCTAGGACAAAGGAACCCGAGCAAGGGAATTCTTTCCGCCCTACCCCCACCCGCCCCCGCCAGTCCCCACCTCCATAGTAAACAAAATATACTAGGGAAAGCTGTTTTGCAGAGAAGGTAATTAAGTTTTCAGCCCGCAGCAGAAACGTGGCACGCACATCAGAAGTTTAAACAACAGCAAGCAACCCGAGAGGGCAGGCGTCAAACTTGGAAAATGTGCAAACGCACTCCGGGGCGCGCGGAGGGGTATTTAGAAGCCGCCAATATATATCATCTCAATAAAAAGCTGCTCTTGGAAAGCTTGCATAGTAATTGAGATGGGAGCTCTTTTCTGATCTGGGTTGGCATTTCCTCATCTCGAGCTGACAGAGCCAACTCGGGAAATTGCTGGTAATATTCATCTGGGGAGCACTTTCATTAAACGTAATTCATTCGACTTTCACAATAAATTGAGTGACATCCTTACAGCAGAACCTTTTTATCCTTGATTAAGTGCTTGCCAAGCTTTGGTTTCTCACTTTATTGTCACATTCCTTCAAGCAGAGTCGTCAACATGCCAATCGGCAGCAGAAAAATGCACGCGCCGTGTTTACCAAGCTCCGGGAGGAGTTAGTGCTGACATAGAGAAAAGGAGCTGGTCTCGAGCTTAAGTAGCAGATAAATCAAGACCGCAAATTCCTGCGAACGTGAGGCGGGTCTAGACGAATGATGGCTTGGAGAATGGAGGAGAAGGCGAGGGAGCAGCCCCACTTAACCTCTCGCTGCTCCAGGCTGCCGAGGACCGGAAGGCTCCCGGCCCGGAGGACTCGCCCGCCTCCTTCTATTACAATAATTAAGAAGGTGAGGTGAGGGCTTTTAGGGTCTTAGAATGAGCTCCAAAGCTCCTTTAAGGGATGTGGCTGCTTTAAGAGAACTTTCCCGAATCATTTCAAAGCTAGGCATTTTCTTTAAAAAAAAAAAAAAAAAATTAAATCAGAAAGAATGCACACTTCCTAACTTGCCACTCTACAACAGGCAAACTTTCAGAGCTCACAGTGGCCTTCTTTATGCGCGGAGGAGTGCAAGAAGGATGCTATTCCTTATCCTCAGGACTTCCCTTTTGACCCAAAACATCAGCGTGTCGACAGACAAACCGCCTAAGGGCTGAAACTTCAGCCCTCAGATTTCTGAGAGAAGCTGTCTAGCACCTTGGTATTTAAGGTCTGGACGCAACAGGGAAGCCATCCTTTGCCAATGCACAGCCCCTTCTCCCCACCCCCTGTGAAATCAGAGAACCCCAAGACAGAAAATTGTTTATTTGCAAAGGCAATATCCAAATGCTTTCCTCACTCAAATGTCCTTTTGAAAGTATTGTCAAGGATGGTTATTGCCTGGACAATGCTGTCAATTTCTGTAGTCTGCAGAAAATCTTCCTGCAGATAGAAAAGTAGGACATTGGGCACCTACCTCAAATAAATAAATAAAACAATTTCTCTGCCACCCGATATATTTTTCACCTAGACAACGCTTTCATTAAGGAGGAAATAGCCGCCAACAATTCAATGCCAAATAGAAATCAACTTCGCACAAAGAGAAGACACGAACTTAATGGCTTTCCCAGAAAGTGTGGGCTGAGAAAGTTTGAGCAATTCTGGTTTAGCCCTTCTGATACTGAAGACAGGTTCCCCAAAGCTATCACTAGCAGGGCCCAGACCGTGATAATCCTCCTGGAAGTGAAGCAAGAAGGGTGCCCCACCCACGGGCTTCCCACCCACAGGGCTGCTTTCCTGGTCAGTGAAGAGTTGAGCATTTTAGGAAAATCCAGCTTCTCTCAAAGAGCCCTAGAAATAGGTCTTGGGACTGACAAATTCTCACCTGCAGCTTCCTATGGCAGGAAGGCTGACGTGAGGTAGAAGAGTCAGGAAATGCAGTGGGTTGGGGTAATTTTAGTACTGCCTCCAAGCATTAGCCTTAACAGAGAAAACACTGAATAACCACTATTAGGTTGTGTGTGTGTGTGTGTGTGTGTGTGTGTGTGTTACAGGTATGAACTCAAATTGATTAAAGTTCTTAATTAGCTGGCTTAATTGACAAAGGATGGAAAGTACATATAACTAGTCCAAAGGATAGACATTAGTGGTCTCTCTCTCCTGCTACTTTACCCCTAGCTTCTGCATTTTTTAACAGCCACCTTCCTGACTAGTGAATTTACCCACAGGGTCTGGCTTTCAACAGTGCAGAGGTAGTATCCCACAAATACACTAATCACTCTTTAATCTCTATTAAACAGTTGCTATGGAATTCACTTTTTAAGGATACCCTAAATTTGAGGGAGTAAATGATTCAAAGTGTTTTTGCAAATGCAAGGTTTAGAAAGAAGTTTTGATTCTTGCCTATATTGGTTTAAAACAACAACCAGGTTATTAGCAATTCTAATTCTTTGCAGAACTGGTTGGAAGCATCTAAGTTGGCTAGTTAGCATGTCTTCTCATTAGAATAGCACTGTGGATGTGACTGGACACAGTAACATCATTCAACCAACCCCTTGTCAGATTCTCTGGACTCAATTTCTGAGTAGCTTTTTGGCTGACATGCCCAGGGAACACTCATTAGACTCAATTCTTTACTCTGAAAATTGTCACAGGTGAGCCCTAAGACAGGGCACTTCTGCTTTCTGCTGGGAGATGTTCTCTCTATGTGCCCTGGCCTATCCTTGAGCTTAACCCACTGAAAATAACTCAATTTAGGACTCCCAGTTCTCAGAGTCAGAAATCATATTCCCCTAATTCATCCAGCATGTGCTTCAATTGAGTTAAAATACTACAGCCCCGTTATCCCATAAAATCATATTGAAAATACCCTGGAAACAGTCCAGAACTGAGAGTAGAATAAAAATTGCAGAAATATTTTTAACAACTATTTGTGTGCCATAAGTGTCTCTCCTGCTGAACTCAAACTTTTATGTCTGCAATATACAACATTCAATAAACAGAAGATTTCTTTCTTTTTATTTTTAAGAACTACCTTCCCACTTCTCTGCATTTATGACTGAAATAAGCACCATGGTAATTTTTGAGTATCCTAATATACTTTAGAAAGCAACTTTGCAGACACATTTCTAATTAACTTCTCATTGCAGTAGTAAAATAAGCTTCTAGTTTGAAATAAGACAGACCCATCTCTTAATAAGCACAAAAAGACTCAAAATCCTCACCTTCGAACATGCATTCCAAGAATCTGGGGCCAAAAGGCATATCTTGAGAACATTCACCCAAAACATACAGGCAGACAATTGTGACTTAAAAAGAGGAACCACCAATTTGCTGGATAGGGAGTTGTTTTTCACAAAAATTTCCTCCCAAATTTGGGAGTATTTACTGTATTTCTCTATAAGCAGAAGCCTAAATATTTCTATATAGGGGATACCTAAGTAAATTTTGCTCCCTGGACATGTGGTGATTTCTTCCTGGGAAACACAAACTGGAATTCCATGAGCTTAAAGGGAAAGATGTATTGTGGTATCGGCTAGGAGACAATGCATACATAAAGTGCCCCTGTCACCAAACTTGTAGTGTGGGCTCATAAAGACAAAAAATTACTCCTTAAACTCTTCCCTTGCTTATGTCAATTGAAGGGGCAGGGGTAGGGGGACAAAAGAAAATACTGTAATGATTTGCCACTCCTGCCTCCTTGGTGCATAACTTGAATCAGCTCCGGACAACCTGCACATATCCATTGCAGTTGCTCACAAAGGTCTGGATGTTCCAGGGTGAAGCTACCAAAAAATGCCAAATTCAGTTACTGTATCTGATGTTTAGTTAAATAGATGAAGAAAGAAGCTTTGGCCAAGTCTTGGGCTGTCTCATTGCCCTAGAGCTTTCATCAGGGCTCTTTGCTTCCTTAGTTGCCTCAAACCAAACTGTCCTGACTGCCCAGTTCACCCTTTTAAATTCATTTCCCTGATAAAAGTTGGCTTCCAGCTCCTCCTAGGAAATAGCTAGGGATTCTGCTGGCAGATAACCCTGGGATGACAATCCCTGGAAATACTGCCTTGGGTCACAGCCACCAGTCTTTTGTTTTTGTGGTGCGTGTGGATTCTAATCCCCAACATACAAAACAATTTAAGATCAGAAAGAAAAGAATGAACTTGTAAATAAATCGCCTTCTCTGTTTTATTGTTCACATTTGGTATTGTTTTGAGTGAAAATGGAGAAATTGTCTCCTTTCTCTGTATTGCCAAAAGGCATTCAGGTAATGAAGTCTGTAACTAAACGGTAATTGAATCAGCATAATTTGCACACTGAACGGTTTTCAAATGCTCCCAGTTTACAATTAAAGGAGAATTAATGCGCTTGTTGTTGAGAATGCAGCGCATTAGAATAAATCCAGCACTGTTGTTGTAATGAGTGGAAAACGGTTTAACTGCCAACAAACACATTTAAAATTTAACACAACGTATTGATTTCACTTCTGCTTTTGATAGATTATTTTCCAGAATATCGAAATACTTGCTCTAGGCAACAAACTGAACCACAGCTGCGAGCCTTTGAGTGTGTGTGTGTGTGTGTGTGTGTGTGTGTGTAAGCACAGTCCAAGGACCTAGGAACCGTCCTGAGGTTCAGGTCATGTGTATAGGTATGCAGAGGAGAGAGGTAACAGGGTTTCCATGACCGAGGGAATGGTTAATATTTTCTCTCTGTAGCTTTCACTTTGCGGTCCCTCCCCTTGCTTTCAATAAATAATTTCTGTGTTTCCTCTAGCCAAACTTTCTGCCCTCCGCCCCCGGGGCCTATTCTTGTCAGTGTGTACTGGACACAGGAGGGGGCAAAAATGATTGACGATGGGAACTGGGAAGGACACTTTTTGCATTCCGTCTGCGTTCCAGCCGGAGAAAGCAGACTCCGGTGACAGAAAGGCTGTTCTTTTGGATTGGCTGCCCGGGCTTTCACCTGTTTACCCCAAGGTGTCCTGCAGGCGAGGACACTGACGCGCAGCGCCCTCTGGCGTCCGCGGCTGCCATGGTCAGGCAAAAGAAGTGCAAAGACAGGCAACATTGAGGGTTCTAGGATTGAAGCTGACACCCCTTAAACATACACACCCTCCCATACATACTCACACAACGTATACTTGCACACTCATTTACACAGGGTTCATACAACTAGCAGCCCTGCCATCACATGCACCAGGGCAATGGCTGGGAAACGTTCTCAGTTGCTCGGATGGCAACCCCCGCGCTCCCAGACTTGTGGACTCTGAAGCTTTGGGGATTAAGGAACAGCACCCCACCCCCACCCATCCCATGTATCCAGTCCCATCAGAGATCTCAGACAGTCCCAGCACTCCTAGCCCCTAACTGGAACACAGTGAGCCCTCAGTGCGCTCATGCGGCTGGCAGATGAGCAAACGGGGGTCAGCACACAGAGCACAACTTCACCAGTAGGATGTGGGTGCGCCTGGCCCTCCCTGAAGCCAGACCAGAGAAATGGCACTCTGCGTCTCGGTTCCGCGCGGTGCCCACGGCTACCAATCCACCGCCACCGCGGTAAAGCGCTTCTCGCCACCCCCAGGCCCCGTACAACAGTGTGCCAAGTCCAGTCCCCGAAAAACAGCTCTGAGAGAACTGGGGTGACGGCTTTGCCTACAATTCTTTCCCTCACAATGTCTGCCATTCCCTAATAAGGGTCTCAGAGCTGGAACTGGGGTTTGGGTTCGGCTTTTTGTGAAAAGGGAGAGTTAGAAAAAGAGGGAGAGGGAGACACTACATGTTTGCCAGAGCATCTCTGACCTAACTCGGTCTGATCTGCTCGTTCAACTTGTCCCGTCTCAACCCTACAAGTCGAATAAAGTTACCTGCGCCTTTTTATGAACACATCTCCAAACTGGGGTACTAAGTGGGTGGATTGGCTTTCAAAGTCACCGAGCAAATTCATGGTCCCCACTCTCCACCTCTATTTCCTTTTGTTTAAACTCTGGATGAACAGTGAGAGTTCATGCCCCCCCCCCCTTCTCTTTGCCCTCTCCTGTGATAAAGCATCCTGTTTCTGGGTGTCTAGGGTGCCCAAAGGCGCTGTTCCAAATCACGCGCTGGAAAGGAGTACTGGGGGGCAGGAAATGGGGATGGGATCCCTGGAAAATCCCGCAGGGATCCGGACACCAGCTTGCCAAAGTTGCTCCAACACAGTCGCTAGGAACGCTGCTCTCGCTGAACTGGCGGTCTCGCTCTCCTCCGGCGCGCCCCCCGGTTGCCCTGCCTCACGACCAGGGTGGGATGCTGGGGGCGCGGAATCAGCAGCGACTTACCAAGTAGACTGTGGGCTGCAAGAGGAGAACCACGCACCAGCACGCAGCCTGCATCCTCCCGCGTCTCAAACTTCCTCGGCGGTGCCTTCGCTGAGTCTTTGTTCCTTCAAAAACATAGATCCACCTGACATCCACTTTACAGAGCAAGGAGCGCTCTCAGCAGCCTAGATACAAATGAAATTAGACATCCCATGACCACGCGGGCAAGGTTAAGCTCGGAGACCAAGGGGGAAAGGGGGTCGTGGCAGGGAGGGGTGAACCAAAACACACAGAGGCGGAGGTAGAAAAAATATTGAAATGCCAGTAAATCCAGCGCCTGAAAGCAGCGAGCGCTGGGTCCACAGGCAGGCGGGCAGGAGGCTGGGTAGATGAAGGGCTCCTGGCGCCCTGCGCTCTCGGGTGCGAGGTCCGGGCGGCGGAGACAGGAGGTGGCAGGGCACTGAGCCGCGTGCAGGCTGGTTCCGAGCCCAGGCGGCTCCAGCCGAGAGACCTGCCCAAATGCTTGATGGCGGGGCGGCCCGGACTAAACGCGGCGGCTGGTTCTTTGCCAGCCTTGGTAGTGCTCACACACGTACGCCCCGGTAGAGAGAGATGGAGAAAAAAGAGAGAGCGGGAGAGCGAGAGAGACACTGAGCGAGGGGGGCGCGGGAAGAGGGAAGGGTAGATAGAGCTGACCAAGATTAGGTGCCGGGTATCTCCACACAGTCGGTGGAGTCGGGGTGGGGAAGGGGAGTGTGAAATTTGCAAACAGAAGAGCCAGGCTCAGTTTCCCCATGTGAGCGCCCTGCACACACAGAGATCACACACATACACACATGCGGACACACAAAGACACAGACACACACCTGGCACTACTTTTATTCCAGCCAGGGGGCACAGCCAGCGCTAACTTCTAGAATGTAAGTCTGTCCGGGTCTGTGAGGGTCACCCATCTAGACCACTCTGTCCCCTAAGCAGGGACCCTCCCAGCCACCACTTCCCACTGACCCACCACACCACCCCCAGGTATCCCCTCCGGGACTGTGGAGGTGAAGAGTACGTACCACACTGGACTGGGGGCGAATCCGGTGAGCAGGGACCGCTCTGGGCAGGCTCCATGGAGGAGCTACTCGGGCCTGGCGTCTCCGGCGCCCCGGACATGCCCTCCCTGGCGCTGGGTCTCCATCCTCAGGCGCGGACCGGTCCCGCTGCCGCGTCCTGCCTCGGTGGAGTCTGCGTGCCAGTGCCCGCGTCGCGCTCGGGATCGGTTCCACTGGAGCCTAGGCTTGGCACAGTTGGATTTAGGGTGCAGGAAACTTAAGAGGCAAGAGAGGAAGGGAAGTACAGGAGGAAGCAGAGGGAGGGAGGGAGGAAGAGGGAGGGAGAGAGGCGAGTGCTCCGGGATACAGCACCGGACTGACAGGGTTGCGCGCAGGCTCTGGCACGGAGCAGTCCAAGGCTGTCAGCTTCCCGCGGCTGCCGGCGGAGGCTGAAATGACTTAAGGGGAGGAGTCTGGGCAAGTCTCGGAACTTGAACTTAAGCGATAAGACGCTGGCCTTTCGGAAGAAAAAAAGGCAGTTGCAAGCAGTTCGGTTCTCTGAAAGATGCGTAAGGTGGCAGGACCTGGAGGCTCCTGGCGCTGGGGGCAGCTGTACCTGTGCCCGCGACAATGGGAAGCTCTGGAGCTACTCCGGAGCAGAGTCGCAGGTGCTGTCTTGGGGTCCTGCCCAGCTCAGGAGGGACGCTCCAGGGTGCGCTGAGGTTTGGGGCGCAGACCCAGTGAAGCTTGCCCGTAGGTCCGTGGTTCGATGCACCTACTCCCCGATACCCGCACTTACATTAGCACGTGGGTAAACAATGCCTCAGAGACTAATTGGTACTTCGTGTGTAAATAGATCCCGCTCCCAGGCTCTCCAAGGGCCAGGCCCGCTGAGAGAACTGGCTTCTGCAAAGTCTCTGGTGGCCACAGCGCCCCCGCCCTGGGGAGCGTGAGCAGAGGACTGCCACCAGCAAAGGAGTGGTGGGGAGTGTGGCGGGGTGGTGCGGAAGGCTGGGATGGGCTCAAGACAGTGCAAGGCTCCCTTGCCAGCCTCCGGCACCAGCGCGAGGCACCTCGGACCTGTGGCTGCCTGGCCGAGGTGGAGGCGCTGCGGGCTGCCAGCCATTCAGTGCGCAAGAGCCAAGAGGACTGGGCGACCTTGCCTCGGCAAGCCGGGCAGAGCAAGAAGAGTAGGGTGGGGGTGGGGCGACAGGTTGGTGGAGGGGGCACGCAGGAAGATACCTGCCACCTCCCTCTTTCCTGTCACCTCCTACCTACTCAACTAGCGTCTCCCAGTCTTGGTCTCTTGGCTGTCTCCGGTCTCTCTATCTTGATCGATCTCTCCCTTGCTGTTGGTATCTCTCACCTATTTTCTACCTCCTTTCTCTGTCTTTCTTGAACTCCAAGACTGTCTTCTGTGTCTATCTCCACGCGTGTCTGTCAGGATTTCTGACTCTCTCCATCTCTGTTTACCTGTCTCATTCTCACCCCTGCCATTCCCTCTCAAACCGTGTCCTTTTCTTCTCCCCTTTGTCCTCTCCCACGCCCAACTTGCCGGTATCGGGTGAGATCCCGGCACCAGACTCTTCTGGTTGGTGCTGGGGAAGGCCAGCCCCTGCTCAGCGCGCTCAGACTCCGTCCACGAGCCCCAGCTCGCGGAGGGCATATTTTCCACCCCCACCCAGACCTTGCCCGCGACTACTACTCCAAGGCTGCTCTTCACCAGAGCCTGGCATGGAAGGATACACACTTTGCAGGATGGCAAGTTAATATTAATCTGTAAGAGTTGGGTTCAAATTTATCTCAGGAGCCCCAGATGGTGTCATCAAAAGAAAATCGTGATTTTTAATGGGTCTCAGGGTGCCCTTTCGTCCAACGTGGGTTTGACACTTTAGGCTACATGGTTTCCGCCAGCATCAGGGTGAGGCCCAAGCACAAAGTATCCTCTACACAAGGGCTCCTGGGCGACCACAGGTTAAATTCTCCTGGGGAACGCTAGTAACTTCCCCCTTCCAACCTAGCAGTAACAATCAGCAGAATCACCCCTTTCTGGAGCAAACAGAGAAGTCCCACTGAGACTTCCCCTGGAACCAGGCCTTCCATCTAGATCCCCTCTGTAGGACGTACTTGCCTGGCACTTCCAGGCCTATACTCTCCTTTCCAGCTAAAAATAGCTCTTTAAAGAGCAAGCTCTTTTAATCTCAAAGATGTACTTGACTACTGCGACCTCTTGGAACTCATGGGGGCAGATGCAGAGTAAGGCAGGGAAGCCCATTTTCTAATTGGGACTCTGAAAAAAATTATATATATATATATATATATATAAATTGCATGCTTGCAAATGCTATCTTGGATCTCCTCACTACCAGGCTTTTCATGCTCTTAAAAAGTATAAGGAGGAAACATAAATGTCTTGGGGCATGCCTAGGTGAGGCTGAAGGGTCCAAGTGGGACAAAGCAAGCTTGGTCTGATTTCACCCTCTAGGATTCAGGAGGCCATCCTAGAATTGACGTCCATGTATATGAGCTTCCAGGCCCTACCAGGCTGGAGTGTGTGGAGCGTCAAGGTTGCCTGCCTCTACCTAGATGCCCAAGCACAGTTTTATCAGACCTGAACTTGCATCTGACCTTTAGGAAAAAGGAGAAAGAGCCAGGCCAGCTTTGGGATATACCAATTTCTTTTCAAAATCTGACTTCAAAAACATTCTACCTCTAGTGCCATTTAGCCTTAAAAATTACTGCTTGTGAAATTGAAAGACAATCAAGGACCTTAAAATCTCTCTCTGAATGGGACTGATTATTTATGAAAAGCACCACAGGCACCTAGTAATGGAAACCAGGTCTGACACTTTGTTCTATGACACAGGCTGCCAAAGAGCCTTTCATGGTAATGACCTGAGACTTTCTGCCCAGACATTCAACTCTTACTGAATCCTATGAGACACTTGATGTAGGATATAAAACAGCAGCAGAATGTCTTTTTTTTTTTTTTTAACAGAAGTCTTCATTTCCTGTACTGGTCAATCAGAAAAGGACACTAGACCACATAACACTAAACAACTTACACATTTTTTCTGTTAAGTCTCTCTAATTTTAATGACATAATATTCGGAGAGGGGTGGGAAGACAAGGATGGCTCACTCAGCCTCCTTCTTTTCTATCATTTGCTTTGAAAAGAACTAAAACCAATAAGGACATGATTTTCATATATGCTTCTGTTTAAAGTATAAGCCTACTCTCAAATGCACTCTTGGAACACATCTGCAATCAGCAGTACTATTGGGATAGAACAAAAGTACGCTTACCCTTAAGAAGAATAGTGTTCATATCAATTTCTTTAGAGTTACTCAGTGGTAAGGACCCATTCAGAAATCACTCTCTCTCTCTAAATGTTGCGTATGGAGCGATTTAATACACATATAAATGTAGCATGAATGATAGCCACAGTAAAACACAGTCCTCTGCCCTCCGTTTTTCCCCATTTCCTGATCTGTTCTGAAATAAACAGTATAAAGCAAAAATAGATATTTCTCTCCTGGAAACAGACATTTTAAAAGAATTTAAGGGATTGACCAGAAAATAATAATTCAATAATTTTCCTGAAAACCAGAAAAAAATTAAAATTAGAATTCAAATGAAATATACTGATAATTCTGTTCATAGCAATTAGCTGTTTTGGTTAATTTGATTTGGTTCATTTGTATGGTTCTCTTTTTCCAAAAGGGAGAGAGTGAGGGCAGAAGTTAAAAGCAGGAATTAGCCCTGGCTGGTGGCACAGTGGATAAGGTGCCGGCCTGGGAACCCAAAGGTTGCCCCTGGTTCGATTCCCCAGCCAGGGCATATAACCAGGTTGCAAGCCAGGTCTCCAGCCAGGTCTGTAGCTGGAGGCAGGTGAAAGGCAACCATACATTGATGTCTCTCTCCCTCTCTGCCTCTCTCTCTTCCCTTCTCTCTAAAAATAATAAATAAAATCTTTTAAAAAAGAAAGTAGGAATCATCTTGGGGCTGAAAGAAAAAGAAAAGAGTCCTATACAACTCTGTCTTAAAATACATGAAGACTATCAACTTTTACCCAAAATCTAAGTAAAAACAGAAAACTGTTGTTATAAAGCTCCCAGCTGTGCTCTGGCTTGAGCTACAGGCAGGCCAAACTATATCACATCCTACCTATTGTTCCCGAAGAGTGTCCAAAAAAGCTTACATAGCATATAATATTCTTCTACCCAAACTTTAGTATATAACCTTGTGTGTTTATGACCTTGGGCAAACACTGGAAGACTTTCTGATTCAGATCCCTCATATGTATTCCTATAATGAGGAAGTAGAGTTGGATGATGGCTAAAGTGCCTTCCAGTCCTAAAATTCCTTTATTCCACTTTTGTATGGTTAAATGTGAAGTTATCTCTGGCTTTAAAAACTTACTTCACAAATAACAATTGTATATTGCATTATCATTTTCAAAGCTATTAAAATTAGCCCTGGCTGGTGTGGCTTAGTGGACTGAGCACTGACCTGCAAACCGCAGGGTCACTGGTTCAATTCCCAGTCAGGGCACATGCCTGGGTTGTGGGCCAGGTCCCCAGTTGGAGGAGTGCAAGAGGCAACCACACATTGATGTTTCTCTTTCTCTTTCCTCCCTTCCCCTCTCTCTAAAAATAAATACATAAACATTTTTTAATATATTAAAATTAAAAGAATATAGTTTGTTGAGTGCATCGCAGAGATTTTAATCCCATGTTTGTGGGATTGCACCAAAGCCTTTTTTTTTTTTTTTTTTTTTTTTGGTGTATTTCTTCTCTTTTTTTACCCTCATAACCTTTCTTCTAGGTCAAGGGTTGACTCAAGTGTATTAGTTATATCATTTTTTCATATACATTTTCCTGCAAATGTTTCTCATGTCATTGGTTTATGGTAGCCTACACTCAGAGGGGCATTTTTATATATTTATGAGTACTTGTTTAAGAAGGCCCAAAGCCATTTTCACTACTTTTGTGGATTTTAAAAAAGATTTTATTTAATATTTCTAGAGAGGCAGAGAGGGAGAGAAACACCAATGCATGGCTGCCCTTCACCTGCCTCCAGCCATGTGCCCTGGCTGGGAATCGAACCAGTGACCCCTGGGTTCACAGGCTGGCACCCTATCCACTGAGTCACCAGCCAGGACCTACTTTTGAAGAATTTATAATGTCACTCAGGACAACTAAGAAACCCTCTGTCCCCCACACCCACCCCAAGCATTTTGCTAGTGGAAAGAAGAAAGTATCATCTGCAAAGTGATTTGGTATTTGAATGTAGAACTTGGTTAATAACTATAAGGCATGTATGCTAAATTACCTTTACAAGAATGCTTTAATAACAAGATCACTGGACTAGAGAGGAAAAATAGCCATCAAGCTAGGGAGAAAAAAAAAGCTTTATGTAAAAGGTATTTTCTTTTTTAGAGGTAATTTATATGCTCAGTCTTTGTGTCCATATTTCATTTATTCTGCTAGGTGAGGACAGAGGGTTCTCAAAGGTAGGGCAGTTTCAATTATACATACAAACTTTAAAAAGAGAATGGACACAATAAGAAAAATTGAAGAAAGTCAGCCTTAGAAAGGCTGTTGAATGTAAAAGATGGGAAGATTGGAGTCATGGCTCAGAAATCATAATTTAAAATTTTTTAAATATTGTGAACAAGAAAACCTTTGTATTATAATCTAATTATGGAACTTCTTCATGATGGTCTCTCCAGGGATTATTAATTGATATCCCTAAAGCAGCATCATTAAAAACAAAGAACTTGATAACCACTGTTCTGTTAACAAAGTGAAATATATGCTTCCAGCCAGAAAGCACACTGGGACTCTGAACCATGTAGGGATGGGAAAAATTATGAGGACAAAGGCCGACAAGCCCTGTGATTATTTGAAAACTGAAAACGAGTCTGCAAGTGCATAGTTCATCTCCATAACCAAAAGTATTTGGGTATTTTGAAACACACATGTTTCTCCAGCTTTACTGATTTAAAATAAGATGATTTATACAGGCAGGGAACAAATGACTTCCCACCAAATATTAGACTGATAAGAATGCCTGGGATTACATGTCTTTTAGATAACAGATATCACAATGAGGCAACAATCCTCTTGACTTCCATTTATAATATCAACTTAATGAAAACAACTACCCCAGAATTTTACTCTAATTAATTTCAAGGGATATGTCATATAAATCACATAATACTACACTTTAATGCCTTTTGGATATAATAATAAAAATGTTTTTGATAAAATTCAAAGCAAGAATGGTATAACATCAAATTTTGTATTAAGTTGGTCATAATTTCCCAATGTTCCACAGTTTTCAATAGGATAATAATGACTACTATTTACTGAGTGCCAGGCACATGTCAGAAAGTGTACCCTGGGTTTTATTTACATTATCCCACTGTCTCCATAGTGATTCTATGCAATTTTGTTTTGAAAGGAAACCTAGCAGATCAGATAAAATCACCTTCTTCACATTCTTCTCCATCAAGGCCAACTTAAATCCGAAAGCCACAGGACCATTCATTTCCACTTTCTCCTTCTTGTAACTCTTTTCTTGTCAGGGCTGTCATTCTCTCTCCAAGCTTTTCAGCCAACCCTTTGAATTTCCTTCTCAGATTATCTATTGACTCATCTTCATACAATAAACATTGGTGCTTTTCAAGGTTTCATCAATAACTCTCTTTTTCTCCTTCCACTCTAACTAGGAAATTCTATCAATTTCTAGAGTTTCATTTATTACTTATACCCAATGACCAACAAGTTCTTAAGTCCAACTCTGATATTCCTCTTAGCTCAACTATGCAATTGTCTGTATGTCCATTTAGCTGTTCTACAGTCACCTAGAAATAACATGCCTAAAACTGAACACATTCTATTTTTATATTACACACATATTTTGTTAGTTGGTGTGATAGAGTCTGGAGTCCTCTACTTGTAATAAGATTAAGCCCATGCTTTTGGCCAACTAACCCCACAGTGAGGAAGTATATCTCCTCATATACATAAAGTTATTTAATTTCTTTCTTTCTTTCTTACTTACTTACTTCCTAGGAAATCCTTCCTTAGGCTTCCTCTAATCAGAGCCTTCAACAGGTATAGCATGTCTCCACTTGTTCCTCTAGCCACCAGGAGAACTGCACACATCAGGTAAAAGCTGAATCCTTAATTATGGCTCCTGAAATGAAAAAGCACATGAAGTAGCCCAGAACATGACCATGACCTGGAGCACAGATCATTTGCAGTCCTGCAGATACAGAAGTGGAAAATAAATGTTTATTGTTTAAACATCAGCATTTGGAGATTGTTTTACAGCCAAAGGTGACTAATTAGTCCTACCACTACCACAGTGGAAAACCTATCAGATTCCTTATGCCTTCCCCCCCACCCCCCATTACATCAAAATACAAAATTACACATCAAAAGTAAAACTGCTAACACCCATAATAATTTTCCAACTAATTATTTCCTATCTCTCTCCTCTCCTCTCTGTTCCTGCTAATGCTACTGACCCAGGTTCATATCCTTAGTTACCTGGTCTATAGCAGTGGCCTTCTAACTGGTCTCCCACCTGTCAGCACCTACCTCCCTACATACACCCTCCTCTGTGCCACCTGAATGATAAACTAAAACAAAAATACATCCACATCACACGCTTGTTGAAATCTCTTTACAATTTCCCACTGCTTACACAATCAAGTCAAACTCAGCTCAGCACAGAAGACAGCTTGTTCAACCGTCCTCTATAATTCTTCACCTTCATCTCCAGCCTCCTGGCCCCTGCCTGACTACTTGACCACACACTTCATATTCATCAGATACAAGAAAGCACAACCTGTATGTCTCAACTTGGGTTCTCTACACCTTCTTTCCTTTACTTTGAATCTGCTCAATTCAGCCTCTTAATGAACTACTGATCTTCCTATAAACTTCTGCTCAGAGTCCTGTCAATAGAGGGACTTTTCTCATAGATTTGTGCAATAAGAGAGAATTCTATATTATTTACACCATGCTATTTATACATTTGTCTTTTCTACTGGGCTCCATTTAAATTCAGTGGCCATTTCAATCTTACTTAACTTGAAGCATTTGACTGTGCTGCCTAACTACTCTTTCTTGGCTTTCTCCTTTCAGTGAGTGCTTCTTCCCAGTCACTTTTGCTGGGTCTACACTACCCTGACCTTTTAACAATGAAGTGCTCAAGGTCTCTTCTTTACTTATACTGATTCCCTTGATGATCCCCTATCTTTAAACACCATCATATAGTGGTAATATATAAATATTAGATAAATGTATATATTTGACTTTATAACACTTGCCTTGCCTTGAACTAGACTGAGCAGAACGTTCAGCCACACTTGGAAAGCACAGCGTCCAGAAAACTGCCCAGTGCACATCTTGCAAGGAGGCATATCAAATGCCCTGGAACTGCAAGTCTTCACCTATGAAGTGCTTAAATAGTCCATAGTTGCAAAACATTCTCAGGCAAATCTCAGCTGGATGAAATGAGCAAAAGGAACAGGACCAGAGTGGGACATTTAGGCCAGAAGGCATAAGCTCCTTTATCCTAAACATCCACCAAGACTGGTGGCAGAGTTAGGCACTGAGTGAGAAATTTGGTCTGAATGGATTACTCAGAGACTGACTCATTAACTCCTTCATTTCTGGTGCCAAGTGTGCCTTGGTACCAAAAAGTCTCAGATGTCTCCATGTTCTAGCTTTATTCTGCACTGGAACACTAAAAACCTGTTGTTTCACCCCATAGCATCTCACCAAATCAGACGCCACCTTATCCTCTCTGTCTTTAGAAACAGATAAAAGAGAGAAGGGGATGGAGACAGGGGAGGTCTAAAAAGGAAGACAAAAACCTGATAATAACTGATAATAATTGATAATAACCTGATAATAACTACCACCATCTCTGGACTGGGTAAATGGGGTTACCATACCCATAGAAAATAGGACACCAGGACTTAAGCCTCTGGGCTTCTCAATGAATCTTTTTGGCAGAAAGAATAACTGAGGACTTCGATGAAGGAAAAGCACTCACACTTTTTCCTACCACAGTGAAACTCCTGTGACAATAGACACAATGACTCCTGCTTCATTATCTCCAAGGTCTCACTAACCAGCCCTGAATTATATTTTCACCCCTCTATTGACAGGAATCTCAAGTAACCTGGAACCTACATTTACCTCAATTCAATCCACAAAACCATAATTCCTAGGTTTCTTTCTTACCTCGCCAATAGTCTCTTCTGGTCTCCTATGTAGACCAGGCCTTCATGGTCTCATATTCATCACAGCTACCTTCTAACTGGTTTCCCTGGCTACGGTCTCTCCTAATTCCTACTAGCTCTCCCCAGGCTATCAATTTTCTATCCTTCACATTCCTCTCTTTGACCTAAACTGCAGTTCAATAACTGCAGCTACTAGATGGCATCTTTATTCAAATGTCCTACCCCTGTGTGGCATGCAATATTCAAGAATGAATTCATCAATACCACCAATATCCTCCCCAACACACAGATACCCTAATTTCA
Source organism: Noctilio leporinus (assembly GCA_004026585.1). NCBI lineage: Eukaryota > Metazoa > Chordata > Mammalia > Chiroptera > Noctilionidae > Noctilio > Noctilio leporinus. Next base: position 427,340 of record PVIW01000483.1, on the reverse strand, counting down.
TTCATGGCTCTGAAATTTTCTTTGCACATAGCCTTTAAACCACATCATCAACTTTCATTGTTTTTGTATGTATCTCATAGACCAGTCAGACACATTATCTCATCAAGTCTTCCTTCGGAATATCTCTTGCATCTGCCTCTGTGCCACCACTCTAAACCTGGTCTTCATCATCTCATCACAGCTACCTTCTGACTGATTTCCCTGGCTATAACCTTTCTCAGTTCCCATTATTCTCACTGCTATGAGTACCATAATGGTGAGGACTGTGTCTTATTCACCTTTGTACTCCCAAACACCTAGTGTCATACCTAGCACATAGTAGATGCTCAATAAATATTTGCCTGGTTGATCAATGGATCAATTCCTCACGCCACCTCCAGATTATTTTTTAAACAACATATTTGCCCTGTTATTCCATTTCAAAAGAAACAAACAAAACTTTTATTTTTTCATGTCTATGGCAGGGCTGTTTTTATGGTTTGTTTTGTTTTTTTAAGAAACTATTTTTTTCATGAGACCCTTTGCTCAGAAACATGGTAGGTAACATGAAAATTCAAAGCTCATCTTCTTGAATCTGGGGTAGAGTGTTTAGATTCACATCTCTAGCCTTTACCACCCCACCTCCTCTCCTCTGTCCAATCCCCAAGCAAACCAGGTGCTAGTAACTATGGAGGATACCCTAACATGGTAATTTCCAAATCTTAGTTCACTTAATTTTTACCTAGAGGGTTTATTAAAATGTATCTTACCAGCTCCATTATCAGTTATGATTTACTGGTCCGGGCTTTGACCCTGAAAAGGATGCATTTTAACAAGCATTTGGATGATCCTGGTGAACACTATCAGAAGAATGAACTTGGAGAAACCTTAAACTGGAAGGTGGTGGATTGCAATTTAAAAACCTTACCTCACAGGATGTCTTCTGAACCTCTAATGTTAGCAATTAAGGTCTATCAAAGGGCAGTAGCCATCTCACTCATCAAGACTTAATATAACAGTGTTTCCAGAAACATTTGCTACAGTTTATTGCCCTATGACTCCCTAATCATAGTAGGCTTAATTGAAACCTTAAGTTCTTTTTTTTTTTTTCTTTTTTTAAGATTTTATTCATTATTTTTAGAGATAGGGGAATGGAGGGAGGAAGAAAGGGAGAGAAACATTGTATGGTTGCCTTTCACCTGCCTCCAGCTGGAGACTTGGCTTACAACCTGGATATGTGCCTGACTGGGAATTGAACCAGCAACACTCGGGTTTGCAGACTGGTGCTCAATCCACTGAACCACACCAGCCAAGGCCTCAACCCTTAAGTTCTTTCTTATGCTGCTTCTCCTAACTGAAATGCCCTTCTCTATGCACTTTCTCTTTGTCTGACTCTCTTCAAATCCAATCATTATCTAGATCAAGGCCTTCCCCCTTGATGCTTCCCCTTCCATCAATCCATCTATTCACCCATCTATTCATTCAATAAAAATGTATTGAACATGGTTCTAGGTTCTATGAGTACAGCAGTGAACAAACCATATACAAATCCTTGTCCACAAAGAGTTTATATTCTAGTGAAGGGAAATTGATAATAAGTAAATTGACAATAAGTAAATTAAAAGTCAGGTCAATAGTAAGTTAAATTGGGACAAGTTATTCTATGGAGAAAATATAAAGGAAAAGAGAGCTAGATAATGACAAGAGTGAAAGTATAAAAATAATTTTAAATATCATGGTTGAGAAGGCCTCATGAGAAAAAGGCAATTGAGTAAAAATTGAAAGAGATGAGGAAGTATGCCATGTGGATATTATAAGTAAGTTCTTTCCAGGCAGAAGGAATGGCAAGTAAAAAAAAGCAAAGACAGGAATATACCTCATGTATTACAGAAACAGTATGAATGTCAATGTGTCTGGAGGAGAGTGAGCCTGGAAGAGGAAGCAAAGAGATGAAGTCAGAGGTGACTGATTGAATAACATCTGAAAGGCATTGGAAGGACTTGACTTCATAAGTCCTTACACTGAGCAAGGGAGTGACATGCCTGACTAAATTTTAACAAGATTGTTCTGGGGAAGAGAGCAGAAGCAGGAAGAATAGTTAAAAGATTGTTGCAATAATCCAGGTAAGACATGATGATGACTTGCTGACATGGACTGTGGTAGAAGTAAGCCAATCCTGAATATATTTTGAAGGGAGATGAAATACTTTGCTGATCAGTTGAGTGTCTACAATGTGAGAGACACCGTTGTCTCCAAAGTTTTTGCTCTGAGTTCCCTGATTAATATGAGGAAGACTGTGAGAGAGGAAGGTAGGCAGAGAGAGAGGAAAACTCAGCTGAGTCTGAGATATGGTAACATGTTAAGTTTGAGATGCCCATTAGACATCCGTGTGAATATATTGAGTATTATGAGTCCAAAATTTCAGAGGAAATGTTTGGGCTGAAAATATAAAATTTAATAACATTTAGATAGCAGTATATAGATGGTATTTAAAGACAGGAGATTACCAAGGGAATCAATGTAGATAAAGAAGAGACATTGAGCAATTCATTGTTAGAGGGTCAAGAGTGGGAGAGACCCAGAAAAACAGACTGGGAAGAAGCACTCACTAATGGGAGAAGGAAGCCAAGAAAGGGGAGTAGAAAGTATAATCAAATGCTTTGGTAAGTCAGGTAAGATTAGAAATGACCTCTAAATTTAGGAACTTGGAAGTCTTGGTGACACTGACAAGAGCAGTTGCAATAGGTAGAGGAGACAGAAGCTGAATTGTAATAATAGATTCAAGAAATATACAGAGAGAATACATACACAGTGAGTATAGATCACTCTTTCAAGATGTTCTTTCATCCACTTAATTTCCTTTCTTCTTTAGTCTCTGTACCATTTAGTATCAATCTGCTCATTTCAGCATTCTATCATATTTTTATCTCATTGATACTTTACTCCTCATTATGTTTCTATCTTCTTTAACACGAATCTTCCACTGCAACACTCCCTTAAGTGCTTTGCAAAATTCTGTGCCTACAGTAAATATTCAAAGATACATGATGAACTAAATACATATTTTTCTAATGATAATCTGTGCCCCCTTTTCCAGCTCTTCTGCCTGATTATAATTTTAAACAGCCTGTAAGTCAAAGTTCTGCTTCTCATTTGACCTTTAAGGTCCTTTTTAAAATGGTCCTACCCAAAATGCATCTTTTTGGATTTTCTTATATTGGTCTCTGCGTTAGTTAGGATAGTTTATTGACCATCTCCTGTAAGAGGCTGCTTATTTTTATCTATCATTTTAATTAGGTTATCTCCATCTAGAAATTTCTCATCTAACTCAAGGGTTTTTTATTTCCTTTAAGAAACTAACCAAATAATAATAATAATAATAATAATAATAATAATAATAAAACCTAATCTCATCTTTTGGGGTTCTTTGCTATAATATGGAGTTCTCTAGATCTTAGGCTTACCACCTGCACCTCAATAACATGGTCTTTCTTATACTAGCTATAGGATTCAAAAATTCTATTTTTATAAATCTTCCACTTTAAAAAGTATATTAGACCAAGCTTAGCACTTTCAGTTTTCTGTTTAGTCTACCCATCAAATACCACTTCCAGGATCAATAAAAAAATCAAATGAGAAACAAAATATTACCACACATAAAGGTACTTAATGAAGGATTAATACATGATAGAATAAATATATTTGGATGGATGGATGGGTGGAAGGATGGGTAGATAGATTCAAAGTGTCTTCTATTTTTTAGATGCATAATTATTTTGTACATCATACATTATCTTCTTTAATCCTCTCAGAACTTGTAGAATATGGATAATAAAAACTTTATAAGACTAAAATGAAAATAGTCTTAAGCAAGTTGATCTGCCCAAGGTTATTCCAGGACATTGGAACCTAAATTTCTGACTCTAGAATCCAGTCCTTTCCTCTTTCCACTTTAGTTGCTTCCTAGATAAAAATATAAAATCACTCAAAACCTAATTCAAATATATTTGCAAGCCTTCTCACTTAGAATTGATGAGGTTTTGCTGAGTTTATTTTTCAATGAAATTATAGTTCTTCAATTCTATTTTTCCCTCTTTAGTAACATGAACTGTCAGCCTTATAACTGATGTGTTCATTTAACCTAAAATTTCAACAAAACAAGTTTCCTTAATCACTCTCTTTGCTTTTGATCCTTTGCATCTAGAAAGACTTTTCAAAGCACCACTGACTCAAACAGGAATGGTTTACAAGTTTGAGTTTCTGAAAATCAGATAAATGTGATCTCTGGAAATAAATTTCTCCTCTTTGGAGTAGATTTCTTTCTGCCACAAGGCATTCCTCTCAGATTTCTGCTCTTAAGAGAACACAGCATATTTGATTGCACCTATGTGAACTCCACACCTCAGATATATTTTATAAAGATGTTGGGTTTACTTCCTCAGTATGAAACACTTATGAATTTCAAAAGCTTTCTTAACTGCCCTAGGTCATTGGGACACTGTTAAAGATTAGAATGAATCTTTTAATAGCAAGTATCCCAATATGATTGAAGGCTTCAAGGTTACCAACAAAAGTCTGGTCATTGTATTTGCCTTATTTTTTATCATGGTTTCTAAAAATTGAAAGTTATATGGCAACATACGATGCTGTAAAGGAAATATGTTCTCTAAAGAGAAGGACCAAGTAGTTAAGGCAGCCAAGGAGTTCACTCAGTATCCCAGGTGCCCACCCAGGGTGCCCTTGGTCTGTAGCATTGACTCCAAAATCATGTCCCAAATCTTGAGGTTACACTGAGATCTTCAGAAGAGTTGTATATAAAACCAAAGTGCAATTTTTAAGTTTTTAAATTGCATAAATAAACATAACATTGAAATAATTGTATAAATTTACTGTATATTAGTAATTACTCTCATCATTTTATTTAACACTAAGTAATTTTTGGTTGTTTTCATGATAAATTATGAATCTACGTTCTTCAGCGGAAGAGCAAAGATAAAACATGAGAAAGATCAGCTTGTGCAGTAGACATTTTTCACTCTGTTTTACAACCTGAGCAAATGGAGGATGAAAGAACAGGCTTCATCTTTCATTCTATGTTCTGCTATATATGATCCAAGATTTACAGTGACCCTTTAAATTCAATAATAATTTTTAAAAGGCTGCACAAAATAAGGAAACTGTCAGTCATTGGAAAGATGACTATCAAGCACATTTTCATGTAGATGATTTACAATGAGTTAATGACTGTTAAGCAAACTAAGACCATGACTTTGATGAACAAAATTTGAAAGGAAAGCGCCCAACCAATGGGGTGTTGTTTCTCCAGTAAAATTCATTTTGTCAAGTTATGCAGCAAGCAACGCATAAACCCTCCTTTCACTCATGAAAACACTGCACTTGTATTTTTTAGTGAGTGAAGTCATGCTAAGAAGAGAGAAAGATCTGCCTATTTGCATCATTTTTAATGTAAAATTGCCTACTCTCTTTGACTCTGACAATGGTGTGATTTGTAAAGGGCTCCATTTGTGGTCAATTATTGCAGTCCTCCATCGCCACCTAGTGGTCCACATAGCATTGTAGCCCTGCTCACCTACTAACCCAAACTTAACAATTTCTCACAAAGATACCATCCATACCTCCTAAGGAAGAAGAAATAAGAAAACTTCAAAGCGGGATTTTGAAACCTTATGGCCAAAATATATTTTGTCTTTTTAATAGCTTCAAATTGTTGAGTAGCTCTTGTCATTCTTGTTGAACTGGAAGTCCTATGTTTTTGAGGTTCATTCCTATTAATAAATGCCTAATTATCATTGTGCCCTGGCAAACTGATGCAATTATAAAGTGGACCCTGTTTTTGCTAAAACGCAAGGCACTTTATAATTAATTCAACCTAAGCATTTCAGAGGGGAAGAGCTACACATGGAAGTGCTGAGTTTACAGAAACAGCCAAGGAAACAGGGAAACAACTGAATACACAATGTTATTGAACCCACTTAAAATTGGTTAAAGACGCTCTCAGGGTGTCATCGTTAGAAACAGTGGTATCCAAAGAAGGTTAAGGTGGGTGACAAGGACTCCCCCACATCCTCATTACCAAGGATCATAATGAAAGCCTGTCTCAGATAAAATTATAGCGCACATGTGGGCATTAATAAATATTTAATAGCAAGCAGGTACAAACCTATTCATATCATCTATTCTGTACATTTAACAAGCTCCTAGATCTCTTCAGTGCTCAAAAAACTACCTTCATGGAAGAGGCAGAGGGGGCAACATCCTTGGAGTTAAGACTTTGTGATATTACGGTTAGCTTCGGGAAGCCAGAAATCATCCCACACCAAAGGCTGGACAGAGGACCACTGAAGGATAAGGCTTTAGGCACTATTATGGACAACAGCTACACACCTCTATGATAATTACCGAGAATAATTTTGTTTGTAGAGGAAAGGTGAGGATAAAAACTGACCAACTCCAAGTGTCAAATATGTTAGGTATATCAAAGCATAACACCACTAAGAAAAAAAGTAAACATATTTCATTGTTCTTCTTGAAAACCCATGAGAATGAGATGGCCTTTACCTATGCCTCAAGGAAATATCCTATTATGTCCTGGTTTTCTCTTTCTCATGTCCTGGTTTTCTCTTTCTCCAATCTCTTTACAAAGTAATCCAACAACCAGGAAAAAAAAAAAAGTCTTTGTTTCTAGATAAATGCTAAGATTGGGTCAGATAAAAATCATTGTGTAAGGAAATAGTCTGAATCTTTCAAACACAAATACACAGCAGGGTAAACTAGCATAGTCTGCTCATTAGAAAGACAATGTCACTGTGCGAGTCCAGTTAGGTAACAAAGGAGGAAGGAGAAAGCCCATCCTATAGGCCGAAGAGGTCATTTCCCCACATTTCCAACCAAGTCAATGAAAGGAGAAGACTAGGATCCTTGTAAAACTTCTTCAATTTCATTTACAAAATATGAATGAGAGAAGAAATGTAATAAAGGCATTTGAGGCTCAAGGGGAGTTAGGAAATCACCTTGTACTCAATTTCTCAATACATATTCCAAAAGGGACATTTAACTTTTGTACCAAAGAAAATTTATACTGTCTATATAACATTAACAAATGAGTGGTAAATATACCATTTTCTCTCAGTACAATAGGAGATACACCCAACCTAAAACAAGTCTTCCCTACAGGCGACTTGCTCCTTTTGACATCAAGGACACCATTAAGCTCACTGTGCCTGAGAATCCGTCCCCCACTCAGTGAGTGCCATCTTCCTTGCTCCTGCTGAACTTCACATTCTCACCGTTCAGGCCAGCGCTCTAACTTAGAGAACCCCAAAGGAATGGCTTCTTGATCTTAAATCCCAGAGGCAGAAGCTCATAAAATCCCCAAAATGCATGCAAAATATTCTGAATTTGTATGTTTATAACCTCTTTTCTTTTTTTCCTCTGAAAGTGTGTTTCACAGCTTTAATTAGGTGCTCAAGTGTCTGCTCTGAGACAGAGCTAGTGAATGCTCCCACAGGAGTTAACTAGCCCTCTCCAATTATCTTATTACTATGGATTACCTATCACGGTGGCCAGTTCTCCCGACAGGACACAAGAGGAGGTTAGGTCTTTTGCAGGTAAGTGCTGCCTTGTAGGAGCCAAGCCTGAAGTATATCAGTTTGGTGATTAGAATCCATGTTTGACAGAGTGTGGGCTTGGGAGGAGGTAGATCTGGGGCTATAGGTCTGATTTGTCCCTCACCCCGTGAGACTGTGGCCTGAGCCCCATTTTCCCACTGCCCACACCTCTGCCGCAGCCCACTGACTGCCTCTGCTCTTGCCCTTCCTCACTCAGTCCTCAGTGCAGAGCCATCCTTTGCACGTGGCCCCTCCAGCCCACTCCTCCGCCCCATTCCTTCCACCACTTCCCCAGTCAGCCAGCTGGAGGCTCAAAGGGCCTGCACCACCTCTGTCTGCTCCACTCTGACCTCACCTCCCTCCCTCGGTTCTTTCCTCAAACACCATTTCTCAAACCTGCTAACACACTCTGCTGGAGCCTCAGGCGTTTGCAGGTCCCCATTGACTGACAGGAGCTTCTTCTCCTAAATACCCTAGCAGTCTGCTCTCTCAGTGCCTTCAGGTCTCTAACCTGGGTCACCACTTCAGAGAGGTCCTCCCTCACCGTAATTACATCACACACACACACTGACCCACCACTGCACTCCCTGTCCCCTTCCCTACTTCACTGTTCTCACTGCGCCACTGAAAGGAAGTACAGAGTGGGGAAGGGACCCCCAAAATCCTCACAGTCCATGGTTTAGGGGATAGGGGAAGGAGAAAATACAGCTTTTAAGACACTTTACCTCTCTATGGCAAGGTGACAGCTGTGCTACCACCCCAAGGCAAAAGGTGTTGAGACTTTCAGGATTAAAAAAGCAGGCAACCTTGAGAGAAGGAACAGGTTGGAGAGGTGGGGAAGGTGTATGTAGCCGCCATGTGAAAAGCAGCACAGGCTATGCAGTTTGTAGTCAGGATCCAGCCATTTAGCCTGAGCTAGTGAGAAAGCAGGCTTGCTGCTCCTTGGATGGTGCCTGTCCACACCCTACTCTTTGAAAGCAAGTGACTATGTGGCCCATGCTGGGGGGGGTGCAGAGAACTGAGCTCCCCTTCCTGCAGAAGGTAGTATCTCCATAAATTACTATTTAGAGTTCTTCTGTAAGGAAGATGTGACTCTCCTCCCTATTTATGTATTTGGTTATGCAGCCAACCATGTATATCAGTATGGACTCACACATGTTTATTTTGTTCTTTCAGTTCCAATTCAGCATTACCGTTGCCACTTTTGATGCTCCACTTTGGCCATGGGTTTACTCTTTCAGGTTGGCTTCTGTGTCTCTGAGACATGGTCTTATCTTTTAGGGTTTTCTTTTTAGCACTTTTTACTTTCTGTTACTACAAGATGCTTCATTGTCATCTCATATTTTTTTCTGCCCCAATCCTAGGATGGCAATTTCTGCATTGACCCTAAAGCTACCATTTTTTTTTTTGCATTAGGCACTGTACATATATCTTATCACATCTTGTCTCCATGACAACCCATTACATAGATAAGGGGTCTGAAATTAGAGTTTTTAAATTGCTTGCCCAAGGTGACAAAGCAAGTCTGGAGCCCGGATTTGAACCCAAGTCAGCCTGGTTTGAAAGCTAATGATCTTGTTAATTTTTTTTTTTCATAGTGCTTTATAATATTCTTTCAAAGAAGGAAAATTAGTTTATAATACACAGTTTGAAAATTTTTTAAATGTATTGAGTTTTCATTATAAGAGATAATCAGATTTATTATAAAATCTAGGAAAATGTATTTAAGCAATCATTTTATACTATACAGGACACAGTTTTTGGTACACTTTTCTTTTTCTTAAATAACACCTGTGTATTCTATACCTAAGGAATATTTTGTAAATATCATTTTTAATGACTGTTTCATAGTTCTAGTCAATAGGCCATAAGCAGCTTATCTATGTCTATATTGTTGGAAATGTAGACAGTTTTACACTCTTTACCAACACAAAATATGCTGAAATTTATTTCATATCTCCAAGAGATAGAATTGCTGGGTCAAGGTGTTTAAGGTTTTCAAAGCATTTTACCAAATTGCTGTTACAGGAAATTGTACTTAAAATTTAATTCTCTGCAATATCAGAGAGGTTATTTCACTGCCACATTTCAATATTGCTGTTTAAATGCAATCTCTATTCTACAAATGTCAATTAGAACTGAGCCTTGTTCTTATCATGACCAACCACAATTTAATTTACTCAACCCCCTACTTCCAAGTAGTAAGTAATTTCAAAAGGAGGTAAGCTCTGCCCTGTTTGGTACGGCTTGGTTGGAGCATTGTCCCATTAACCCAATGTCATAGGTTCAATTCCCCATCAGGGCACATGCCTCGTTGCAAGTTTGGTCCTGGTGATGAGGGAGTTGGGAGGGGGCGTGTGAGAGAGGCAACCAATTGATGTTTCTCTTCCTCTCTCTCCCCTTCCCCTCCCCTCTCTCTAAAAATCAATAAGCATGTCCTCTGGTGAGGATTTAAAACAAAAAAAGTTAAACCCTATTTAGGATTCTGATTAATCAGTGAAAAAGAGTGTGTTACTGGATATTGTAAAGTAGTGTTCTTTTTAATAAGCCTTCTGAGGGAATATGCCTCTGACCTTATGGCTTAATGTTGGTTCATTTACCACCCCTTAATTAAGTAAGAACTGTTGGCAGTATCAGTTATATAAATCAACTACTATTTACAATTGCTGGACTATCATGGTCTGATCCTGGCCCCAGTCTTATTTATTGTGAGGAGTCCAGGAATTAATACATGAACCATGAGTTATTTATAGATTAAATATTGTGTATTCTATTTTGCAATGTCTGTACATATTGTTACTAAAAATACACATTTATTTCAAACTGTTCTACATTCATAACAGCTTTTCTCATAAGTGTTTTCTCAGAAGACCCTAAAAATATGACTGCTGTCTTGGGGATATTTAGACATTGGGAGGCATTACAAGTGTTTCTTTATATTCAAAACTGTTAGAAATGACTTCAGTAGGTGTCAGAGTTCACCTGTGCATTAGGTGGTATGAGGCCAGATGTGCAGTTACCGAACACATTAAACCAAAGGTCATGCAGATGATCCTTATTTAGGTTGTGCTCTACGGTGGGTAAAATTTTTAAATAACTTATCCCTTTCTGAGAAGTTCAGGTACTGCCTGTTTTCAATGAGGAATGCTGCAACAATCTAAAAAGAAGGGAAAGGTGACAATGGCACTCACTTTCAGGACTGAACTTTTCTTTAAACCACAGTTTTTGGGGTGAATAGGAGCAAAGACCAATTACCCACCATTACCATGTGTGTTTACCCAGTCTGGGCCACAGATCTCAGACATCTCCCACAGCATAGATCTGGGGCCTGTGTAGTCAGTGCAGGGTTAAGAGAAAGAACAGGGAAGCCGAGCTAATATCAGCTAATGGGTGGGTTTCTTGGACTCCTTCGCTACCATCTGAATATCCTCAAAGCCTGAGTGGCCATGCTAAGGCAGACACCAGGCAAGAAAAAGAAAGTTGATTTTTATAAAAAGAAATGGCAGTGCAGTTACTCAGCTCTGCTGTAAGACTGTGAAGCCTTACAGCTTGTTTTATGGGGAGGAGCAGTGAAGCAGGAAATTGCTAATGCAATGTATTTGGAAGAGGAAATGTAAGAGGGTACCAGGCAAAGATGCCGAGATGTTAATACCTACCTAAAGCCCAGCAACAGAGATGGATGGGTTCAGAATAAGCATTCCAGATGTGAAATGCCACTTAATTAATTATGGATTTGAGTTTGATGAGCTTTAAGGAATCTTATGAACAAAGAAATTGGGTTAATCCATGGCACTTAGTTAGCGGGCTTCATTTTTCCTCACCAGATTTGATCTGCCTTTGCTCTTATTTCTAATAAAGCATGGTAGTTATCACATATAACATAGGTTGTGAAAACATGTTAATGGTTAATATTTTATAGAACTTATTTCTCAGATATTTAGACTGTACTACACACAGTGGATTCTTAAGCCTTCGATATACCTAATGTTCAACATATACAATATCCAGGGTATAAGTGAATCTACATAGCTTTAAAGGAATCCATTTCAAGATGCTCAACTTCCACATAAACACTTTCTTAAAACTTACTTGCTTAGCTAGCACTTAGATCTTGGTTTCTAAACACCATTCTCCAATAAAAGGATCCAAGGCCTGGAATAATTTATAGTGCCAGACAATAAGGAAGTGGAAAGGAGGGGGAGAGGAAAGAGGGAGGAAGGGAGAGGAAGAGAGAGGGAGAGAAGGGGGAAAGATAGGAACTTGCCAAAAGGACAACCTAAAAGAGTTCTCAACAAGCCAAAGCTGGAAGAAATTGCACAACAAAATAAATAACAACAGTATTGGTTTATAATCCAAAGAATAAAATAAATCCACGTGAATCTGTAGTGATGCAAACAAATGATTGAATAAATAAATAAGCAGAGGACAAGTTTTCCTTTTATAGTTATTTGGCTATGGATGAAGCCAAGAAGGAATGAGTGAAGTTGAAAATTATAATACCACAGTAAAAACTGCTGCAGATAAGATCCACTGATGAATGCTAAAATTAGTGGGCAAAACTTTGATGAGAAACAGGATAGTTGGCTAGCCTCAAAGACTCTCCTTCAAAATATTTCATTGCTTCGGCATGCTTCCACCTTCTCTGATGCTCCTCTCTAGGAAATGGAACTTAACTCTCTCCCCACCAGTGTGGCCTGGCTTAGTGGCTCTCTCCTATCACACAGAAAATGAAAAGGGGGAAAATAGTAACTTTACTTTGGAGAAATCTGACCTCTAGCACTTACCAAAGGGATCAAGTTTGTAATAGGTCAGATTGATCAAGTACCCCAAACTAATGTGATGCCATGAAAGCCCTTCTTCTCTGGAGTGTTCTTAATTTTTTCAAAAGCACAACCCCATTCTAACCATGAGAAAGCATCAGACAGACCCAAATTGATAGACGTGCTACAAATACCTGACAAGTATGCTTTACAAGTGCCAAGGTCATGAGACAGGAAAGACTAAGGTGCTGTCACAGACTGAAGAGTTTATGAAGACACAGGGGAAAAACTGGTGAAATGAGTACTGATCTGTAAAGTCTGTAACCAATGTGAATATCTTAGTTTTGATAAATATACCACAATTGTGGTAGATACTAACATTAGCAGAAGCTGGAGTTGTTTTATTTTGTTTTGTTTTGTTTTGTATTTTTAAGAAGACACACCTTTATTTTCAACAGAAATAATAATGCTTATAAACTGGTAGGAACCAGTTACTATAAAGAGACAAGAAGCCAGAAACGACAGTGGGGAAGGTGATGGTAAGATGAGAAACCTACACAAAGACTAACCTGATGTTATGCTTGCTCTAAGATGAAGTCACTTAGGGAAACAGCTTTAGTATTGCATTGCCCGAAAGCTGAATCAATGCTTCCTTTCCTTTGTCCCCACCTGGATGGTAACTGGGTTACAGGGAGTAATCTTCTCTGACAGTAGCAGAAGTATGTAACAGCAGTGCATAGAGGTCAATTATTGGTTTAGAATAGATTCAGGCTGTTCATTTCTAGATGTGCTTCCCATAGTGGGGAGAGTTTCCTCTCTGACCTGGCCCAGAAATAGTTCTCAGACTGCCCAGCCATCCATTCTCAGTTGGGAACAGGGGTGCCCTAGTTTCATGACAGGACTTTTGGACCCTATAGCCATCTCCCCTTCAGAGCAAATTGTCCCCAGCGAGATAGGACTCTGGAGTCACAGGCAGAGAGAGGCAGAGAGTGAGCTCAGCATTTTCATGCTGGCTGAAGGGTACATGGAACCTCTCTGGACTAGTTTTGCTACTCCCCTACAAATCTCAAGTTACTACAAAAGAAAACCATTTTTAATGGATTTGCTTAAGGAGGCTTCTCCTTCCTGACAGTTTTCTTTTTCTTTCTTCCCCTTTCACACAGACCCTTTTCCCACTTGACAAAAAAAGACTCTCTTCTTTCTCATATTTAATTTTGCTCTGGCAAATTGCCCCAGAGTATAAACTGTAAAACCACCTGCAAAGCAAAGCAAATGTGAGATGCCTGTGAGGGTGCAGGGGAAGGAAAGCAGAGAGCACAGAAAGGAATAACGACCAGTGTCACCCATTCTCCATCCAGGTACCCAGCCCTGGTCCCACGTTCTTAATTACTCCTATATACTTACCAACCTAACTATTTTAATTTAGACTGAAAAGATCGTCCCAGGAATGTGATAATACACTGATTTGTATTTTTTTAAAAGAAAATCTAACATTTCTTTGGCAGAAAATAACTTTGATCTGGCTGATAGGTTCAACAAGAACTGACTAAGCTAATTAAATTTTACATTGGACAACTGAATCAACTCAATGAGCTCTATTTGAGATTCTAATGGGTTTCTGTTGTTGTTTGTTTATGTTGTTTTTTTTTTTTTAAGATTTTATTCATTATTTTTAGAGAGAAGAGCAGGGAGGGAGAAAGGGAGAGAATCATCAATGTATGGTTGCCTTTCACTTGCCTCCTTAGCTGGAGACCTGACTTGCAACCTGATTATGTGACCTAACTGGGGAATCAAACCAGTGACCTTTGGGTTTGCAGACCAGCACCAGTCCACTGAGCTACACCAGCCAGGGTGAGATTCTAACATTTTGATACAAATAGAAAGTATATGCAATGTGTCCCAAAATAATCTTTTGCAACTATTTAAACTTGATGATAAAATTCTATATATCCCTTATTAGATATGAGGTTGTAAATAACTTTTCAAAATTATTTTCGGGAGAAAGCCAGCAGAAACTTTCGAAGACTAACACAGAAGAAAGGGAAGGATAACTGCACCTACTTTACTAATTCGAGTTGGCATCCTTGGGAGTTGGAAGGGTGTTGGGCTGTAGGAACTAATCAGTCAGAGTCCTGGGAGCCATGGGGAATGCTGGGATACAGGCAGATGTGAGATGCAAAGAATCAGAAGTAAGAGACCAGGTTTCTTATCTACTCTGGTTTTTAATGTTTAATGTTATGGACTTCCCCCCAAAGAATAATGCATATCATTATATACTCTCAAAACCTGGGGTACAATTTGAGGTCCCAATTAGGAAGCTTTGGTATAAAGGAAATAATAAAAATGTCCATCAGTATGTGTGAACATTTCAAAGCATGTCTGCACACATTAAAAAGCTCAGCCTATGTGGTATCAGAAATGATATACGAATGAAGTCATGCTCATGAAGAGGTACGTTGACTAGATATTTCATTAGTATACTGGCTTCTCTCCCCTTTCTCTTGCTCCTCAGTCACTGCCAACCAGCCAGCATCTCAGCCTCCCCTCTTCCTTCTGAAAAACACTTGGATTTTCAGTGTGAATTGAATCTTAGCCAAATGGTTTCATCTGACAACCTGCTTTTGGAATGAGAGTCAATGTTAGTCCCTAGGTGTTTGTATACATTTTTAAAGCTTCCTTGCCTTGGTAGATGAATTAGAAAAGGCCCTTCCAGGAAGATGCAAATCCTCAAGCAGGGTTTGGCAAGCAGATAACACTCCTGTTCCAGATAAAGGTTGCCCCCTTCCTCTGGGCAGAGGGAGCCCTGCAACCAGAGGTCAGGTTTGGTCCATAGTGTGGGCTGGGTTTCAACCCCCTGGTCATTCTTCAGCTGCACAGCCCCAGATGACTGCTCTGTGCACCACATTCTAAACACCAGTCACTGCTCAGCCACGCTGATCTAGTGAAAGTGCCGATCGTTCTGTACCTAGAACGTAGGCTCTGTACCTTCAACAAGAACCCAGCCTCTATTAGTGTGGTCATTACATCTTCCAATTTGGGGAGAATCCAGCCTCAGAGTTTCTCCCTGGGTCTTCCTTGGAGTTCATTACCACCTTAAAGGGATCCAGGACAAGGACACAGCTTAGCCAATGAATTCGTCCCTAGACCTAAGCTGCTGGCCTGGAAAGAACCCCAAGACTCAACTGATCCCCCGAGCCTTGGATTAATGTTCCCTCTTCCTCTGTTTTATATTCACTAGTGCAGTTCCCAATGGCCAGATAGACCCTCAGAACAATTTGTTCTGGGTCAACAAATTGACAACAAGGTCATGGATATGAATAATTTCTTTCTCCTGTTGATTCTCAAAATGCCATCCCTAAACTAGTCATCAATGCCTTTTAAAACTTCTAGTGATACTAAGTGTTCTTATATTGTGGTAAAGCATACATAACCTAAAATGGACCATCTTAATCATTTTAAGCATACATTTCCATAGTCATATATACTCACATTGTTGGGCAACCAACTCCCTAGCTCTTTTCAGCTTGCAACTTTGAAACTCTACACCTATTTAACAAATCTCCACTCTTCTCTGTTCCAGGCCCTGTCAACTCTCCTCCTATTTTCAGTCTGTATAAATCTGACCACTCTAGGTTCCTCCCATCAGTGGAATCATACAGTGTTGGCCTTTTTGTGTCTAGAATACTTCACTTAGCCTTTCCACAGCAATTGCTTCTGATGAGAAAGTTTTTCCTCTCATTTACTGTGTAGGAAATGTCCTCCTCTCCCTCAAGTCTTTAATCAAAAGTCATCTTCCCTATAAGCCTACCCTGACCATCCTATTTAAATCTGCAAATGCCATCCCACACTTAGAACGCTTGATTTCCCCTTACCCTCCTTCAATGTTATTTTTCTCTTAAGTTTATCACCAGCTAACAGACCATGTGGTTTCCTTATCACATGGGGATTTACTGTTTATTGCTTGCTTCTCTCCACTGAAGTACAAGCGTTACAAGGACAGGGACATCTGTCAGTTTTACTCATTGATGTATTCCAAAAGTATAGCCTAATGCTGAGTACACATACTTGCTTAATGAGTATTTGTTGACTGAAAAAAAATGAAGGGGGACCATAGGAGAGGGAGGGAGAAAGGAAAAAATATGTTCCTGGGGCTTCAATAATGGGCCCCAAGTTCCTAAGGTGGGTAAAGAGAGAAGAGTGGCATGATTGAGCATATACCCTAACACTGCTCATGGTGTCCCTGTCCGAGTGCCCCCTGAGAGTGGAGGTTGCTGTAAAGCCTTGAGCACAGGTGGTTTATTTGGGAAATGTGGTCTGGGGAGCAGCAGGGAGGGTCCGTGAGAGTGAAAGAGGGGGAGGAGAGAACAATACAAAGATGCTGCTGAGTCATCAGCTACTATAGGGTGACTCTTGCCTGATCCTGCTGCCACCTTCTGAGTAGCCTTAGGAATGTCAGAACTGTCCACTGAGGGGACCAAAGGGAAACAGATGCACTTTACCCATTGCCTTCCATCTCCGGTGTTCAGGGATGACTCCACAGGTGCACCTTCTGAATCCACATGCGTGGAGATCAAGATCTTAACACCAGAGAAGCTCAGGGGCAGGAAGAAAGGCAGATGCAGCGCCTGAGGTGAGGTGCTACCAGGTGCCACCTGTGGGAAGCTACTTAAATAATGCCGGCAACTAGTCACTGAAGCATGACTAAGATGCAAAGTAGCTCGGAAAAGGTGTCCTACAAAAGTGCTTGCACAATCTTGAAGCCCTTTCTGACCATATTCTGAATTTTTTTCCTTAGCTCAAGTCCTTTCAGATAGTTAAGATTTCAAGATCTTACATTTGCCCTACCCTGAAGCCTGCCGTGAAGCTTCCTGGGCTGTAAAGCACAAAACCCTCAGCCCAGCCAGGGCCTTATATAGGAGCTGTCTGTAGTCCCATCACAATGGTGGTTTAGGAGGTCATAGCAAGAAATGGAGCAATCACCACTGAGGACAAGCCACAGAAGTTTTCTCAGGTTTTGGTCTCAAGACCCCTTTACACAGAAAGAGCGAGAGAAATGAAAGGAGGGAGGGAGGGAGGAAGGAAGGAAAGAAGGAACTAAGGAAGGAAGGAAGGAAAGAAATAAGAATAAGAATAAAGGACACTCATAGAGCTTTTTGTTTATGTAGGGTATTAAAGATTGAAACTTACTTTATTAGAAATAAAAATATGTAATACTGCCCTGGCTGTTGGTACAGTGAATAAGGCACCAGCCTGCAAAACCAAAGATTCCTGGTTCGATTCCCAACCAGGGCACATAACCAGGTTGCAAGCCAAGTCTCCAGCCAGGTCCTTAGCTGGGGGCTGGTGAAAGGCAACCATACAGTTAAAAAAAAAAAAATTAAGGGGCATAAAATTAAAGTAAGTTTAAAAAATGAAGTTATCTCTTGGTATGAAAACAAAGAATCTGTATTTTTAATAAGAATTTCACATTTGTATTATGCTTTGTTTTTTGTCTTTAGCCATAACTACTTCACTCTGTACTTGACTTTTCTGGACTTATTTTTACACCTTCATTTCATGGGGGAAAAAAAAATAGTTAATTAAAAATAAAACAAAAACACTTCTTCCCTGAGAATCTACTTTGAATTAGACACTGATACAAAGAAGGGCCAAGGTCCCTGTTTTCAAGGAATTGACACTCTGAAGAGGAAGACAGACAGGAAGCACTGACAGGCCACTTGAGGAGGGCCATGGTGCGGTGGGGGCACAGGTTCTGCCTGGAGAGGTGCGGCAGGGCTTTCTGCAGGACTAGCACCTGGGCAGGACTAGCACCTGGGCAGGAGTGGCTGGAGGGCAGAGAGCGTGCCTGCACTTTCTTCTTTGTGTGTGTGCACACATGTGTCTCTCCCTACCCCTCCTCCCCATTACTTTGACTTACTTTAGCCATTTACTCTCTACTGTTTTCAATTCTACTGATTAAATATTAAATGCCTCTGTTTCTTTCACTCCTCCTCACCTATTTTTGTACCCCCACCATTTTTTCTTTCCTAAATCATTCTGAAGAGCCCAACCTTTCGTCTCCAATGGTCTTGACCGGCCAGATACCTCCATGCCTTCACCACATATTTCTTCTGCCTTGACTTATTCTTCTCCCTTGTTCTCATCGGTCCTTGAATGTGTAAATGAATGTTCTCCTTCAGGATCCTTCCAATCTCACACCCTATGTTGTGGGTCCCATTAGTGACTGATGTGGCTAACCTGTGACATTGACTGAGGAGGTGTGATTGCCCCTCCACTCCCTGGTGAGAGCCAGGAGCAGGTGATTGCCCACCACCTCTCCTGCCATAACTCTGCCCAGCATCAAGTTGTCCCAATCTCCTTGCTGCCTTGTTTGGCTGGGTGAAGGCTGTACTATGGCCAGCACTCCAGAAAGATTTTGTGCATAAAATATGTATTACAGTCATTCTGGATTGTCATTTAAGGTAACAGACAATGGGGGAGGTGTGCAAACTGCCATATTCTCTGCACGGGATTCACATCAGGAGTGTTTGGCATCTCTGCGGCCTTCGGAAACATCTTATCCAAAATAAGTACCTGCTGAGCTTCAAGGATGGCCTGCAGCCCCCCGGGGGGCAAGAGGAGAGGCTACCTTCGCTGAGGGTCCATGGATCGGCCCCCACCTGAATAAAACTCCAGAGACCGAGCTATTTCTCCTGAGGCCCTTTTCCCTGTCCCTGCTTCTATTTCTTCCCATATTTGTGGGAGTTCTTATTAAAGTATTTTGTTCTTCCAAAGTCTGTCATAACCTTGATGTTCCAAAATGATGTATTGGATACTCTGTTTTTATCCTCTCTGCAGAGAATTGGGGCTCTGTGTTTTCCAGTTGGAGAGGCATGCGGTGATGTAGTACGTGGACATGATAGTGACAACTCCCACTAGTAACAGATGTGTTGTTTTTTTTTTAATTTAAAAATTGTTTTTGACATTTTTACATTTTTTACTAATTGTTTAATTAAGGGAAAAGGCCAGCATCCAGCATGCCAGGCCAGTCCCAGACACCAGGTGCCACATGGGTAAAGCAGTTGGAGGTCCCCCTTCTCCTGCAGCTGGTAGCCTGGGTGCTCTGTAACGTGGGCAGGAACCAGCTCTCCTGGCCTCTTTGGCTTTGCTTGCTTCCTTCAGGCTGGTGTCCTTCCCAGGTGGGCTTCCCCTTTATATTAGCCAGGATTTTGAAGTCTGAGGAAGAGTGTTTCAGGCAGAGGAAACAGCAAAGACAAAGACAAGAGACCAGTGGGAAAGAACTTGGCATTTTTCAAGGTGGCCAAAGCTTAGTGAGCTAGAGTGAGACAGCAATGGGGTGGCCACAAGGGAAGCTCAGGGCTCAGGGCCCGGGACTGAGCACGGCTGTCTATTTTTAGGAATATCCAGGTCTCCCTTTATTATTATCTTCAGTTCCACTTGTTGCCTCCATCATTTCCTAGCATGTCTTCTTATTTGCTTTGTGACCTTTGGTGGTGGAAGGATTGAGGTCCCGCCCTTACCTACACCTCCTGGAGTGTAGATTCAAACCTTCTGTCTCTCCAGCTACCATCCCAGGTCTAGAAAGAAAGCTCTCTCCCAGGAAATTCTGGCCATCAAACCTTGTCTTCAAATTCTGAGTACACATTATTTTTCGTTTTCAAGTATCCATTCGGAAGACCTTTTATTTTTCGTTTCCAATTATAGGTTCAAAACATCTTTCCATCAAGAATGCAAGAAGAGTGACGACAGTTCAGACATGCGACCATTTCTTCACAATTTCAGCATTCAGGGCTCAGATGCAGGTTTGACAGGAGCCAGATAAATGTGCACTTTACAAGTGCGCCTAGAACCATTGAAACAGGTGATCCATGGGCCACGCTTGGTGGAAACTCGGCTGTACATTGATTAAACTGCAGAGAGAAAACCTTATCCTGACCACCTATCTTACAGGGATAATGATGTCCAAGGGCATACAAGTATCATCAAGAATTCTCATCAGTGAGCTTGTTCTCCTGAGGCAGGAGAGGCAGGAAAGCTGCTTGATCACACGCAGGGCTATCTGTGTCCACGCCAGGAGACGGAGAAGGGAAGCAGGCGCGACCCCGAGGTACTGCTGAAACAAATGAACTTGGTAGGTGGGCAGCAAAGTGCCTGAGAGGCCTCCGCAGTGGTAACTGTGTTTAATTTTTTTTCTAAGACAGAGGGTTAGTAGGAAGGAAGAGAAATAATCAAATATGCTTTCTGGGAAGCATGTTTGCTTTTTCTGGAAAACACCGAGGATCTGTGCTGAAGTGGGTGAGTCTGGGGGTGAAAATGTGCTGGAGAGAAGAAGAGCATAATGGACAAAGAGAGGAGTCATAGTGAAAGGCTACTGGTGGGGGTGGAGTTTGGGGGAGGGGTTCACAATGAATTTTATAAAGGTCCCTAATAGTTTAAATAAGCTTTGGACACAGGTTTAAGAAAAATGAATGAGTCCACCATACAAAGATGAAGAAAGGTTTTCAGTAACACAAGGTTATTGAAAATGAATCGAAATAAAAACCCTTCCTGAGCTGAATCCAGTCATTGCTGTGTTTTCCAATATATTATTGTACATGGAGGAGATACCCACCCCCATCCTGTCTAACAGAGGTAGCTTCTCAGAGACCAAAACGGTGCACTCTGAGAGAAAGCACACCTCAGAATTTGTAATTATAGGAAAAATAATGGTACCAAGCGAGACATAAATGCAAGATGGGGGGCTCAATCTGAAAAATCTAGAAATACTGAAATTAGTCTGAAGCCATGAGTAACTTGGCCGTGAGTCAATTTGCATGAGGGTCTTTGGGATCGAAGCGGCTCTATTTATTTATTTATTTATTTTCTGCATGAGGAAATACTCTATTTCTTAAAAAGGGAAAAGGTTGATGTTTTCAAGAAAATATTCTAGTCTCTCGATAGAAAAAGAAATGTTTTAAGTCATTGGGTCAGTGGGAGTGAGGACAGAGTGAAACACCATCACTCCCACATTGATGGAGTGAGAATCTCTTGGTACAAACACATTTTAAAGAAAGTTGACAGTATGTATGACACATTCTAAAAATTTTTATAAATCCCCAAAACTTTACTGTGGAGAACCTATCCTAGGAAATAACTGAAAACCATGATATTGATCAGTGTCATTTAAAGAGACAAGATAATGGGGAAAAATCAACATTCTCATGGTAAACAATTGAGGTTTTTTGGCTACGCAACACCTGAACATCCTTCTAACTTTCAGGAAATCCCAAGAAGTGAAGAATTTAGGGCCACCTCTCATGTGGAACACAACCAGGGCATGTGCCTGCAACATTGGCTCAATCATACCTGGAATTTTTACTATTGAAAGAATGATGCAATGAGCCAGGGACAGTTGGAAATGAACAATAATTGAGAATGTTTAGCCTGGAAATTACTGAGTCACAACATCACTTGAATTTATATGTTTACCATGTATCATATGCATGTATCAAATTAGGACATTAATTGCAATATAATTGGACTTTAAGAATTATAGTGAAGATATACAGTGCTATGGACTGAATTGTTTTCCTCCAAAAATGTGGACATTGAAGCTGCAACCTTTAATGTGATAAGATTTGGAGATGGGGCCTTTGAAGGGTAATTAAGTTTAGATGAGGTCATGAGGGTGGGGCTGAATGATGGCATCACTGCCCTTATAAGAAAGACACCAGAGAGGTTGCTCTCTCTGTCATATGTGGACACAAAAAGGCAGCTGTCTGAAATTCTGGAAGAGAGCCTTCACCTGGGAACCAAATCAGTTAGCACTTTACTCTTCAGTTTCCTATCTCCCAAAACTGTAAGAAATAAATTCCTGTTATGTAAGCCACTCGGTCTACAGGATTTTGTTATGGCAGCCTCAGCTAACTAATACAGACGGGAAGATTTGGAGAACACTAAGTACCTCAACCCTTGTCTGATGAAACTATCCCTAGTGTACCTGACAGCCCTCTGGTAATCTCAGGTGAAGAAGTTGCTTTGAAAAAAAAATAGCCAATTTGCTTTATCCTTCCCTTCACTTCTCTCTATCCACTAGTCATATTACAAGAGTCAGATCCCAGCGTGTCTTGGGAATGTGACTGCAGAATCAAATATGTACAGAGACTTATACAGCAAATGAATTGCTGGGCTTTTTCATTTTAAGCCAGAGAAATCTGGGAAGTACGTGTGGAAATGAATTCTGAAGGCACTCAAACAAGTCATACTCAGCATGAGTACGTTCACCAGAGATTTTGAGTTTGATAAACTAATTCAAGCAACTATAAGTCATTTTAACTGGTCTGTGGATGGTTTTCCTGAAACTTAGACTTAACAGAAGACAACAATGAATGAGGTTGAGATGCCAAAACACAACAGTTCCTGTATAATAAACAGGAAGCTATATAAAAAGCTCATGAAATAAGAATTCTGGCTTGTATTAATTAAATACAAATCATCTCCCACCCACCATCATGTTTATCCCCCATGTAGATGATGTAATATGACCTGGAAATCAAGGCAGCCATTATCCAAGAAACCTTGGAAAGATACCTACATATCACAGAGTGACATAAATCTCTTAAAAACTTGTGAACCTACGAATTCAAGGAATTTTGAGGAAGCCAATATCAGAATATTCCCTGAAAGGAGTAGGGCAGGTTGCTATGGAAGGAACCTCCTACCAGAAAGAAAGGCACAATGCTTCCTGGGTATTAAAGGCAACATTTAAGGATGGCACAGTCAGTCAGAATGAGAGCCATGACCAGGACCCTAAGCATTCTGAGCAGTGTGATCTTGGCTATATCTTGTCTTCCTGGACTTATCAGTCTTCCCATCAGTTCCATAAGCCACTTGAATACTCTTTCACTACAACAATTTCTGTTTTCATTAGCCAGAGTGGATGATGTACCTTTGCATGCAAGAACCCTTATTGGGTTTAAGTTTATCCAGGAATCAAAATTAAAGAACAGAAAAGAAATGTATAGTTACAGTAAGTTCACAAGCATGCAGTGAGTATTTATATAATACCAAGTGAAAATAGCAATGCCTATTGTTATATACACAAATGAATGCAATAATTATTTTAAAACTGCATAGAAAACATTAGAAGGAAATATATAAAAGTGTTGAGTGGTTTTCTCTGACAATGGAAAAACAAATGCTTGTTCTTTTTTCTTCTATGTCTGTTTCCAACTTTCTATAATGAATACCTAATTTATTTATAATAGAAAATGCTCACCTTGTAAAAATCAAGCTAACAGGAAGCTAAATTTTGAAAACACTCTATATATCAGAAATTGTTAGTGTTTTTGTGAGCTGAGTTAGAATAAACTTATTTCTAATAATTAAAGAAAACCTATTAGGATAAATGAATCCATGCAGAAAAGTTCTTTGAGCCACTCCAAGTGTCATGGAGCATTCCTCTCTGGATCATTGTCTCTTGCTGTCTCTGATCAGCTCATGAAAATCTCTACACAGCCCTATGAAAAAGAAAATGTAAAGGGTACCTTCAAATGAGCAGCTAGCTTTGATTCTTGGCATATTCTTTTTCTATTGCTGCTATAACAAGATGCCACAAACTTGTTGCTTAAAACAACACCAGTTTATTATCTCACAGTTCTGAAGTTCAGAAGTTTAAAAGTGGTGCTGGCAGAGCTGTGCTCCTTCCAAAGACCCTAGGGGAGCATCCCTTCTTTTGTTTTGTCCAGCTTCTAGAGACCACCGTCATTCTCTGTCTCATAACCTTTCCTCTACCTCACATCTCTGACCCTAACCTGCCAGATTCCATCTTAAGGACTTATGTGATTACATTAGGCCAATCCAGATGATCCAGGGAAATCCCCCTGTCCCAAGATGCTTAGCTGGATCTTATCTGCAAAGTCCCTCTTGCTTTGTAAAATAAAATATTCACAGATTTCAGAAATTAGAACACAGACATCTTTTCTGGAGGGGGTTGGGGGTGAGGGATGGGAGAGGTATTGTTCTGTCTAACATACTTGAGCTTTCAAGACTTCAGCTACCAAATTTTAAAATCAGACTTGCTGCCTTCCAGGGATGAAAGAGGAACTATGAATCCATCCTTTCAGGATAATTGTTGTCACTTCATTGCCCAGGGCCTGGGTCCTGGTAATGCCTTGTCAGGGGCTGCTAAAGGAACTAAAGTGACCCTCCTGTCCCTCAAACAGGATCATGACATTGCATTTTAAAAAGAGAAGTGCTGCTGAATTTTAAAGTTCAAAGATGACTAAGTGCTCAAGCAGACTTAGCTTGGAAGCACACCCTGGGCTCCCTCACTCCCTTCTGTCTGTCCAGGGAGCATGTCCTTAGCAGATCACTCACACCTTAAATCTCACCTCAGAGTCTGCTTCTGGGGCACCTAGGTTGCGACAGATATGGGACGACCACCTCAGGTCCTGGCCTTTAGCCCTTGGTTCAACTTCACCCTCTGGATACTTGAACAAAACTTTTTTTTTTTTTTTTTTTTTTAAGCAATCCATGTATGTTTACTTAGCATTTCTGATCAATTATGAAAATTTAGAATAGAATATTTAAAGGGTGGGTGGTGTACACAATTCTGGGAAGTGTGTGTGTGCTTAATTGTTTAATTAAAATAACACGTGAGGAGCTTTTCTGAAGATGCTGGCTCCAGGCTGCCCTAACATAGTATAAGGCTATGTACTCATGCCACCAGCTTCCTGAGGGCACCCGGTCCCCAGCCATGAGAGCGGCATTTCGGGAGGTGCACAGTAAGGAAGTTACGTGATAATACAGAGGATTTTGTTAATAACATAAGCTAACTAGATCTCTTCTGGCTGGGAAAAACATTCTCTCTGCTCTCAGCAGAAAAGATTTAATTTGTCTTCAGAAACACATCTTGTAACTAAGTGGGAACGTCTGTCGCACTTGTAAAGATGATGTCAAGTGCATAATCTGTAATAAGAAACCTCTCCAATTGACCCACAACAAAGCAATGGGAAGACATGGCTTCTGACTTCTGCAGACTTTCTTTGGCTACACATTCACATATAAGAACCCAGAGGAATGTTTATGTTTCCAGACTAAAATATAATAAAAATCCTACTCCTGGGACATTTTTAAAAAGAAGTTCTCTGCAATCAGCAGTGAGAATTCCTCTTGGTGTATGAAGCACATAATGCCTGTTGGCATAAACATCTGACTGAGGTAAAATGGTAAAACTATGTCTTTTCTCTGTGTGACTCTGACACCTTAAATAGAATAAAATGCACTGCTTGATTGGAAAATAGGGAGATACAAAAAGAAGCCTCTAGAGTCTTATCTCTCCATGTCTTCTAGAAGAGAGAAGGTTAAATTCTCATATAGCTTCTAAAGAATGTTACAACTGCAGCTGGGAAATAAAGCAGCAAATAAAAATTTGAACAAGCTGGAAACTATTACAGAACTTCATATAATCTATGTCTGCACATGAACTGTTACTTTAGTTATTGAAGAAAAATGCAGTCCAAACATAAATGCACAGGCCATACATTCTTGGGCACCTTGCAAATTGCTGTCTAAAGATAGTTATATAATGGGTTAAGTCTTGAGAAATTCTTTTTTATTTTCCCGATGTTATCATACCACCTAATTATACAATTTTTTTCAGTTTCAGGAAAAGAAAAGAGTCTAAAAGGAAAGGAAAGATTTTTAAAGTACCACATACTCGAAATAGGTTAGCTTATTAAGGAATAAAAATTGTTAGAAAACTTTTAATATTATGCTAACTCTATACACAATGGTACTAAGAAAAAATAATTGCAGATGGCTGCCAAGGTCATAGAATTAATTCCAGACTATGTACAGAAAAATATAACCTATCCAGGCAAAGCCTGCTCTAGGGTGGTGTGCACGTGTATTCAAACTTACTGCTCACAGAGAAAGAGCTCCAGGGATGGCATAATGCCTGCCACACATATTGCAGTGACATGGCTTTTTTGCTGCCAAGTGAATTTAGTGCCATTAAGGTAGGAAGTATGTTTCTACATCTAGTAAGAAAAAGAGAGAGAGAGAGAGAAAGATGAAATATTTGAAGTACAGTCCCATGAGAAGATCATCCAGCTTCCAACGCAATACACCTAAACAAAATAGATTGTTTCTTGTCTGGTGCAAAATCTGAAAGGGGTCTATGGCTGTTTCTTCCAAACCCGCTGTTTCTTTAGCACCTTCCCTGTGGAGGTACACTGGTGACTATTGAATTGCAATCTTCTTTAGTTCCTGTTCATTGCTTCGGTATTGTCTCTGACCTTCACCTTTCAGGTCTTCAAGTCATTCAGTTTGAAATCCCACTTCATAATATTTACCAGATTTCTCACTGGGGGGCATGTGGATAAGTGATAAGTAGAGCGGAAGAGGCATAGGGAAAAAAAACACATAGCAAAGCCTGGTGGAAATTGCCTCAAAGAGACGTAATGTGTGGCAGGTAACTGAGTTCAGAGCTCCCCCTGACCCTGTCTCCCCTTGTGTGTCACAGGGGCACCTTGAGCCCCACACTGGCCTCCATCCAGTGCAAACTGGAGATGAGTGCTGGAAACAAAGAGCAGGAATGATGGTTTTGAACTCTGGGTGACAGGTTGCTGACGCAAGGCTGGCAAAAGACAAAGAGAGGGATCTGACCTGGTTGGCATGTGTAAATAAATGGGCACCCAAGGACAGAGATATAAAGGAAAGGTCACTGGGCTGAGTGCATGACTGACAGAGCCCAGGAAGGTGATCATATACCCTGTGATCATATACTTTAAGAGGTATATGGTCATAGCCAGAAGCAGCAGTCAGCTGAGAAAGAGGAGGTGGGCACAGCCCGGATCCCCCAAAAAGCTATGGCAGGGGCAGGGCCCAGGACTGTGGGGCAGCCACCAGAGTCCAGTTGCTGCCCAGAAGACACAACCCTGACACTTCAGGCCCCCGAGTCCTGTTTATGGACTGGTGGCCACCCCTGGGTGTTATTTAGCCTCATGGAGAGCCCGCAGTGGGTAGGGATTAGCGTTCTGATGATCCTCCACGTGGACGTCACGCTGGGATGACACATCACGCTGGGATGACACGTCCTGCAGGACTCTGAGGAGCTGCGGGGTGTGGGTGTGCCCACAACCCCCAGGAAGCTCAGCGGGGGCACAGTTTCAAGGCTTCAGAAAGGCTAGAGGAGACTCACTAATGAGGAAAACGGAAATGACTCACCAGCTGGTGTGAGGTCGTTTTCACTTGGATTATGAAAGGAAGGGCACCTTCCTTGAAAGCAAGTATGTGAGAAACGTATCCAAGTGGAAGCGCTCACAATCTAGTGTTCTGACATCAGGGGGCCTTCAGGAGAGAGAACCGTGCATTCTCTGCTCCGCGTGGTGCTGGTTGCCTAGACATGCTCTTCCACTCGGTGAAATCAGTCACTTTGCATTAGTGGGGGTGTGTCCTGTCGATCAGGTCTCCCAACCTTCTCTTTGTGTGTAGACTCTTGATAGACATCAACCCCAACGTGATTATCAGCAGCCTGACAACTCTATTACTACCAAAGAAACAATTCGTAACTGCTGCAAGGAATGAAAACCAACTCAGTCTGTAAAGTATGTACTTCGAACAACATTCCAGAAAAAAATTTTCTTTTTCAAACACGATGTGAGATTATTAGTATTAGTGACGGCAGAATTAAGGCTGTGTTTTAAAAACTCCTTTACAAATTCTCTTCCTCTAAAGCACACTGAATCAATTCTGTAAAGTTGGGCTTCATTCTTGCAAATACCACTATTCTAATAAAGGCTTCTATTGAAGACCTGCATGCATGGCTTGTTAAAAACTGTCACCAAATGAGAATATCATCTCATGATCTTTGATAGTTTCCAATATTAAGGAGCAATTAGAATGTAACTCTGGTTTCAGTTTAGCTGGATCCAATGCAAACAATTGATAAATTAGTAGTTCTTTGTGTTTTAACAGTGGGTAATATTTAATTAGTTTACTGTATCTAGTCTTAGTTCAGAATTGCACATTTAATGAGTTAAGGGTTTTAAAAAAGTGGATGAACATTCATCCAAAAAAGTGTTTGTGTTCAAACTTCTGTCAGAACAGTGTGGGAACATTCAGATTCCCAGGTGTAACAAAATTCCCATTCTCCATCTCCAGAATTTATAGTATTTCTGGCAGGTGTCACACACAAGCTGCCTGTAGTGCCCTAGGCCTCTTCTTTTCTCTCCTTTACTTTTCTTTGTCATTCTTTTTATCTTTCTTCCTTCTTTTCTTTTGGCCTCTCTTCGTTTCTCTCTTTCTTTCTGGACAATGTATATTTTTTGATTGGTTAACATCAAACCAAGTAAAATCACGTAGATCTTACCTACTAGGAGGCTGATGATGTGGAGTAGCAGTTGCCCCTTTGAGTAAATGAGCATCTTCTCCATGTACAGGGTCTAGGGCATTGATTTCCTTTAACTGCCTGGTCCCTGTGAGCAGGCACATACACTTGCCACTACTTATCCTACACAGGGCTATGCCATGTTTGTCTGACCTTAAGACTATCCCTTTTCCATGTCTGCGTGGTAGATGTTCTGTAACTGTTCTGCAATAACTTTCTTTTTCTCATCAAGCACGCTTGGAATGGTATCAGTTCACCAAATATTAGCATATAAAGGAATTATGACCAACATCAGCAAATGCTCTAGTTCCAACAGACATCCAAATGTCTAAGCATTGCCTATGATCTGGCATAGAGATTTAAGGGTAGAAGGGAGATCCAAAGGAGGATAGTGCGACCTCCAGGGAAGATGGAAAAATGAGTGAGTGAGGAGAAAGAGCGGGGACATAAGGAAGGAAAGGAGGGCACTCTGTCCTTCAGGTAGAGGGACCCCACACTGCCACCCATAGCTCTCTCAGGGGCAGCTCAATAAGGCCAGTTACCTACCCAGGATTAAAGCAACACATTAGAATAAAAATGGGTGGAGAGTAGGAGGAGTTAGGAGGTTTACCTACTAGATAACAATGCTGTAAAATCACTTGGAAATGAGTAAAGATATCCCATTTTTCAATGCAAGTCCACTAAAGAAAAGTAGTTCTCCAAAAATGTGTTTATTCTTCTCAAGGTTTTGCTGGTTTGAGTGCTTAAGGCCCCTAAAGCGGGTCATGGACCCTAATCCTATCATCTTCTAAACCAATCACTCTGGTGACAGAAAAAAGGCAGTTTCATTATTTCAGCTTATTCCCAATATTTAATAATAGGAGACATTTTGAGGGCACTCAGAGTACTTGTCAGGAACTCCTTTTACATAAGGCTAAAAACATGCCAGGAGTGACACTTGAAATTGATCATCCTTTTAGCCATTCTGTCAGGCTTCTGAAAATTAATGAGAGGGCTGCAGCAGGGAAGTGGCTTACCAGAACATCGCACGAATTTGCTGATCCGGACTTGCTGAAGTTCTGCTTACCTAATGCAAAGCTAAACATTTCATTTCTCCAGTGTTTACATTCTACCCAAGTCATCTCTTGGGTTTCCTCCATTCAATGTCTCCTCCCACCCCACCCAGCCTCACACAATTCCTACTCTTGTAGCTTCTGCTAGTCCAAAGCTCCAACCCTGCATGTCCCATATCACCCTGGGAACAGCAGTTCACTTCGGTCTAAAAATGCTTTCTCATACTTCCTTTCTCATGCTTCCCTCTACTTACAGAAATAAGAAGGACTATAAGGACCCTTACCCTATGTCAGGGTGGCCTCCTCAGTGAAGTCACAGTGAAGTACAAAAGAAAACAGCAAAAGGCATAGCTCTCATCCAATGGAATGACACGACAGATACTTTCCAGGCTTCACCCACAAAAATTTCTTCTATGAAAATCAAGATTCTGAATACTGGTTGATAGTTATTCTACAATATTAGGTTTTGGGTGACTATAATGTTCAGATCACTACTGGATAAGAAACTTTACCTAGGTGAAGAAATACCTTGGTAAGGAAGGTGGTTCTCCCAAGGAAAGGTTTAGCTTTTGCATGCTGTAGGAATGACTTCTGCCATTTCTCCAAATGTGAGGTATGCAACTACAGGAGCTGTGGAAAGATATAATGTTCTCTGTCCCTAAAATACTATAATTCACTGAGTTAATGGAAAACATAAAGAAACTCAAAAAGTGTAAACATAACACCAAGTACCTATCAATCATAAGGCATTTTCCAAGTTGTAACAATTGAATAATAAATATTCTATGCGTATTTATCACTTCACTTCCCCTACAAACCCTAGGCCCTGACCAAGGGCTATAGTCACAAAACTGTCTCAGACAACACTGCCCCCTTGTGGGCCTTTGAGGAAACCGTCGGATTCCACATTGATGAAGTCCTTTTTCTTTTCCCCCTGCTTCCTCTTCTTTCTTGGATCAGTTGAAAGGAAAGGGAACTTGGGCATATGTTGCAATTCCATGTTTTTCTCTTTTGATGCTTTTTGTTTATTTTTAAAATCTCTTTCTCATAAATTCTCTTAATTCCCTTCCTCTTTTCTGTCTGTTTTGAACTCTTACCAAATTCATTTAGAAATTTTCTGACTTGCTTTCTCCTGCTTTCTTTTTTTTTTTTTTTAAAGATTTTATTTATTATTTTTAGATAGAGGGGAAGGGAGAGAGGCAGAGAGGGAGAGAAACATCAATATATGATTACCTTTCACCTGCCTCCAGCTCAGGACCTGGCTGGAGATCTGGCTTGCAACCTGGTTATGTGCCCTGGCTGGGAATCAAACCAGTGACCTTGGGTTCGCAGGCCAGTACCTTATCCACTGTGCCACCAGCCAGGGTTCTTCTGCTTTCTTTACACCCTTTTCTCACTATTGCTTTTGTAAGTAAAGAAAAGCTGGATAAGAAAGCAGCAACTGGCTATACTTCAATAGCATCATTTGGCCACATCTAAAGCACCTAACAGTGTCCTGAAGTTGTCTTCTGAATACGCTTCCTAAAGTTGTCTTCTAAGGTTTCTTTCTTCTACACCTCAATACCAACGTAAAAAACAAAACAAACAAACAAAAAAACTTAAATAAAATTAACATTGCAGTTAAAATCATAGGACTTTTGCTTGTTTAATTCCTTGGACTATAATTCCAGCTCTACCATGTACTAGTTAAGCAAACTTGAGAAATTACCTAAACTACCTTGTGCTTAGTTTCCCCCTTGGTAAAGCTAGCAGAATCATAGTATGTATCTCACAGAAACACAAGTACTATGAAAAGCTAATTAACTAGCACTAGTCAATGATTTAGAACTCCAATACTTTATTTTATTATCAGTACTGCAATATTATTTCCTGATGCTACTTTTTAAATTTACATATTTTGAACTTAACCCATTTGTGTAAGTATATATGTGGCTTGGCCTGGAGCTATAACTACAATCTGAAACATTGTTCCAATTGTGAAATGTCTAGATTTTTTAAAACACTCAAGTTTTAGAGAGCCTCTTAATTATAAACTAATAACTGTCTGTCCACATCAACCTCACAAAGGCTCAGGAACCACTGAGTGGGGGAGCGAGCAGGGTCTAGCTGCAGACGAGACTAGAAAAAAATAATTTCCTGAAGTTTTTTGTTTGGGTTTTTGTTACAATTAGAAATATTGAGACGCAGAAAATAGGGAGGAAAGGGATTCATTCCACATATGTGCAAAATCTTAGAGTAAGCTGAAAGCTTACAATTTTGATAAAGCTCTTTTCAAAAGAAGAAAAAAACAAAACACCTTGGCAATTCAGTTTATTTAAATGAGTTGGTAGAAACTCTTTTTTCTTACATTCTAGAACATAAAACTACTGTCTTCAAATACAAACTGTGGTCTAGATCCAAAAAGCAAGGTGGAATGTATTGCCAACATTTTTTCCCCTCGTGTATTAAAATGGATGGAAACGGAGCACATTAGAAGAGACTTGCCTCCCATTTTTCATAATGCTCTAAACTGAGCCTGAGCTGACGCAGGGGCTGGGGGCGGGTAGCAACAGGCCTGTGCATTCATGACAGCAATCAGAATCAGATGCTTAATTTATGCACTCCTAGCCAGAAAAGGAAAAAAATTCAGCCCTTACTGTAGCTGCTGCTGATTACTGGCTATTCATTAAAAAGGTATTTGGCTTGTGCCAATGCAACCTCAATGTTCTTTGTGAAGAAGTCCATCGTGCAGGTTTCCTATAAATTATGCAGTTTTCTGTTTAATCTTCTTTCAAAAACCCACGCCTGGCTTCATAATAAAGAGCTGTTTCAAGGTCCTTATAGCTCAGGGATTGTAGCTAAAATACTGGAATCACACAATGAAGAGGAAGGAAAAACTATATTAAGGCTCCAAAAAGGGACACTGCCCAAGTTAATGCTTCCCTTGTGCCTAAAGGATACTCGCTCTGACCAGCGGGGCTAACACATGCTCTGAAAATTGCTTCTTTCCCTCCCCCTGCTGGGTAATAGCTGTGTAACTTTGCCCTCCCGGCACACACACGTAGAGTTATCACATTGTGATCTCAAAACCATGATACGTAGACCCAAAGAGAAATGTTTTATCAATCCTGCAGTCAAGAAGA
The DNA here is from genome assembly GCA_004026585.1 of Noctilio leporinus. Taxonomy (NCBI): domain Eukaryota; kingdom Metazoa; phylum Chordata; class Mammalia; order Chiroptera; family Noctilionidae; genus Noctilio; species Noctilio leporinus. The sequence goes on along the minus strand of PVIW01000483.1, from coordinate 394,427 downwards.
ATGGGAAAGGTTAGCACAAGAACTAATTCAGTTTTCAGTTTGTGGCATCTCATCCAGAAAGGAAATGAAGGCACCCAGAATACCAGCAGGGCTTACACCTTGTGTCCTCTCTCTAGATACCAGTCTACACTGCTGAACACAGCACATCCAGATGCTTTGACTTCTTAGCGTCTATTCCCATCACAAGAACTAGAGGACATAAGAAATGTCTTGCTGCATCAGACAAATGGCTTATATCATCAGGTCATCTGTGGAAAGATAGATTCATCCGCTTGGACATCAATTTCCAAAGCGGGAAGGTTAATTTTGAAACACCTCTAGATTGCCTTTCCTGAATAAAGCTAGTATGCACATAATACTGCTCCTTTTCCCTCCTAAATCCTTCCTGACCCTATCTGTGTTTTCAGTTTATACCCATCTCTTAAAATTCCTCTAGTTTATAAAGACTGCTATGATAAATAATGTCTCCTTTGTTTGCCTTAAAGCAAGTTATTGACATAGGGCTGGGTAAGCACACAGAACTTACTTGGTGAAAAACACCTACCAACTTGAATAGGAAATACACAAGGTCTGACCGCTACGTATAAATGCACCATCTGATTAGCTTGTCTTGACTGCATGCCTTAGGATTCCAATGTGAAAGCTTTGGCTCCAAAGGGGAGTCAAGCTTATGATATCTGGGTCTCTTGCTTTTAAAATAGTAATTCTGAAAGAGATGAGACAGGATTTTCTGTGATTTCACTACATTAAGAGTATGGTTAGAGTTACTAATTATTTTCATTGTTCATGAAGCCAACTGGGAAATAAATGGGCAGATCATGCTTTAGTCAGTTCTAGCCTCGTTTTTTTAATAAGAAGCAACTTGATCATTATCTTCTCTGTTTCCTTGATCCTCTGTAGCCATCCAACCCTCCACAGGTTCTACTGTATATTATTGAGACCTCTTACTGAGAATTCTTCCTGACTTTTTATGAATAATCAAGTCATATTTAAACTCAGAAAAGGGACTTGGGATAAGTCATGTGGAACCATGAAGTGGTGGGTGGGAGCTTAAGAGACAAATTCTAACACCAACATGAGAACATCACCAGGAACCCCAGACTAAATTATTTCTGTCCCCACACCAAGACATCTGTCATGAACTGAACATTAAGCTGTATGTCTATGAGCCCGCATCTCACAAATGGAGTTGAGACATTGGTTTACATGGGATTTGTTCACTGGTTAGATCATTTTTATTTTATTTTATTTTATTTTTAGGTTTAAAGAAATCAATGCTATAAATTTTCCCCCTATGAGAGTGTCTACTCTACAGACCGACTGCTCTCTAAGTTATACCTTAGTTAATACATTGTTGACCTGTAATTTTATACAAAAGTTAATGCTGGTGTAAACACAAGTTAACTGGTGTAGTAAACTATATCCATCTGTTCATTAAGGCGGAGAAAACAATCATGCAATGATGGCACTTCTTTTTCCCCCTTCTTGAAAAATCCCATCTCATTCACTGGTTGAACAATAAGCTACCTGCTCTCCCCAGCTCAGAAATATAAGCAATGTTTGACACTAATGTTCATTTTCCCTCTGCTGCTGTCACAGCTTATCGCTATTTGAATGGTGGGTAGACCCTCTGCTTTGACTTACTCTGTTACTTATGTGACAAAGGTTAACCCACCAAGGTCAGTGGGTGGGTGTCATCTATCATGTTGCCAATGCGTCTGCCATGATTGATGGAGACAATGCACTGCCAGGTCCTTGACTTCAGTGCCTGTCACACATTTGCCTCTCAGCCACACCAGGACTGGAGCTCCCCAATACTGGGCCATCTAACAGCCCTCTAACTACAGTGGCTCAAGAAGTAGCTGGCTTTCAGAGCAGCGGGAAACCAGGGAGTGCTAGTCTGGCATGCTTGCTGATTTAAAAAGTATGCAGATAGGAGTGTGACCGAGGACAAGGCCCAGACTGAGTTGTAATCCTTTACTTGAGTGTAAACATGGATGACCTTTACCCAAATCCATAGCCCTATTAAATAAACACATCCCAAAACGTTACCACCTGGATGATATGAATCATCTTATTAAAGTAAACTGTTCATTTTTAGCAAAGTTAGCAATACATCAGTGAATTTTATCGCTAACAAAAGGAAAAAAGGAGTCCTCTTCTTGTTTTTGTAGATAACATGCAGCCTCAGAGATGTGATTAAAATCCCAACCCCGGGTCAATAAACACAATACTCTGGGCTGTCAGCAGACCGGACGACTCCAACCCAGGCAGGAGCACAGAGGTCAACGACGGGAAAATGCAACCGGACTGTGTGTGCACCTCCTCACCATCGCCTTCTTCTTTTAATCAATAGCACACTGAGTCTCCAGCTTCTATTGAATTCGGTTTACAAAGCTTCTTTGTTCTCACCTGTCGCTAAGAAAAATCATTCATGGCATCCTGGATCTGAACGAGCGGAGACCGCATGAATCAAAAAGGTGAAAAAAAAAAAAAGAAAAAAAAAAACCTCGCTCCCCAGGGAGGCCGGCAGCTGTCTCATTGATTCAGCGCCGCTCTCGCTGATTCAGAGGCTACTCTGGCACCGGTTCCAGAGAGCGCGCCGCTGTATAATAAGGTACCGCAATGCAAATTGTTACCAGGGAGAAACAGAACATCTGGTCTGGAGCAAAGGCGAAGTCCACCGCGAAGCAGCAGCCTGGCCGGCAGCATCCAGGGGGCCCGTCACCCGAAAGAGGGGTCCCCTGAAGCCACCTAAGTGAAGGGAACAGAAACCACGAGGAAAAAGGAAAGCAGGAGAGAGAAATAACACATTGTATTCTCATGATTGTTGTCGAGATGTAAGAGGATGTAAGAGAATACTGTTTCTACTTTGAGAAAGAAGTCGGAGCTCTAGTTTTGCGAGGCCACCAACAATGAAAACTGAGACTTGAAAAGCCAGAAATCAGCCTGCTTGTGCCTTTCTTCTGTGTGGGCGTGCGTGTGCCCCGCGCGCGCGTGAGCAATGGCTGAAAGCTCCCCTTGTCGCCCTGCTGCTGCAAGCGGAGCTAATGATGGGCCTCTGTTCTGTAGAAATACTTTAACTGCCAAGGAGCTGTTGATGTGGGCAGAATGGGAGGATGGTGAAGGAGCTGCGTCCACCGTGCCTGCCATGCGCCTTCTACCAAGCTGGGCACCTGCCCTGGGCGCTTTAGAGCCTCAGGCCGGCCAGGTAGAGCTGTTGATGCTGTTGTCCTTTTTGTTGCTTTAAGTACTAAACAAACCCGTCAGGGAAAAAAAAATTTTTTTCCAACTGCTTTAAAATCCAGATTTAAAAAAAGAAAAGAAAAGAAAAGAAATGGCTTACCCTGTTGACAAAGCCCCTGTCAGAGTGAGTTGAGAGTCATTATACTCTCCACGAGGTTTGTGTACCTCGTTCCTTTCCAAAGCCATCTGTCTGAATTTAATTCACTGATAATTTTATCAGTCTGCCCATGCTTTGCCTGAAACCTCTCCATCGCATTTTTTATGTTTCACAGATGTTAACTCCTTGAATGACAGTTTCAACGCACTTAGAATTTTGATGAAGACGCACATTCTCTCCCACGGCTCCCTCGCCTGACTACGCAGCCCGTCCTGTTGCCCCGCCACCCAGCCCTTCGCTTTCTGACAAAAGGGTGCTTCCCGGGGACACAGTCAGTCGCGATGCAAAGCTGCACCCAGTACTTGCTGAAGAAGCCGCCTGCAGGTGCACGTACCAGGCACACTTGATATCTATCATTTCGGATGCCTTTTTGGGAACTGGAAAGCAAAGTACATTATTTGGGGATAATTCCAACCTTCCCTGCTACCTAATTAGTGCATAAAATATTATCTTTAAGAAAATGCAGCCTGTCAAAAGATACTATAGATATATTTAACAGTTTGAAGGAATTAGTTCTTAAAAAAAAAAAAAAAAAAGGCCATTTACATGCATACTTCTAGGTTGTGCATATGTAGATTATTTCAGTCATATTATCAAATCATTTCGAGAACAGTCTGTTATTAGCTCTAGATCCTTTCAGGGTAACGTTCTTGTTCTTTTTATTTTTAACCATTATGTAATTAAATAAATAAATTAGCCTTTTTAGTTAATTAAGTGTATTGGGCTGACATTGGTTGATAAAATTGTATAGGTTTCAAGAGTAGGCCTATGATACTGCATTGTGTGTTCACCACCCAAAGTCGTATCTCCTTCTGTCACCATATATTTGACCCCCTTTACCCTTTACAACTCCCACTCCCTTCCCTCTGATAACCACCATATTGTTGTCTGTGAGGTTTTTTGTTTATTTTTCTCACTTGTTCATTTGTTGCTTTCAGTTTCATGCCCTTCCATAGAGGACCGGATAAAGAAGATGTGGTGCACATATACAGTGAAATACTACTCAGCCACTTGGGACAACATGAATGAATCTTGAAAATATCCCGCTAAGCAAAATAAGTCAGAACAAGTCAAGAACCCTATAATTTCACTCCTACGTGGGATATAAAAGGAAATTTTTTTTAGCTGACGTCATGTCCTGCTTTTCATTTTGCTGAATCAGCTTTTTAAAGCATCTTCGTGGAACAAGGTGTGATGCTGGGCAGTGTGGAAACGGACAGGGAAGTTTGCAAGCTACCAACTCCCCAGCTTGGACTTGGTAGGGAAGGGGGCATGCACAGAGCAGACTGTGACTATACGAAGTGCTGCACCAACACAAGCAAGAGACGGTTTTACTTAACTAGACACCAGGTGCCGGCTTCACAGGAGAGAGAGATTTTTACTTGGGCCCTGAAAACTGGGTAGGACTTTGAGGGGTAGAGATGGGGAGAGGAAGGGGCCCAGGTAGAGAGAACTTCATCAGGAGGCACATGGAACCCAGGCACACAACAGGCACAGTCTGGTAGGACAGGAGCACGTGTGAGGAAGAAACTGGAGCCACAGCCAGAGCCGTGTGGTGGAAATGGAAAGGTGCTATCAGCCAGAGGCGGCTGAGCAAGAACCAGAGGTAACGTGATCTACACTTTCTCAAGATAATGGCAGTCTCTGTGGGGGGAGTTAGGGAGGAAGACAGTAAAGACAGGAAAATTTTGAAAATGTCCTAAGGAAGGCAGAAGAGGTCCTGGATGAGGGCAGGTACAGTTGGAACAAAATTTGGAAAATTTGTACAAACACTCCAGCCGAACAGATGGATGAGACATACCCAAATCAAAAGACTCAGGTAGGCTGAGCAAAGCAGCCTGACTTAAGTGCTTTGCAGATTCGCCTCTTTATAAGTTAACTGTTGGTCTGCCAGGTGTCACCACAATTTCCCAAGGGAACCAAAGCAGCCTTTTATGGAAGTGTCTTCCTCACACTTGTAATTATTCCCCCCAATGGGGTGTATCTTTCCTGAAAGTATAACAATACCAGCTCGATGCATGAAGTATCCAGAGTAAGCTTCTTTTCCACCTCCCTGCTCCAAAAATCCACTTAATATCTTATTCTCAGATGGGGGATATTGCAGATATTAAACTGATAAGAAAAGCCAAGAAGCGACTGTGATTGTATTTTCACTATTAATTTAGCACTGATATTATCTTCAGGGCAGTTAGAAAATTCCTGACACTCATGTGTATTTACACACTCAGAACTTTTGCTAGAAAATACTATTCTGTAAACCTAATGAATGGATAAGACAAAGGCCAAGAAAACAAGTGTTGCATCCACAGTGGCTCAGGTATGGTGAACAATAGGAAGAAATGGTGAAGAACAAGTATAGCATCTTCACAAAAATAATGTAGATACCGCCCATAGATTAAAATGTCAAAAATGTGTTAAACGTATTGCTTAAAATTGAGGATGATGATGAGAGATGAGCTAAAGATACAAATCTTCTCAGGACATGATTTGTGTTCATTTTCACCAGTCTAGAGAATTATCTGTGGCACTAAACCAGGTCCCCAGCCTAGAAAAACATTATTTAGAAAGTGTGTAAATATTTTTCAATTAGAAACTTAGGGGAGAATTTGGCTTAATGTGGTACAGTTGGGACTAGCTTACTGTTCATTAAAACCCATTCTCTTTTTTCCTGAGTACATAGTCAAACTGTATTTCCAACTCTCACTGTGGGTGGAGTTCTGTAACTTCTGCCAAACTGAATGCGGTCACAAATGATGTTCTCCAGTTATCACCCAGAGAATTTTCCAGCTTGATTCTCTACACTCTCTCTCTCTCTTTTTTTTTTTTTTTTATCTTCTGATGAAATAAAAGAGAAGAGAAGTCCAAGGCCCAGAGGAAAATGGAGCCATTAGAGGGAAAGACTGTGAGCAGGCATTTCTATGAACCCATGCTGGAACGTGATGACAATGAGAACACTTTAATAAACTGTTATTGTGTTCAGCCAGAGATGTGGGGGTTGTTTGTTACAGCAATCAGCCTACACTGACTGATACACATTTGAGGTTTCTAAATCAGATAGACTTAGATCTTTGTTTCAGCTCTGTCACTTCATTAGCAAAAACCTCAGCAAGTTGCTTAATCTCCTGGAGACTCAGTTTCCTTGTAAGTAAAATAGGGAAAATCAGGCTGCTGAAAGCATTAAGTAAAATAAAATGTATATAAACCTATTTACACAGTGCCTGGCAATAGAAAGGCATATGCTAGAAAATAGCTGTTATCATTGGTAGAGAGAAGGCATCATTTATATAGTCATATTAGGCATTAAAATGGCCTTGGAGAATACAATAAGAAGGCAGAGCTAGCAAAAATGTTCCTCTCTAGCATTTTCTGGAGAGGAAAACTGTATTGTTATTTTCCTACGTGAGTATTATCAAAGAATTACTTCTGATTAAAAGATTATCTTGTTTCTCTCTAAGAATGCTAGAGAAACCTAAGATTTAGAGTTGAATTCAAGTTCTAGTACTGAGATATCTGCCTCTGGCCATGATGGAATGATGCTATAGGAATTACGCTCCTATATCAAGCTATAAAACTATATAAAATGTGTGAGGCAATTGTTGTCAGGCATTGGACAACAAACTGTACAGAGCTGTTGCCTCTGGCAGTGGGAACCATGTGAAGTGAGTGGACCCATTCTTGCTAGGACACTCCTGGAAGTAAAGTACAGTAACTGGCAGTCTCATTAGGCACAGGAGACAGAGTTGGAATTTTGGGCTGCTTAGGAGACTATAGTCCATAAGTACAACTACTTGAGATAGGGGAGATATAAAAGGTGGAGTCCCCATAATGTAGCATAGAGACACCCCTCAGGACCTTGGTCAAGCATTGGATTACACCTGCTCAGGGTAAGACTCAGTCAGGGCAACCAGACAATGGCTGCTGGGAAGTGATTTCCAAATGAAGTTACCAAAGGATATAAAGTACTAGGTGTCTCTGGAGTTCTAGCCAGACCGAATGGAATAAAAAGACTTCAGTCTGTACTTTAGGCATTTCATTAAGACCCCAGGAAGACTACACATGGGAAATAAGGACTATGTCCTAAAATGAGGGACATATTCCAGGACTGAAAGTGAGGGAGACTGATATAAACCCTTTCTAACAATATCCAAAACATCTGCAGTAGAATGTGTCAACTTCAGTACTATTGAAATAGTTGTGGAGTGCTTTTCTTGTGAATCATGATATGTTTAGCAGCGTTCCTGTTCTCCACATATGTACATCATTTCCACCCCCAAGCTGTGGCAACCCAAAATATCTCCATACATTGCAAAACATCTCCCGGGTGTGGAAGCCAAATTCTGCCTGGCTGAAAACCACCACACTACAAGATCTATGTGATCACCCCGAATGAACTGTCAGCCAAAAAAGCCTCATTCCTTAAAGAAAATATCATCATTCACGAATCATGTTTTAGCATAATATCTAGCATACACTTTGAGAAAGTGCTATACAGGCAAATAGGTAAAAAAAAAAAAAAAAAAAGTATGACCTAAAATCAAAAAGAAAAATAGTTGATAAAATGAATTCCCCAGGATTATGCAGGTGTTAAAATTATCAGAGAAGTACTCTTAAAAACTTATAAATATGTTCAATGATTTAAAGGAACTTATGGGTAGAATAAGTCAATATATAAAGAAAATAAGTCAAAACATGTAAACTACAGAAAAAGAACCAAATAGAAATTCAAGAACCGAAAAACAAAATAGATAAAATAAAAATCTCATTGAATGGGCTTAAGAGAGAATTAGACAATGGAAACAAAGGAATTAGTGAGTTTTAAAAAATAAGTCAATAGAAATTACTCAAATTGAAGAACAAAGGTAAGGATAATGTTTAAAAAGGAACACCACCTCAATGTCCTGAGGGACAGTAGGAAGATACAAGTTTTGTTCAGAAGGTATCCAGCCACATAATACGAAAATTAGAAGATACAAGATACAAAAAAATTGTACTTATGACAATAATGCGTTCAGTTCCCTTCCAAATAGGTATCTTGGGACCTCACACAGTTCTCCCTATCACCATTAGCTGTCCCATTGTATTTTCCTGAATCTCATCAATGGTCTGAAATCTCTTCCCTTTCTAAAGTGATTTTAGTTTTGGGAAAAGCCAGAAGTCACAGGGCACCAAATCTGGGCTGTAGAGGGGCTGAGTCACTTGGGTGACTTGGTGTTTCATGAAAAACTCTACAGGAGAAGATGTGATGAGCGGGTGTGTTGTCTTGATGAAGCTGCCACTCACCTGTTGCCCATAGCTGTAGCCTTGTGAAGCATCTGAATAGTTTCCATAGAAGGATGTTGAAGCTTAACACAAAATTTACTGCAGATTCATTGCTCTACTCATTCAGTCATTTTGAATATGACGACAATACATTACATATGCTCACTGAACAGTGTCTACCACTCCTCACTGACTAGTACGGTGAAGTCACCATTGTTCCTGCCTGCACATTCCGGTCCACTCTCCTTAGCTGCCAGGTTACATCGATGCTGCGCAAACCATTCTAGTTATAGTAACAATGGCTGGACTTTTTCCGGACAAACCTTATATTTTACAGACATACAGTTAGTCTCACAAGAATAGGAGAGAGATTAGGGCACAAGGATCTTTAAAGAATTAATGGCTTTGGTTTCCCCAAATTTGGTGTAAAACATCAACCTACAGATCAAAGAAGTTGATCAAAGCCAAAACCATCATAAATACAAAGAAGAGCATAGCTGGGTACGTGACGGTAAAACAGATAAACATCCAAAATAAAGAAATATTTTAATAGCAGCCAAAAGATGAAAATTGTTATACATAGGGGAGCAAAAATAGTAATGACTCTGACTTATCAAAACAATGGTGGCCAAGAGACGAAACAGATATTTAAAACACTGAAAGAAGGGACTACTTGCTTCCAGCTGAGAGAGAGTAACAAATAATCTAAAATAAGAAAAAGGAAAACAAAAACAAGTAGATGCAACAGTGGCTTTTAAGACACTGGACATTAGTCAGCAAAAGAAACTGATCCCTGAGAGACAGGAAATAAACAAGGTGAGCCTCCGGACTGCCCCAGCTTCCTAGCTTGAGTTTCCAGCAGCTAGCAGGGAGGGTGAAACCAGGCAGAACCCATCAGACTTTCTGAGTTGAGAATATGAAGCTCAGAGATCAGGGAAAACAAGGCAGATGGTGTTTGCAGGAAAGAGTCCCAGAAAGGACAGATTTGCACAAAGAGAAGCATGAAAATGAAAACGTCCAAAGAGTATTCCTCCAGTATTCAGCACATTCGTTGGAGAAAACTACCAGAGGCCAGGGAATTAAAGGGAACAGTGCCCAGTGGTCACATAGGACAAGAATTGCAACCTGACTGGAAAGCCGCATTTTTCCTGAGGCATTGGGTACAGTGTTCAGAGGGTATTGCATTAGACATGAGGAATAATTATCCCTAGACAAAATGATGCTATGGTCACATCACAATGTCTTGCATCCAATCCACATTTACCAGAAATACAAAGAAGTCAGATGATGCAGCACATAAAGAGGAGGAAAATCAATCAGTAAAACTGACCCAAACTGAGACCAATGTTAGAATTAACAGACAAGGATCCTAAAAAAATTATTATAACCATATTACATGTATTCAAACTATTAGAGACAAGAAATTTTAGTTTAAATGGAGCTTCTCTGAAGCCAAAAATCTAGGACAATCAAACTATAAGATATGAAAACTACCATAGCTGGGATGAAAACTGCAGTGGATAGGAATAACCAGAGATTAGATATTTCAGAGAAAAAGAATAGTAAACACGAAGAAGTAACAATAGAAATGATCAAAAGTGAAACACAAAAAAAGAGAAGAGAATTAATAATAATAAGCAGTGCACTAGTAAGTAGTGGGCCAACTTCAAGTGACCTAATACTTACATAATTAAAGTTCTTGAAGCAGAGGAGGGAAAAAGGAGAGATCCCAAAAATGATTGAGGAAAAGATGGCCAATTTTTATTTTAAGATTTTATTTATTATTTTTAGAGAAAGGAGAGGGGAGAGAGGCAGAGAGGGAGAGAGACATCATGTATGATTGCCTTTCACCTGCCTCCAGCTATGGATCTGGCTGCAGGCCTGGCTTGCAACCTTATTATGTGCCCTGGCTGGGAATCAAACCAGTAACCTTTGGGTTCACAGGCCTGCACCTTATCCACTGTGCCACCAGCCAGGGAGATGGCCAATTTTTTTAAATGGATGAACACCATAAACTCACAGATCCAAGAAGCTCAACAAACCCCAAGAACAAAATATATGTATGACTTGAACTGTCAAAATACATCATAATCAGAGCAGTCAAAACCAGTGAGAAATAGGAAGACTTCTGAGTAGCCAATGGAAAATGGGTAGGTGTGGGGAGAGGGAGAACATGGCACATTAAAATAAATAAATAAGGATGAGAGCAAATTTCTCAGCCAAAACAATGCAAGCAAGAAGACAATGGCACAACATATTTAAAATGTCAAAAGTCGGGAGCAAGCTGTTGACTGAGAACTTTATACCTAAAAAAAATATTTTGCCCCTGGCTGGTAGCACAGTGGATAAGGCACCGGCCTGCAAACCCAAGGGTCACAGGTTCGATTCCCCAGCCAGGGCACATAACAAGGTTGCAAACCAGGTCTCCAGTCAGGTCTGTGGCTGGAGGCAGGTGAAAAGCAACCATACACTGATGTCTGTCTCCCCCTCTGCCTCTCCCTTCCCCTCTTTCTAAAAATAATGAAATAAAATTAAAAAAAAAAATTTTTTTTGCAATGACTAAAGGCAAAATAAAGGTTTTTTAAAAACATGTGAGGTATGTAAAAGCTACAAGAATCTCCGCTGTAAGATGTGCACCACATAAGTAATATAAGATGTAAAAGCAAATCTCTACAAAGGAATGCAGAGTACTAGGAAAGGTACCTACGTGCATAAAGATACAAGATTTTATTTTTTAGATCATTTAAGAATAGGATTTGCTATTTATACAAAACTACTGGCAATGTTTCATGAGGTTTATAACATATGTATAAATAAAATGTGTGGCAAATATAGTTCAAAGGCTAAAAGGGAGAAAATGAAAGTATAGTTATTACATTCTCTGGGAAGTTATATAATATTGATTCCAAGTAAACTATAATAAGTTAAGAATGTATGTTTTTCCCAGGTCAATGTCTTTTAAAAATGAGATGTGCATCTCAAGCCAATATAAGAAACAAAATAATATAAAAATATTTAATTAACTCAAATTGCAATTATACAACTTACTCTCTGTGTGACCTTATGCAAGTAATTCCAACTTAGTGTAACTTCAGTTTCATCATCTCCCATTAAATGTAATGGGAGATTAAATGTAAATGTAAATACTAATTTCATTCCATTGTAAATAGTACTCTGTCTCTCTCATGCACACACAGACACACACACAGATTAACACACTAACACAGGCTTCATTAAATTTGGTTCAGATTTGGCTCTACCACTTACAAACTGCCTGACATTGACAGAATATTTAACTCTCTTTTCAAATCCACAAAATGAGGATAATAGTGTCTATTTCATAGAGGTTCTTGAGGTTTGATTTAACCCCAGTCCTACCTAAGGGCTGTGTTTGCCTGCTCCCTTCTTGTCGGCTCAGAGACCCACCACCAGGTGGCAGAAGATGTGTGATGAGTCTGATGCATAGGGGCATCATGATTGAGAATACAGGCTTTCCAGAGAAAGCAAATATGTAGAATGGGCACTTCCCATACACAAATACAGCAGATTGTATAGACAATTCCTACTGTCTATGAGAAGGGAATGCTTAAGATCTCTCACAACTCTCAAGAGCCATCATCTTACATTTCTGAGGAGAGCTCTGGTCCAGGTTAGATTCACAGTTACACAGATTTCAGCAGCAGGACTAAGTTAGTATGGATCTAAATTAAACTGGTTCTCATTTGAATATCATAATGAAGAATGGCAGAAACCGATTATAACTCAATGAACTCTTTAAAATCCATTAGTCCATACAGATATAAAATATATCTTACATGTATCTATCTATGCTTATGAATGTATGTTATAATTATAAATAAATACTATTTTTAAATGGGGTGGAAAAAGAAAAGTTCCTCTTTACAGAAGAATCCTAATTAGTAACTATAGAAAGGGTGATAAAATTAGAAAATCACCATTGACAAACAACCATAGTAATAACCAATTCATGTAAGACTCAACAATAAACACCAAAACATGGATGGAAAATGGTTGGAGAAGAGACTATTCACACAGTGTACATGTATAACTCTACAGATTACTTGTTCATTTCAAAGAGGAAAAAGTATGTTTGAGAGTGAGGAAACCTGATGAACACTACCTTAATTAAATGGTCAAACTTAACCTCACTAATTATAGGACATAATGACCTAATGTGTCTCTTAATTACACGTACTCAGAAGGACACAGCATCACCTCATTGTATTCCTGCAAAAAAAAAAAAAGGTTTAGCCTAAATCATAAGAAAGCAGATAAATCCCAAAAGGATGGACTACAAAAACAACTATCCAGGACTCTTCAAATATGTCCCAAAAGGCATACTATCCTAAAAAACAAAAAAATAAACAAACAAACAAAAAAAACTCTAAAAAAGCATGACAAGTAAATGTAATGCTTGATCCTTTACTAGACCCTGGATTTTTAAATATTGAAAAAATTAAAACTTCTAATCCTATAAAAGGCATTATTGTGGCAATTGTGAAATTTTGAATATACACATGGTACTAGACCATAGTGTTATGTTCATGTTACATGTCTAGAGTATGATAATAATGTTTGGTTATGTCAAAGAATGTTCATTTCTTAGAAGACACGGACAGAAAGGGGAAGGGACATGAATCCTGCAAGACTGCAACTAACTCAAATCATTCAGAGAAGGGAAACAATGTGTGTATAAATACATACGTAATTTCATATATGCGAGTATAGCCGAAACCAGAGGAAGATGGTCTTTCCTTCAAACATTGGCAAACTCTGAGGTCTAGCCCTTTCTTCCTCTGAATGGCCCTTCCAGTTGGAGCTGCAGCATGACTGTCGGTATATGTATAAGCCCAGTTCCTCTCAGCCCTGGCAGCACTATGCTCATTTGTAAGGCCACATCCGGGCTCCACACACCAGCAGCAAATGTCCTTCTCTGAATTTACTTTCCACCTGAAACAGAAGTGAGTCATCACATCACAGCTGGGAAAGGTCAGGCTTCAGAGCTTCTCTCAGCACCCAAGCTGTTCTTCCTGATAGTAGTACACCTTCCAGGGCTCCACTGAGTCTCTTTTGAGATTTTCGTTTCAATTGGGAAGTTGGTATGGTGTCTGTGATCCATTGAAATATATCTGCCAAAGGAGAGACTCTATTCTGATGTCTCCCCTCTCCAATGCCCCCAGTACTTGACCCTCAATCATTGTAAATCTGGAACACAAACAGGAACCTTTTAGATGTTGAAAGCAACAATATGGGCTGGAATTCACTATGGTATGGACATCCCTGAGAGGTTTTCTGTGCTGGGTCTGACCTGTCTTTAGGTTCCTCTTTTGTCCTTTCATTTGGTCAATACTATATTTGTTGTAAAAGTGTTGTCTCTTTCACTACTGTATAAACCTGAATCCAGAAAGAACACAGGGCTTTCCAATGTTTTAAGGTGTCTCCAGTTCTGTTGCTTCACCTCTGATAAAAATAACAAGTATCTCAGTGACTTGATTGGCAAATGAAAAAGAGAACTTTCTGCGTGATGGAGAACTTCATCGTTCTTTTAAGTGTCACAGCCCCAGGGAGTTTTAAACACGTCTGACTGGATGGTCTACCTGGATATAAATAGACACTTTGACAAAGCCAGTCCCCTGCTCCTATTCAGTCTAGGGAAGAACATTTTTCCTAATAGGTTCTACAAATATGTGCTATTGCTGCTCATGTCTTACCCTGAAAGGCAATAGTTTCTAAATATAAGAAAATACTAAGTTGAGCGTAGAGCACACTGCATTGTTATCTCATTAGATGGTTAAGATGAGTCAGGTGATAAAATATCATTGAAATATTTCAAATGTTTTTAGAGGATAGAGGTCAGCAGCTTTTTTTGTAAAAGCCCAGACAATAAAATAGGTGGGCTTTGCAGGCAATATGGCTTTTGTCACAATGACTCATGCTGTCACTGTCATGGAAAAAGCAGCCATAGGAAGGAGGTAAATGGAGAAGCATACCTATGTTTTATGGATGCTGAAATTTGAATTTCATTTTTTCGGGTACCTCAAAATAGTCTTTCTTTGATTTTTTTTCTTAAGCACTTAAACATGTTTCTGTAAACTAAGACCATATAAAAATAGGCATTTTGTGTCAGGGTATTACTTTTACTCTAGTATTAGATGTGTTTATCAAGCACGTTTACATTTGCCTAAAATTTAACTTCTGAAAGAATGAGTTAAAATTGATATTGCATTGAAATTAGTACTTTTAAAAGAAAGATTTAAAACGATCATAAGCGCTTCTTTATAAGGTGAACATCTACTAATTTATTTTTTATTGTTTTTTAATGATAATAAGCTTCTTAAGCTATACATAAATTGTAAAATTATTTTTACTCTATATATGATTAAATTAGAGTCTTAATGGGTAATAGATATCATGTAACATCATATTTATTCATTTGTTTTATATAATGAACTCCCAATAACTTAAGGGTTCCTATATATTTTTTGAGAAATAAATTTTTCCTTGACATGTAATTCTCCCAAGTAGGTGTTCAGCATATGTCAACAGCAGGAAGAACTCTACAAAACCAATAAGGCAACTAAGGTGCATGCAGAACTCTTACACAGAAAAAAAGAGCACATGGGATGGTTGTTCACCCCTCTCTTACTGGTTCGTTCAAGCTTTCAGGCTCTCTGCTTGCAAACCTGTGTCAATATTATCTGCAAGGGGCAGGGAGAATGGGTGTTATTCCTTTATCAAATATTTACCAAATTCTGACACATGCCCAGGACTGCCTTGGCATTAGCACAGCTGTGGTCAACCAGTCCAGCAAGTTCCCCATTCTCACAGAGCTTATATGCTACTAAGGGGAGGTAGATACATGAAAAAAAAAAAAAAAATGTGTTAGATGATAATAAGTGCAGTGAAAATTTTAATAGTCTAATGTGACAGAGAATCTATTCCAAGCTTCAGTTAAACCAGGTGATCAGGAAAAAGGCCTCTTAGAGGAGGTAATACTGAAGTAGAGATTTACATTACTGCAGGAGATGCCGCATCTGAGCCAAGAGCAGGAGGAAGGACATTCCAGAAAGAGAAAACAGCTAGTACAAAGGCCTGCAGGAAGTGTCGGGAGGTCTATTTGAGAAACATAAAGAATTTCTATATGGTAAAAGCCCAGTGAACAAGAGTGGGGTGAAGTGGAGCCATATGGGTAGGCACCCATCAGATCAGGTGTGGTTTGGTGAACAAGAGTAAGAAGTTCATATTTTATTCTAAGTATGATGAGGTAGAAATCTAAGGAGAAAAAACAGGGAAGAAGGTGTTGCAGTTATCCAGGTCAGAGATGATGGTGGCTCTGACCAGGGTGGTAACCATGGGGCTGGAGAGAAGTGGAGGTAGAAAAGGGAAAAGGTCCATCTAGTGTGAATGTAAAGGCAACAGGTAGGTCATTGATAATGGGTTAGAGGTGGGAGGCAAGGAAAAGAGAAATCAAAGAAGACTTCTCAGATTTTGATTTTAGCAACTGAATGAATAAGGTTGTCATTCATTGGAAAAGCAAAATCAAGGGGAAGCCAATTTCAGATCATATTGGTCATATTAAGTTTGAAATACTGTACTAGTTTCCCACTCCTATTGTAACAAATTATTACAAACTGGTGGCTTAGAACAACAGAAATTTATTTTCTCACTGTTCCAGATGCCAGACCTTCAAAATTGAAGTGTGGATAGGGTAATAAATTTTAATTGATCTATTCCAATCCTACATCTATTGAAAGCTGAAAAGAGCTCTTGCTTAAGGTGGACAATAGTATAATGAATAAGAGCAGAATTTTTTTTTCTTTTTCTGCACTTAGATAAACTGGATTTCATTCCTGATGCTGCCAGTCATTGACTGTCATATTTTGGACAGATTATTTGACCTCTGCCTGCCTCTGTTTCTCTACCTGTAAAATGGGGCTACAATGTACTGTAATTTTGATACTAACTACTTGGAGTTAGGTGAAATTTCACAGGTTAAGGACTCAGACCTCCACAAGACGGTCCTTACTGCAAATGCTAGCTATCAGCTCAGGGATTTCCAGATCACCTGCACTTCTGACCAGCTGGCTACATATTTGGGCTTCCCATCACTGGGTTTAATAATTTTCTAACACAACTTACATAACCCAAGAAAGTGCTATCCTATGACAGTCATATTAAGGCGAAAGAATACAATTCAAAAACAGTGAAAAGACACTTAGAGCCATGGCCTGGGAGGACATGGAAAACTTCATGTCATTGCCATGTCAAGTCAGGACACATCACCCAACTCACCCAAGCTTCAGTGTCCAGAGATTTCAGCAGGGTTTCACTATGTAGGCATGATTGGCTGAATCACTGAGCATAGGACGGATTCACTCTCCAGGCCTGCTCCCCCCCCCAGAAGGTTGAGAGATGATATTGCACGGCTTAAAGATGAAACCCTCTCATCTAGCAGAGTCAGCCCCTATTCTAACTGTGTAGGAACCTGCCATGAGTCATCTCACGAGCACAAACAATCAAGACCCGCCACAAGTAACAAAGACATTTTTATAACTGAGGAAAGTCTGAAGATTTGGAGGCTCCCTCCTTGAGAAGCAGGAGGACAGGCCAGCAAAGTCTTCATTATACAACAGGGTCTAGTAACAAAACCTACCTCAAAGGCTTCTTTTCAAAGATTAAACGAGCTTGTGTGGTGTGGCACTCTGGAAATGTTACTATTGATCACTAAATACTAGGTATTTCTGCATATATTCAATAATATTTTCCTCCCAGAGGTAATCCACTTTGGTGTCTCCAAATGTAATAGACTCCATAGGAAATTCTTGCCAAGACTGAATTATATGTACTTTTCGTCTATCTTTTCAAGATTTGTAACAAGTTTCTAACATTACACCATCGTGTATAAAGCTTAAAACATATTGAGTGACTGAGAGAATTACCAACAATCAGTACTCCTAGTGAAACCCTCCAACTATAATGTAACATAGCTAATTTATAAGTTCCATTTTTTAATTTTTTGTTTCAACAAATATTTATTTAGTGCCAGGTATCATTCTAGGTTCTGAGCCTACAGCAATAAAAACAAAGTTATTGCCTCCACTGAGCTTATAGGAGTCAACATTCATATAAAATCACATTTTTAAACATATATATTTATAATATACAATGAATAGATAATGATACATATATAATGAAAAATAAAGTAAATGAGGGAGGAAGAATGATCTATACTTAAATGGGTTCTATATATAATTGGGTGGTCGGAAAAGTCTTCTCCGAGGAGGTAACATTTAAGAATCAGGAAGTAAGTGGCTCATGTGTCTTCTGACCTGCTTTCTTCTCTGTGCACCTGTGGTTCTGCCCTTCTGGCATCTATACACATAGTCTTTCTCCCTCACCTAGTGTCTAGGCTGAAGCAGTTCAACCTGTTTATAGTGGTCCATTTTCTTCCACATGTCAAGGTCAGTTTGAAATTCAATGATGTCCTACATTTAGTCATTTTGAGTCAGCATCAAATTTAATAAAATTATAATACCTACATTGATGTTTTAAGTATTTCAGTCAGAGAGAGTGGTTAAGAGGGTGATTTTGTGGAAAGGACACCGGAGCCAACTTCAGCAAGACAGCTTAGTAATCTTTCCCTTGAGAAAGCAGCTGTTATTTTTTATTTCTTTTTTATATTCTGCAACTGCAGATCTCAGTTAATATTAAATGACTTATCAGCGAGAGTTTGGAATATGGTTTTCTTTATATTCCATTTGACTTACCATCATTTCTCTGTGGTGAAGTCTCTTTGCAATAAAAGCTCTTTTTATAGATAATTGAGCCTGAGAGTGAAATCGAGGCATTTGAAGGAAATATAGCTGATTCTCTTTCCAGGGGAAAATATCCTGGCCTCCTTCCTAGAACCAGTGAAGTATGAGGCAAATGACAGTCCTTGATTTCAGTCAAAGATCCAAGACTATTCCGTGACAGTCGGGGGCAGATCACCAAGCGAACGCGGGCCTCATGTGCTCACTGCCTATTCAAGGCACGCCATGCTTGGATAATAAACGGCAGGCTACTGAAGCCATTAACTAGGAGAAAAAGGCATTGATAACGTATCTTCTTTTCACAAAAATTCCGCAGAAATATTCATCAAACCTAAACTGTGAAAGAAAAATACATAGATCAATGAAAGAAAGGGAGAAATGAAGGGTGAGGGGGAGGAAGGGTGAAGGAAAAGGGAGAAAAAGAAAGTGAGGGAAAGAAAGAACAAAAGGAGAACAAAAGTCATCAGAAAACAGCACTAGACACAGATAAACTCCTTAGTTAAAATCATGGAAGGGGTAGTGTTCAGCTTTATTACTAGATAGCAAGGTTGTACATTACAGATCATTGCGAACACAATCATATGAACAAAGGAATGGATATATACAATCAAACTGTCTATTGAGGCATGGAACCACAGATCAGGAGCAATCACATGGAAAGCAGGGCAATGACAACACCATTTTAAATCCATTTGATAGGCAAACTTTATCGGTTGAAATTTCTCGGGATGAATGAGTTTAAAACTCGTTATCTGAAGAGCAGCCTATCTCATGATACCACTTTATTTATTCAGATGGAGATTGGAGCATATGGGTAAACATAACAGCTCCAGCCTCAATGTGCTTTTAGATAAACCCTCTACAGTATTTGTTCTCTGTGCCTTTGCACAAGGCTCTTTTCCAATGTAAGGGAAAAGAGAAGGGGTGAGGACAGCAGGGAAAGGGCTATCTTTAAAAGACAGCATGCATGGAACTGTGAAATGGCAAGATGTGCTTGCCACATAAGCCATAACGACGCTGAAAGGCATCCTGTCATTTAATGTTCCCACTTGGGAGTTTTCTAGTGCTCTGACTGCTTTGAGCCATCTATCAGACTGTAAGATTCATTACGTCTAAAGGCATCATTTAGTCAGAACACACAGCCAGCAAGGTAACGTCACAAAATGCAGGTCATAAAATACATATTGTCTTATGGTTATATTTTCACATTTTCGCTGTTCTCTACTGGGAACCCCAGTTAGTTTCAGCTGAATAAAGTGAGGTATCTAAAATGGAACTAAAGGACAAATATTTCTATGAAAGGACAATAAAAATAATTCTTGAAGGAACGCGCTTTGAAAAGGTTGGAAACATCTATGGCGAGGCCAAAAACTGGAATACAAAATTGAAACAGTCATTGTAAAACTTCCTCACAATTTTATGAGTGGTCTGCAGATATATACTTTTTTCATTGATAGCAAAGCACAAATGGATTCTCACTCTGTCTTAAGAACTGTCTTCACCCTCCTGCTGAAGGCTGAATCCTCTTCTCATCTACCCATTTCTTTGACAATGTGATATTTTAGCCAGAAAAGAGAACACAGTAATCATAGAGATCTCTTTGGGTGAGTTCACTGATTTGGAGATCAAATATTTGGAATTTCTTAGAGTAAAGAGCATTATATACAGTATTTGTTGAACGGGTTACATGTACTTCCTGCAATGGAGTCAGGTTTTGGATAATGATGTGAGGTTTGAAGCATATCACTTAACCACCACTTGGATCTGATTTGGTTTCAGGGTTATTTTTTTGTTTGTTTGTTTGTTTTTGTATCTATAAAATTGGGAATTTAGATTAGATCATCTGAGTTCTATTTCAATGTTCTATGATTTGAGTCTTTATTAATGACCTTGCAATAGTGCAGAATTTCTTTCAGTACAGGAATTCTTTCGATGAGTTCTCCACTAATAGGAACTATTCCTTTTCAAGCCCATGTATTATCATTTTTCATCCTCACAACAACCCAAGGTAATTATTATTATTTTAACATTTCCATTATTTTTTAAGTAAGGAAATAAGGTAGGCAAGTCTAGGATGATTACGTAGAATTCTTAAGGTTTCACCATCATGAAATAGGAGAGGTCTATCAAATCCAGGTCCTTCTGGTGGTGAAGACAGTCTCTTAACCACTAGGTAACAGTACCATGCTTAGGAAATGGGATCATCCCAGGGCCTCATTTTACATTTGCAACTGATACCTAAACAAGGCCAAGTAACTTTCCCATGGCTGCAGAGCCAAAAGTTTCAAAGTCAGAACCAGGCTCATTTCTCTCCAAGTTGGCATATGTTACCTTACCTCACACTTTTTCCTGAAGTTGCAAAATAGCACATAAATAAGCAAGAGGTTAGTATTCCATGTGATTCTAATGATCAGATTTAATAAATATAAACTCAAAGAACTAGAGATCCTAACTGAAGTCTAGGGTGGGTATATATTCCAAAAGAGCAAGAAAAAATCAAACAAACTTGATGAGACTGAAGACTCCATTAAAAGGGTGTTAATATCATCTGCTTCTCTTTCCATCAATTTGCAACCAAAATGGTATCTGAATTCCCATTATTCCCAGCTCCTGGGAATGGTCTAGATCCAAAAATAACTTGAGTCCAAGATCCTTGAATAGCCTTCCTAGTTTGCACTGACCTTAGTGAAAAGCATGAGCCATAGAGAATTAACTTAAATGCACCACCTCAATTTCCTGCAAAAATCTCATCATTCTTGACCAAGATGAGTGAACATCTCTTATAACAGTGAGCAGCTTGATATGTAAAACTTTAGTCAATTTTGAGCTGTCAGAAAAAGGAAAAGAAAAGGCAGCAACTACTTTACACAGAGAGAATATATACATATATTTTGTCCCATCAAAGATGACTTGAAAAATTCTCCTCCAATTTGCTTTGAGAAAAAATAGCTTTTAAGTTGAGACTAAGCAGGGAAAACTTCAATAAAAGGGAATATTTTTCAACACTTGCAGTGACTGCAAAGCCAGTTAACACAGAAAACCTTGTCACCTTAAGTATGCCATTTGTTATCACACATGCCGGAATGCATCTATTCATCTTCTTTTAATTGCTTAGCTGCACTAGACATACAAAACCTCTCACTGATGCAGAGACTGTGAAAGAATATTTTGTCATAGAAACTTTGAAAACATTTCAAGGAAAGAGCTCTTCTCTGGTGAAATGAAACCTTCTAGCTGTTTGTTGGGCATTGCATTCAGCTGGTAAGTGTCTAGAATAAAAGGCTTTCTCTCTGCCTGTGTCATCTTGTGCTCACAGATAGCTGAGAAGATTCCAAAAATTTTCCAAGCAGTGTTCAGGAGAGCAGTGGATCTTTTTTTTTAAAAAAAAAAAAAAAAACAAGTGAGGCATCCCCCAGACAACAGGTGAATACCTGGATAAAACTCTGAGTATTGTTTACTAAGCATCTACGATATGTCTTTATGATCCAGGTGCTTTCACTGTGCTATTTTACTGAATCTTTACAGCAACTCTATAACCCCTATTTACAGAGTGTCCCAACTCACTAATGACAAAACTGCCCATGTAATGGTTAATGAGCCACAAAACAAAAAAAAACCCTCAAAGCTAGCCCAGCAAACCCAGGGTCTTTCCACTACATCACCGACTGAGCTTGCTCTTTGTCAAATATTGCCCCTGCATTTAAAAAACTGTCTAATGGAGAGTGGGAAAGTGATCTTCTTTTCAAACCCTTTCCATCCATCTATGTTAACTAAGAATTATAGGAAGATTATGCTCCAAGTTTTCTGAAAGTTATTGGTGGCCCCTGGGGATTAAAGATTATTCAAAAAAATTATGCGGGTATAGAAATTTAAGAAACTCAATTTCCTCAATGGAACCTCCACTTCCATATATAGTATATTATTTCCCAAAATGGATCTGCTGTAGAATACACCTGCAGGTATATCTACTAAGGTTTCTTTTCCCCACTCCATTTCCCTTTTGGTTAGTCTTTTTCTATTTTACAAAAGAAAAGTGCACATCCTACTCAGACCTCACCTCCCTATGGTGCAGTATCTTGGGGGATAATTTGACATATTGCTAAGAAGCATCCTCTCCCTGAGGTACCCTAAGTT
The DNA here is from genome assembly GCA_004026585.1 of Noctilio leporinus. Classification (NCBI taxonomy): domain Eukaryota; kingdom Metazoa; phylum Chordata; class Mammalia; order Chiroptera; family Noctilionidae; genus Noctilio; species Noctilio leporinus. The sequence continues at coordinate 371,798 of PVIW01000483.1, read as the reverse complement.
CCCCTTCCCCTCAGACACACAGAGAGAAACAACTCTTCTTATTGAGAAATGAGCTTTTACTTTTTTTTAATGGTTTGCAATAATAATGTACCAAAAATTTAATATGTTTATTGTGGTTTTATACATTAGTAATAAATTTTAAAATGTTGTAACCCAAAAGAGAAAAACACTTTAGTTCATAGAACCTTGCAAAATTAAGAGAAATAATTCCAATTTATAAATTATTTTGGTAGCAGAAAAATATGATAGGATGATCAATTTTAAAAACTGTCAAGAATGTATCTCGTTATTAGAATGAAATTCTGTGGGGAATGTGAGAAAATAGAAAAATGTAAGATGATGGAGTCTGCTCTAATAATTTTATTTTTTATTTATTGATTTGAGAGACAGAGAAATAGAGAAGGGAGGGAAGAAACACTAATTTGTTGTTCTACTTATTGATGCATTCACTGATTGATTCTTGTATGTGCCCTGACTGGGGATCAAACCTACAATGTAGGTACATAGGAACAATGTTCTAACCAACTGAGTTACCAGGTCAGTGTTCTTCTAGTCATTTTAAATGGATGGTGGTAGATATCAAACCACTTTGATATCAGCTTCCACTGGATACATTTAAAAATGACAAGTATGAAAGAAGGCGATTAGCAAAAGAGCATATGTGCATGATGCATGATGCAGACAATAGTGGGTGGGGTAGAGGTGGATAAAAAGGGGGAAAGTAGGGACAACAGTAATAGCATAAACAATAAAATATAATTTTGTAAAACTTTTATTTTTAAAAGAACATTGTTTTAAGGCCAGTTCAGGTCCTCACAAAAACGCCATATTGATTTGCTATAGTTGACAGAGAATGAGAACAGGAACTAGGATGCATGAAGGTGAGTAAGAAAGGCCAACACTCAGACTATAATGAATGCAAGTAGGTTGGTATAATTTCCTCTCTCCTATCCCATTATATTTGTTTCATAAAAACTGCTTTCATATTATACTATTTCCTCTTCTTGTTAATACCTTTGTCATGTGGGAAGATATCAGTATTTTAATGATTTAGTTCTTTGAACTTTCTTGATCATTTCTGTCCCTTGATCGACCCTTCCACTTCACCTCTTCTCCTCCAGTTACAAGAACTGAGGATAGGAATTGTCAGCAAATCAACTTACAGAGTGTTGGAAAGGTTATTCTGCCAGGAACTGCTATTATCTTTCTGACAAAAATTATAACAAGCAAGGGAAAAGGTGCAACGAGAATTCATTAATAACTACCACTCAGAGACAGAGGATACCACGGTGCAGATTTTAGAAACACAGAAATGGCTGATATTCAAAGAAATGCCATCATTCATGTTCAGAATTGATTTTTTAGCCTTTTTGCTGAGATTGTCAATAAATAAAAATAGTTATTTAATTCAGCAATGGCAGGGGTAATATGATGCCGGTCAACAAGAAATTAAAAGATGCTTCATCATTCACCACCATTATAAATATTGCCTGAGCTCTCAACAGGAGGCAAACCCGTTATGCCTTGAAGTTCAGTTCAATAAAAGTGCATGTCACCCCCAGAAGACTTGTCATAGGGTGTTCTCACCTTTGTACTTTTCCCAAGCTGTGGGCAAAAATGAAAACACACACACACACACACACACACACACACTGTAATGAGATGCCATGATCTTTGATGATAACACATTTTACTTCCTGGCACATGTCTGTACATTTAGACCTTACAGAAAGATATTACCAGGTAAGAGAACATTATAAAATAAAAATTTGTATTCTTGACTACAAAAACTTTTTTATTATGTTTATTGTGTGCTGTCATCCTGTGGTGTGTATGTTCTACATATCATACCAATTAGGCATAGAAATACTTTGATTAGTTCCATTTTAAACCCAAAGAACTCAGGGCTGAAAGGGTTAGTTAAATTGTCTAAAGCCATTTGGCAAATAAAGCACTGAGCCCTAACTCAAACCTGGTCCCAACTGAAAATCTGCCCTGTTCTAGAGTGGCCACAGCACCAGCAATGCAGCCAATAGAATGTGAACTGTGCTCCATGTGAATCACCAGATTTCAAAGACTTAGAATGTAAAAAGTATGTAAGATATATCAAGAGTAACTTTTAAATTGATTACATGTGGAGATGACCATATTCTACACATATCAGATTAACTAAAAATATTACTTTGTTAAAAATTTTTAACATGTCCACTAAAATTTTTTAAATTATATATGTGATTTGCAACACATTTCTTTTGGACAGGACTTAACTAAACCATTGGCTTTGGTGCCGTGTGTATGTGTGTGTGTGTGTGTGTGTATGTGTGAGTGTGTGTATGTGTATGTGTGTATTAGTCTAGATGTATTAAAGTTTAAAAGTGTAAAAAATATTAATCTATATCAGCTCAAACATGCTGATATAGAAATAGCAGAAATTTATTTTCTTACACATCTGGAGGCTAGACATCCAACATGAAGGTACCAACATAGTTTCTGGTGAGCTTTTTTCCTGGCTAGTATATGGCCTGCTTCTTGCTGTGTCCTCACATGGCAGAGAGCCAGAGAGAAAGCACCAGCCTTATTGGATTAGGGTTTTAACTTTAGGCTCCATCTTCAAATACCATCACACTGGGGTAGGGCATAATCCTAGGAATTGGGGGTAGGGAATCTGAACATTTAGACCATTTAAAGAGGTTGTCTTTGGACAACTGAATTCTAATGGATTTTTATTTTCTTCTTTATATTTTTATAATAATTTTATACAATATGCCTCTTTTTCAATCAAAAAGCACATGCAAAATTTTACAATATTATCATGACTGGGAGCAGTAGAATCACTCTTCTGGGCCTTTTCTCATGTCATAATTTTATGATAAAGATAAAAATGTTTAATACTAAGCATTTATTCATTATATAGAATGCTGTTGCTTCAATGAACATGTTCATGATTTCTAAGTAGCAAGTAACTTCTAAGTAGCAAGTTGTCCCTGATATATGGAGATTAGCAGGACCAGACCACTCAGGGTAATATCTAGGTGCTCAGAAGTTCTCCCTCCATCCCCTAGAAAATCCTGGGCTTCCTGACTGGTTTTGGTGGCTCTAGAAGCAGAAGAAACAGGAAGGGTAGCTAAAGGTGGAACATCTGAGGACTCCAGGTAGGAAACTCTATGCCAAGGCAGGGGCAGAAGAACTAACCTTGCTTATCCTTCATGTATTTGTATATTTTAAGGGTTATTAAAAATACACAAAGGGATACACCTGTGTATATAACATACTAATATATTATTATTTATATATGTAAAACCTGATGAAATCTTCAGGCTCATTTAACCAGTTGTCAAATGACCAGGAAAGCAGCCAGGAGCTAAAGACCAAGGTATTTTAGGATAATGAGATGCTAAATGGGAGAGACAGATTAGTTAGAAGCATTTGATTCTCAACAGATTTCAAACCTCCCTCTTACCCCCATTCCAATAGCTGGCTCTGCTAACCATTGAGTAATGAAGTTTCAATTCTCTTGGAGTATTTTCATGGCTGCAGTAGCAATCTTCTAACATAGTGCTTGCTCATTCAACTCCTATTACAATTTATAGTGAAGTAAAATATTACAAAGTCACTCAAATTCATAGACTGAAGATATATCTGTAGTGACAACATAAAGGAGAGGACCAAAAATTCATTATCCTGATAAAGTGATGAACGTGGACAGTCATGCTGAATAATTCAAGATAAAGAAATTTTTCTCTCAGCAGCTGGATATTTCTGGCCTGACTTATCCACCTAATTGCCTCAGCTCTACATTTCATTTTGCCCATGTCAACACAACGAAGTCTCCACACTTGATTTTGAAAGCTTCACTATTTCATGTCACGTTAGCAAGAGGGATGCACATAGCAAATTCTGGATGGGTTCTTGTGACAAATGACTTCTGTGGTTTGCACGTGTCTCTTCAATGACAGCTGCTGGGAAGAAACATCACCTCCCAGCTGCACAACTTGATCCCTCTCTCCCTGGTGAATTAGAAGGAATTGAATGTTTGGCTTTAAAGTGGCACTTCGCACTCCTCTCATTGAATATCACAACTGTGCCCGGACGAAAGGAAACAAAAAACCCCATCATTGGCACTGAAGGGAGAAAAAAATAGTCTTCTCATTACAGGAATAATAAGCAGTATGTTCCCCTGCCACCTTTTTTTCTTAATTCTCCTCATTGTGTTTCATTAAATGATGCAATTTGAAATTAAGGCTCTAGCAACCTTCGCGCATACTCTGCATAAACAAGCAAAGCAGAAACACAGTTCAAAGAGCAAGAATGAGCTCCTCCCAAAAGCCATCTGCTTTCTTTTTGTTATGATATTCCAATTCATCAGCAAAACTCTACAGAAAATATTTATAGCAGAAATGTAAGCCTGTGTTCTGAAGCTGCTTTGAGGCAGGGTGAACAGAGTGTTAGAAAACTTGGTTAAATTGTGTCACTTCCTAACCAATCTAGTGCTAGTCATTTAATCTGCCTTATTTACTCACTCAATCTTTCATTCACTGGTGCATTAATTCAACAACATTCACTTAAGATTCCCCAATGTGCCAGGAACTGTGGCAGGTGCCTCTGTTTCCATATCATTAAATGAAGATAATATACCAGCTATACCTACCTCACAAGGTATCTAAAAGCACTGCTATAAAACATAAAACAACTAAAAACATCTGCGTTTATTTTCTAAGAATAAACTACCAGAAGAAGTGCAATAGTCATTTAGTTTCCCATGCAAAAAAAAAAATTAAATATGATTATAAGTTAGAGGAGATTTTGTTTTATATATCCAATATCGCAAGCTTTCTGGCTAATTTTCATTCCTGCAAACCTGATAAAATACCTTCCTCTCCCTATTCTTGCCAATTGCTCTTCTCAATGGAGGGAAACCAATGACTCAGGCACTATAAACTTTCTTAATCACATTGAATAAGCATAAATAAATATGCCTAAACAATAATGCTGACATGTAATTCTAGTTTGTTAAGCAAAATGTCACCTTGAACTTCCTTTTCCACATTCCTCATAATTTACACCCATGTGATCTGATGGCAGCTCATAATCATGACCTATTGTGGAATAACACAGAACCCTGTAGATTTTGCATGGAAAAGGAATAAAACTTCCTTGTGTTTAGCAACTAGGTTGGAATGGGAATACTTGTTTCCACAGCATAGCCTAGCCTATCCTAACAAATTTAAAAATTGTACCAATGAAATGAGGTCATAATAAAGAAACCTAAAATGTATAGCAACAGCTTTGCAATTACAGAGCAATGAGGAACCTAATATAAAGACCTAGAAGATGGCAACCCAGTATGTGCAGTGGGACAGCATTTGGTCATACTATTTCCTGTGGAAACCTGGGAGGGGACTATGTGCTTCTGAGCCCACTAATTTAGGGAAGGAATGTTGAAAATGAATGTTGGTTATATTTGACAAAAGACTATAAGGATGAAATAAGCTCAGGCAAACCCTTGCCAGTCCACAAACAGAAATGAAAGGGTTGGGAATAGTTCAGAAGTCTGGAGACCCTCAAATTGAAGTGACTGGTTCTAGAACCCAAACAATAAAACTTGGGATGTCAAAAAACAGTGGAATGAAAGAAATCACAGTGAAACCTCCCATTAAAAGACTGAGAACAAGGATCACATGAAGTGTGTGAATTCCTCACCTTGATTCAGATATCTTCAAGGTGGTCACCATGAAGTTGACAGAGAAGTGCATGGAAGAAAGACACAATGAATCAAAGAGCAGACTCCAGAATTTGGTCTAGAAAAGAACTTCAGGTGTAATGATTAGCACATGGATCTTTTTGGAAGTAAACACATCAAAAGTCTACTGTTTTTGCAAGAGACCTACACTGACAAAGAAATCACAAGTCTGCACTAAAAACAATCATTGACATTTGAGACTTGCAACTCTTGGGTCCCCAAAGTTCCCCAGCAAAGAAGTTCACTGAGAAAACTGTTCAGCTTCCAAAGAAGCCATGTTCCCCAATACCCATTTTAGAGGTAGCCGAAGAGAATACTGGAAAAGAACATCTCAGAGGGTGTAGCTTGCAGCCAAAGAAGAGTAGGATGGATGAAAGAATCCTCAAGGTTCAGAACTAAGGTCTAATCCAGGAACACTAAGGTCTAATCCAGGCCCAGGATAGGGGAGCCTTCACTGTGTTTTCCCAGTGGAATTTCATCGTTGCTGTGTATCACAGATCTTCTTCAGGTGGAAAAGGGTACCGAGGTTATCCCTTCCACCAATGTACGTATATCCAGTGGAGGGAGGAAGTTCAGATATTTTTTCTGCAGGTCAAAGGTCACCTAAACAAGAAGAACCTCACACAGGCCAGGCCCATATATTCCATATAGCTTTTTGTAGTGAATGAATTGGACTTTGGGGTATCTCCCCTGAGACTGGGTTGAGATATCTTATGTGTGTGAAGAAGGAAGAAATTGGAAATTTGATGACCAGAAGAGAAGGCAGTAGAGAGACTATAAATGCCTGCCTAATATTTATGTTCTTCTACATTTTGAAGCCCCCATGCACCTATGTAAATGGAATTATGTAACCAGATCATGATAGTCAAAGGTGAGTAAAAGGTATAGGTTACTTCCCACCTGAACTGTCTCTTGTATTTCCCTTTCCCTGATGGCTGCCAAAGCTTCTCTCTCTGGATAGAGGAAGCAGATTTAAAAGCAGTTGCGATGGGATATCCCAGCTTCATCCTAGGCCAGGGTTTACACATAACTGGGTATATTTCATATAATGGTGCGGCAAACTTATGTAAGTGTATTTACGGGGAGTACAAAGGAGCCCCCTTGGAAAGAATTCCTCCTTAGGAAAAAAAGAGTTGGGCATACAAAGTTCACCCAACAGCAAAGCCTTAATCATTGGAGAGTAGTGTTCTCACCCAACGTGGCTTCTTCACTTATATCTCTCCCCTGCCCAGTCTCTAAGCCCTGGGAAGACAGATAGATGGCTGTAAGTAATACCTAAATTTTATTTCATTTCAATTCCTTTGGGACATTAGGTGTATTGACTTCGCTTTGATAACTATGTAACAGAGAATAACAAAAAAATGAGGAGCAAGGGATTTCTATAACTTTGCCCATGACATAGTTGTGGCACCTTGAAGCACCTGTTGAAGCCAGAGTACCAGCTGGTAGAAGGTAGGAACCATGGCTGCCGTGACGGTATGGTATCAGCATCCCGGCTGGAGCAGCAGCACCCAACTGAAAGGGCAGCAGCATCTAACGGATGCCTTTTAGCTGATCACAAGACTTACCATGAACACTTATGAAATACTGCCAACAGACCTCAAGAGATAGAGCTAGAGAGAGAGAACTTTGGTTTTGTTCTCTCTCTCTCTCTCTCTTTTTCACCTACCACATTTGCTATGAAACAATTATTTTGAAACTCACCAAAAAAAAAAAAAAAAAAAATCAATGAAGACTTAGTCTCTCACAACTACGGTACCCTACCCTCACTGAGGTCCTGTCCTGCTCAACTGGAACTTCCCTTTTGCCCATGAGTTACTGTCCGACCAACCCCTCTCTCATAGTGAATGTCCATAATCTTAATTATCTGTCCTGTCACATGGCCAATTGTCTCTATAGAACCAACCAGAGGGTCCCAGCATTTGCCCAACAACATCCCCATTTCATGCTCTTGAGAGAACTGTCCTCACTGCAGTTGCTAGTATAACCTTACTTTTGCAATTTCCCCTTACTAATAAGTATAACCTTATTTATAGCAGCTACAATTCTGCCTTCCTTGACTTTGTTTTTTCTCCAGAATTTACCTCACAATGCAGAAAGTTATTCCCTCCTCAAAACCCAGTTGACAAACTGTTAGAACACAGTTATTCCTTTTGTTTTTCACTTGAATAAGAGGAACAGAGAAAGGGAGGTCTAGCTTTCGGCAACACAATTTTGATCCCTTTTAAGGGCTAGGGGTTGAGGGTAGGTCAATGGATCAAGTACATCAGGTGTCAGGGGCCATCACACTCTTGAGGTCAGGAAGATATTGAAGTGACTTGTTATTGAAGAGGCCTGCTGCCTGAACACAGAGCACAAAAATGGGAAGAAAAGCCTCAGATGTGCATCCATTTTATGATTCATCTCTGTTTGTATGGGCTTCCCAGCATAGTTCACCTCATTAGCCATTATAGAGATTTTAATTCTTGAGTTAATCCTGTGTTCATTCATCAGAATGAATATTAATATCCTTCTAATGTAATTTTTAATTAAATATACCATCACCATTATAACTCTCCAAAGATCTAAACAGAGTTTGAAAGAGAAGACAGACACTATCACAATACAAAGCAGAAAATTCTGCTCACATTTTTTTCAAAAGGCTGATCATCTATGAAGTAATGAGAATAAATTGTGAAATAATGTAGGACAGATCTAATTAAGATAATGAGCTACGATTATGGACATGATTTTCCAGGGGTGAAGATCTTAACAAAAGGCAATATATGGATATATTTTAAATATCCTCTTTGGTCTATTTATATTAGCTATGCCTCTTAAAAAAGAAAACATTCATCAAAGGTAATGATTCTGGACCTGCTGCAAATATAGAGTTTTAACTATTTTGCTATTACTTGTACATTTAATACTTTGAAAGACTTCTTAAAAGATGTATTTTCTATACTTGACTGAAATAGTTCTTTTTCCTTTTTTAAGTCATGGCATCCAATGAGAAAGTGTTCCCTCTGCACCTTGAAAGCTGTGTTATGAAGATATTGAGACTTGGTCAGTACAGATTTAGCCGAATATTTTTGTAACTAACTAATTAGATGCCTTGAACAGCCATGGTAAGCCAGACAACCAGAGTGGTGTCATGGAGTTTTGTAGGTGTGCCTGGCTGCCATCTCTGTTCCTCTCCGAAGGCAGAACAATAACCCCTTACTTCTTGGTCAACAGCAGTCAATCCACAGAAATAACTATTTTCTGAAAAGCACAGAAGTGCTATCAAAGAGCCCTACCTGAAAGGGTCCAATGTCTGCACTACTTGGGGAACATTCAGCATTGCACTTTGCAAATTCAGTCCCTTCAATGGGCACCCACCAAACCTGTGGTGGAAGGAACTGTAATCCCAGGGGTACTAAGAGTTCTGTCCACGTCCTGTGCCTTACCCACCCACAGTGGCTCTGCAAAGGAAACTCAGACTCTAATTAGTGAAGCCTGTGCTGTAGCAGGTCCCCAGCCAAAGTCAGCCTCGCATTTATGCCATTCACAGTTGCTGTCATTTGCATCAAGTGGCATTGTACCAGGGGTCTGCTTTAGACCATTAAGCAAGTGTAGCTCATTACCAGCAAGGAAATTGTAACTCTGGCACTGCACTTAACCACAGTGCAGTAGATGTCGCGGCTCCATTACCCACCCCGCCCCCAGTCTCCAGGACCTTTTAGTGACTGTGTGGATACATCAAGTGGCATTTCACTGGAATTTTGAGAGCCTAAGGATCTTTGAGAAAAAGTGGACAGAACAAAAGGACAAATGCCTGAAAGACATAAATGAAACATTTGAAAGCAAAGAAATTGTCAGTTTCCCATCTCCTGATTTTTATTGAACTTTGCTTTGCACTTCTCTATTATATGTCTTCTGCCTCCCTTTCCTTCTCTTTCTCCAAATCTACACACATGCACATCCATGTCTGTGTGATATGGTAGAAAGGATATTCTCAATGAATCAAAAGGTTTGCCTTTTCTAGCTCTGGCACCCACTTTTACTGGCTCAGTCAGTCATGTAACCTCTCTGATCTTCCATTTCATCAACTCTGAAATTGGAAAAACACTGTCCTCTTGTAGGACTGTGTTAGATCTGCAGGGGAGCTGGCTGAGCAGATTTGCAGATTCAGATTTAGGGGACACCATCTCCTAAATCACCACCAGAGGCCGGTGGTGAAGAAAAATGCCTTCGGAGATTTGGCATGCTTTATTTTAAAGCAATAGCAGGTGAAAAATCAGGAGACCCAGCGACTCCTTGGCTGGGGCAGAGGGTAGTGGCCCAGATTCCCACCCAGGACAGCAGGAGAGCACTAGCTTACAGCAGGGGCAGGCTTATATGCCCATTAGAACAAAGGAGGCTGCATGTGCCTTAGAACAGAGGCAGTCTACCCCAAGGCACCACAAGCCAGTTCAGAGCCACTGTGTTGGTTGCCCCTGGGCTCAGCGTTTGGTGCTCTGGCATAAGATGAGCTTCAAGACTAGTTAGTTGGCAGACTCTAGCAGGCAGGCCAGCCACATACAGAGAGGAACAGGGACCAGTGCCCCCAACCTCACAGACTGATGTGAGGACTAAATGAGATTATGAAATTTAAGTGCCTATCGACCTCTAGTTTACATATTCTCAAAACAGAATGCTGTCGATATGCTCCCCATGTTAGATCATTTAAGGGGCAAAGCCACTGGGTGGAAAGCTTACAACCAAGGACTGATTCTTGAGGAAGTAAAATAATGATTTTTGAATGTGGCTAATTTCAGATGCAATCCTCAGGGATCGAGCATCCAGGAAGAGGTGTGAATCTGGGCACCGAAACACAGTCTTTTCCAAGGACCTATATCCATTAACCACATTTAAATAATGTTACCCCTTCTTTCCCATTAATACCCATGCTTATTCTATTAATTTCCTTTCCTCTCTTCTCTCAGGATCCAATATGATAGAGTAGAAAGAGTGCGATGTATTTTCTAGGAAGAAAGACCTGGCTCAACCACTTAGCAAGTTATTCAACTCTCTGAGCCTCAGGTTTTTCATCTGTAAAATGGACTTCTAAATATGATCATAACCATAAGTTTTTAAAGATTTTATCCATTTATGCTTAGAGAGCAGGGAAGGGAGGGAAGAAGAGAGAGGTAGAGAAACATTGGTGTGCAAGAGGAACATCAATCAGTTGCTTCTCACATGCTCCCAACTGGGGATGTGGCCTGCAACCCAGGCACGTGCCCTGCCTGGGAATTGAACTGGTAACCTTCGGTTTGGTGGACAACGTCCAATCCCTGAGTTATACCACTCAGGGTGAACATACCTACTTTAAATGAAAAGCACTTTGGACATAAATAGTAGGCTCCTTCCATTGTATTCCAGTTGTAGGAAACCATGAACAGTAGACCAAATAGGACCCTTGAAAGAAAAAATTTCAATGTGGTACAATTGGGCTCTCCCCTCTTCCTATCTGGACTTGTTTCTCCTGGAAGTTGGCATTTCTTCACCCTCAACCCCTAATCAGAATGATGCCATGCACCCCCAGCTGCCAGTTGCCACCATCCAGTAAGTAAAGTTTTCCCCTCAAACTAGTTCTTCCCATTTTCTTCGTATCAAAGATCAACTCAGCTGATGATGCCAATTACTGAGATTTTATTTATTTATTGTTAGAGAGAGGGGAAGGAAGGCAGATACAGAGGGAGAGAAGCATCAGTGCAAGAGAGAAGAAGCATCATTGGTTGCATCTCCTGTTCATCTGCACCCCAATCCCCAACTGGCGATGAACCTGCATGCTAAGTACGTGCCCTGATGGAGAATTGAACCAAAAACCTTTCGTTTTGCAAGACAACAACTGAGCCACATGGGTCAGGGCAACTCAGCTAATTATTAATTCCTCTATTCAACAAAAGATTGAGAATGACTGGTAGCCCATTAAATATCAAGGGATATTTTTCTTTTAAGACCCACACCCATCACAGTGTTCATGGAGGTGGTTGGCACTGGCCACAGAACGGCAAGGGGGAAAGCTGCTCATTCTAAGCTTCAGATCCAGGAGTCAACTGCCTCCCACAAAGCTTCTTTGCCAGCTGACCTGAATGAATAGCCCTCGGTCTTTAAGGTCAATGGCAAGCCATGCCTGCCTCCCTCCACCTGTCCTCTACTCTGTCACTTTTTTTTAAAGATTTTATTAATTATTTTTAGAGAGAAGGGCAGGGAGAGAGGAAGAAAGGGAGGAAAGGGAGAGACACGTCAACATATGGTTGCCTTTTACTTGTCTCCAGCTATGGACCTGGCTGGAGACCTGTCTTGCAGCCTGGTTATGTGACTGGGAATCGAACCAGTGACCGTTGGGTTCACAGGCTGGTGCCAATCCACTGAGCCACCAGCCAGGGCTTACACTATCACTTTTCAACTGAGACATTACCCAGGATCACAAACACAGCAAGTCCAAAATGCAGCTAATTACCTCCCTTACTACACCTGTACTCCCCATACTAATAAATCAAACTACCACAACCCCGGTCTGAAATCTGGTCATTAACTTTCTGTAGCACAACTCAGTCCTGTTCAAATCCTGGTTTCTGGTAACAGCCTCCTCCCAAGAAGCCTTCCTTCCTTCCTCCAGTCATCCTTTCTCCAGTCAGCTCCCAACAGGGTGGAGAGAATGGTCTTTCTCAAGAACAAATGGAATTATTTTATGCTGCTATTCAGAACCCTCACATGTGCTTGGCCTGTAGGACAGCATCCAAATCCTGAGCCTGTTACCCTCAGTCTGCATTTTCTCCAGCCCTCCCATCAGTCATCCCAGTGTCACATTTTGTGCCCTGCATGTGGTTCTGAACTGCTAGACACCTCCAGGTCTGTGCACACAACTGCCTCTCCCAGTGCCTTCTCTTCCCCCGCTGCCTGGTGAACTCCTGGTTGTTCTTAGGTATTCAGGGCATGGGCACCTCTTTCTGGGTTCTCCCTTTGCCTTCCCTATCCCTGCTTACCCTATTCCCTCTCCATCCCCATGGCTCTATTTTGTAAAAATCTCTTTCCTAGTGAGTACCCAGTATGACGTGCTAACAATTATTTGCTCACATATTTGGCTTCACAACTAGTCATGGAACTGTTAAAGACAAGAACTATGCCTTGGCCATCTCTGCACCCCCAATGACTGTTGTGTAACTGTCAACTGTCCCTCCAACCCCTCTTCCCACTCTTTTAGTTACACATATTGAGACACCCCTCAAGCAAGTTTGTGGGGATTTTGTTGTGTTGAAAGAAAGCCTGGCCCTGGCTGTTGTGGCTTAGTGGATTGAGAGCCAGCCTGTGAACCAATGGGTCACCAGTTCGATTCCCAGTCAGGGTACATGCCTGGGTTGCATGCCAGGTCCCCTGTTAGGGACATGTGAATAGCAACCACACATTCATGTCTCCTGTATTGGGTGAGATCATATGGTATTTGTCTTTCACTGACTGGCTTATTTCACTAAGCATAATACTTTCTAGTTCCATCCATGTTGTCACAAAAGGTAGGAGCTTCTTTCTTTCTGCTGTGTAGTATTCCCTCTCTTTCTCCCTCCCTTCCCCTCTCTCTAAAAATAAATACAATCTTTTAAGAAATGAAAGAAAGCCTGTCTGGGCGTCCAAATTTTACTTTGCCCCAGCAATAGGCAAGAAATAGGTGGAAGACAGTGTGAAGAAATGAAAATACATTAGGTGTCTGAGTATCTGAAGTAATGGTTTATAATTCTGAAAAGTATCGGTCTCTACATGGGTCTTGGAGTTGGTGGTTGTTTTACTGTTTTCCTTAGTGCCTGAGTGTCCAATTCTTGCTTTTCTCCTTTTCCTCTCCCTCCAAAAGGAGTTGACGTAATCATGTGGTAAGTAAATCTCTACATGTAACAGAGACTGTAAACCTTAGAAATCTGGCTTCAATGAAAAGGAACACTATCTCAACATACTTCTCCAAGGTATCTCAATAGAGCAAAACAGTAGTAATAGCTGCCATACTTTGATACTGCATGCGGTATTATTGCAAAGAAATTATAATTTGGGAAATATTTACCACTGCTTTGTGCCTTACCCACGTTTCTCTATTAAATTCTCCAGGTGCTACACCAGTGCTTCTCATTGTTTTCATTGCCATTTAAGGCACTTGAATCTGAGAGTCATGTCTCTCCTCCGTCTGACCGCTTTAGTTAGTCTTCCCTAAGACCTTTCGTTGAGGATACTCTTCAAGTAAAAATAGCAAACAAAAAGTACATAAAGGATTGTTCAATTGATATTGAAATACCTGGCCAATAGCATAGAATATTTGCCATTTTTCCAGCCCACAGATTTTATGAACCCTTTTAAACCAACTAGAAATATAAATGCAATCTGTTCAGCTCTGGCCTACCTTTTATTTTGTGTGCTCTCCACCATATAAAACAGAGGAGGTTTTCTTAGGCAAGTATACAAGATCAATTTTATTTAAGGTTTTGCCCATCTAATTAATTTTGAGGGGAAAGAAAAAGACATACTTTTGCACATATATACGTACATGGAAGAAGTTTGTCTGAGGCTTTTGTGGCTGCTACTGTTTTCACTTACCCCTTCTCATACCTGAGAGTTTGATTTTATTAAAATTGCTCTCATGACCTGAAAGGATTTTTCTGCATTCAGAATGTACTACTTAATATTGTATTGGTAACTATCGATTAAAGGTTTGTTTCCAATATTTGGGTATAATGTGTAGGTTCTTGTCAAAAGAGTCCTAACAAGATAAACAGTCTATTTTTTTAAAGATTTTATTTATTATTTTTAGAGAGGGAGGAAGGGAGAGAGGCAGAGAGGGAGAGAGACCTCTCATACATCAATGTATGGTTGCCTTTCATCTGCCTCCAGCCACAGACCTGTCTGGAGACCTGGCTTGCAACCTGGTTATGTTGCCCTAGCTGGGAATCGAATCAGCAACCTTTGGGTTCACAGACTCAAGGCACCTTATCCACTGAGCCACCAGCCAGGGCTAGATAAACAGTCTTTAGCTTGAATCTCACTTGGAAAATATTAGCTATTTTTATCATGTGGGATTAGTTAAGGCAGGTTCTGATGTGACAGCAGTATGGTTTTCTTTTGTTTTTAACTTTAATTTTATTGTCGTTGTATTACACTATCCCATTTTTAACCCACGGCTCTCCCCTGCCCCACTCCCCCACCTCCCCTCCCACAGTCAATTCCACATATTGTCCATGTCCATGGGTCATCCATGCTAGTTCCTTGACTAAACTATTCCCCTTCTTTGCTTCTTTTTCCCTCCCTTTCCTTTCCCCCTTCCATCTGCACACTGAAAGTCTGTTCCTTGTATTCATGTCTCTGGTTCTGTTTTGCTTATTTGTTTTATTCATTAGTCTCCTGTATTGGGTGAGATCATATGGTATTTGTCTTTCACTGACTGGCTTATTTCACTAAGCATAATACTTTCTAGTTCCATCCATGTTGTCACAAAAGGTAGGAGCTTCTTTCTTTCTGCTGTGTAGTATTCCATTGGGTAAATGTACCAAAGTTTTTTGATCCATTCATCCACCAATGAGCACTTAGGCTATTTCCAGCACTTGGTATTATAAACAGTGCTGCTATGAACGTAGGGGTACATAGGTTCTTCTGAATTGGTGTTTCAGGGTTCTTTGGGTATAATCCTAGCAGTGGAATTGCTGAGCCAAAAGGCAATTCCATTTTTAGTTTTTTGGGGCAAATTCCATAGTGTTTTCCATAGTGGCTGCACCAGCCTATATTCCCACCAACAATGTATCATGGTTCCCTTTTCTCCACATCCTTGCCAGCACTTGTTGTTTGATGATTTACTAATGATGGCCATTCTGAAAGGTGTGAGGTAGTATCTTATTGTGGTTTTAATTAATCAATTAATGAATTCTTCTAAAAAATAATTCAAAAGTCAGACTATGTTAAAAATAAAGATAGTGAAGTTTGGGGTAAAGAGCTGGAAGATCCCAGGTCCAAAGTCTTACTTCATCTCTTTATAAACTGTCTTACACTAGCCATATTACCCTAAACCTCAGTTTCCCAAATTATAAAATGGGGGTGATATTAACCTTTCACTGAGGTTGCTATGGATAGTAGTAAAACCAAACATATAAAAGGCGTTGGTGGACAGAAGCTTCTAAACAAATGTTACTTTCTTTCCACCCTCTGCATTCATAACCTTCATTCTTTCCTCAAGGCGTCGGTTGTTAGACTTGGTAAATCCATTAATGGTAGAGATGAAAGTTCAGCCAACATATTAAGGAAATGCCAAGTAAGGGCACTAAAAATTCACTATAGAAACCCTAAAAATACAAAAGCACACACAAAACGTAGGAATCTTATTTTACAGAAATAACATACAATATTGTGCATAGAATTATTTGCACAGACTCGTTTGAAAGTCACATCCTTGCAATACATCGCAATTCTTTTCATATCCCCAAGTGTGGTGATATTGCAAATTTCTAATGTTCTTCCAGTGTGTCAGTCAATTAACTATTCAGTCTCAGAAAGATGTTTGAATTAGTTAAATTCCTGCAACTTTATCAGCTTAGGTAAATCCAACAAACTCATTATTTCAGGATCCTAAGTTGACATCTCTTGCAATTCAGCAGTTAGGAAAACTGACAATGACTGGATTTACCTGTTTGCATTTGAAGATTCTATGTTAATCAAGAAAATCAACATTAGGAATGGTTTTTATCTCTTCCATGGTGTTCCTTCCAGAGTTATCAGGGCAACAAATGAAGAAGTAAATCCGCCTCCTTCCCTGGCAATTTACCTTTTCTTTTCTTTTTTTTTTTTTCCTTTTAAACCAGATTGGAGATCCTCTAATTCTCAGTCTGGTTCCACCTCACTTGCTGGGTACTATCTGGTCTGGCCGGTGCCACTGGAGCCCAGACATCATTCTGTTGCTTCTGTGTTCTCCTTTCTTCCCCAGGTACCTTCAAAGTGGAGCTCACCTGCATGGTCCCGTCTGCACTGGGTAGTCAGGGATGAGCCTCTTCGGAACTCCCTACCACATATACCATCAATGACACATCATCTTTAATTGCTGCCTGTCATGGCTTTGTCCTACCCTCCTAACTTCACTATAAATTCTTGCAAGAATTGAGTTTCCTCCACAGCCTGTTTTTCCCACAACTTCTAACAAAGCACTCGGCACCTCATAGGCCTGCTGAGTGAGAACAGCCCTGCAAGCGTGAAAGGGCGAAAGGAATGTCCGCACTGCACGGCCTCCTGCACAGACAGCTAAATGCTATACACAGCTAAACGCTAATCTCCATGCGACTCACCCACAGAAAATCCTAACAGGTGCAGTACGAGGGGGTAGCCAACACAGGCTCCCTCAGAGGAGCCCCTTACACCTTCTTTGCAGGTCTGCGTTAAGTTTTACAAACTGGATATTGCTGGCCTTTTCATCTTTCCTTGTCTGGGGGATGAAAGAGAATATGGTTGTTCACTGTTAGCCCAGAAAGCTACCAGGGCCTCATCAGCTGGCTGCCTTGTCCACTGACTTCCAGAAAGTTCCAACAGGAGGAGTACCAGCAAATTAGAGACAGGGGCCAGGATTTTTAGTCCCTCCTTGAAGGGTCCCCACAAGCCAGCTGGCTGCATCCTATCACCAATGGTCATTTTGGGTTTTTTAAAGATTTTATTTATTGTTCTTAGAGAGAGGAATAGGGAGAGAGGCAGAGAGGGAGAGAGACATTTATGTATGGTTGCCTTTCACCTGCCTCCAGCTGCAGACCTGGCTGGAGACCTGGCTTGCAACCTGGTTATGTGCCCTGGCTGGGGACCAAACCAGAGACCTTTGGGTTCTCTGGCCAGCGCCTTATCCACTGTGCCACCAAGCAGGGCTCACCCATGGTCTTGGCTGCCTTCTTCACATAGCCTCACTGGCTCTGAGTCCTGCCAACCCTGTGCCCCCCACCCTTAGACCTAGGGGTGATGACACCTGCCCACCCTTCTCCCTACTGCATTGTCCCTGCTGGTTTCCCTACCACTGTCACAAATCTGCAGCCCTCTCTTCAAATTACCCAATTGAATGAACTGTTCCCTACCAGGACCTTGTTTGATACAGATGTTTTATTTTATAATCTTTACAATTTTAAACTTTATCACATTTATGGCACATTTCCTAGTTTCTCTAAGTAACTGAATGCACATATTATAATGTGCCCTTCTCTTTATAATTCAAGGTCATCAGTGGGACTCTGAGAGATGGTTCGATTGTTTATCATCTCTTAGCATCTACACTGCACTTCACAGACACTATCTCATTTAATCTCCCCATCCCGTCCAACAAAGAGCCTAGAGGTGGGTCTAATAAGTCAATTCTACAGTACCAGTGTACTATGAAGTAATAGCAATAGAAATGAGGACTTGAGCATCTCCCTGTGTCCTTAACTAGTACAGAAAATCAATTCCCTACCACAGTACCCTGCCTTAAAGGGCTAGTGAGTAGTGTTGTTCTAGTAATTCTTACAGTCTACAGTTCATGCTGCTGTTCTTTCTGAGTTGCAATGATTTATGTACTTCCCCTAAATGATTAAAAAGAAATCTGCAGCCCCAGGACAAATCTGACAGTTACTGCCCTGTCAGTTCCCCTGCCTGTCACAGCCTTGAGTATCTACCTGGCTGATTATCATCTACTATGCACCCAAGAACGTGAGATGCACCCCGACTAGAATTGTATGGGAAGAGTCACAACATAAGAGATTTTGGAGCACAGAATTCATGAAAGTTATTTTCATCACCTGGCAGCTCTGTTTTAGACAATAAATCATAGTGTGCAATGAAATCATAGTGTCGCGAGTCCAAGCCACATGGCAAAGACACAGGTAGAAGCACCAGTTCACAGTGTCCCAGCTAAATCAAGCCTTCAAGTCATCCCTACTCAGGTGCCAAACAATGTGAGGGAAGGAGCCCCCAGATGATGCCATTCCCCTGTCATTCAGTCACCCCAACCACTCCTTTCTCTCTAGCTGAGGCCTCAGACATCAGGGACAGAGCTGAGCCATCCCTGTTGTGTGCTGTGCAAACTCCTAACTGCAGAATTCATGTATGTGATACAGTGGTTTTAGTTTCATGCCACTAGATTTTAGGCAATTTATTATACAGCAATATACAATTGAAACACGGACTGTTAGAAATAAAAGAGAAATTAAAATGCTATAGTATGGGTGACTGGTATAGCTCAGTTGGTTGGGCAGCATCTTGCAAAGTGTAAGGTCGCTGGATTCAATCTCTGGTCAGAGGACATGCCTGAGTCCAGGGTTCA
This sequence comes from Noctilio leporinus, assembly GCA_004026585.1. NCBI lineage: Eukaryota > Metazoa > Chordata > Mammalia > Chiroptera > Noctilionidae > Noctilio > Noctilio leporinus. The sequence continues at coordinate 352,764 of PVIW01000483.1, read as the reverse complement.
GTCCCCAGATGGGGACACATACAAAAGGCAGCTGATCCTTCTTTCTTTCTTTCTTTCTTCCTTTCTTTCTTTCTTTCTTTCTTTCTTTCTTTCTTTCTTTCTTCCTTTCTTCCTTTCTTCCTTTCTTCCTCCCTCCCTCCCTCCCTTCCTCTCTCTCTCTCTTTCTCTTTCTCTCTCTTCCTCCCTTTCTAAAAACAATAAAAAATGTCCTTGGATGAGTATTTAAAAAGTAAAAATAAAAGATGCTATGGTATGAACTCTGGGCAACTAGAAATCATCAAATTGCCCCAACCCGGCAACATGAAAAGACAGAACAGAGCAAAGATACCCCTGTATTACTGCAACAATGCGGGGCAGAAGGCAGACAAGAAAAGTGCCTATCTTTGTAGACCTATCAGTAACCCCTCCCACCCATGGCCCAATGAGTGATCTAAGTATACAATTAAAATTACATCCCCTTCCCTCCCAAAGTGAGGAGGGGATGAGAAGAAGGAAGCTTTTACTAGAATAAATAGCTGAATAAAAATTGCCACATCCTCCTAAGGGCCATTACTAACTCAAAGGTAAAATTATTTTATATATATATATATAAACATATATATATATATGTTGGACACCATTTCTTTATTTATTACAAACGTTAAAATGGAAGTTGCCTTCTCAAGCTAGTGATGTTCAAATCCTACCTCCTGTGTATGAGGCATGGCTGAGCTTAGTGGTGTTAGAAATATTCCCTGGATCCAAATCAGAAGGAGAGTATATTGTCAGAAGTTCAAGTGTACATCACCAGATGGACGGGCAGGGACCTAGTGCAGAGGAGCCCAGAGCATAATCCAGGAAGATAAAAACTGGTCCGATGAATAAGGTGAAAATGAAATGAGAAAATGAGTAGAAAGGTAACTGGGTGGGGATGATGCACAGAACAAGATAAGAGGCTGTCACCCTTTTAATATGGTACATGGTGCTTAATAGTGCAGCAGGCAAAACTGGCAAAAGGTGGTGACAGGGATCAAATCCCTGCTTGTTCGGCTTTGTGAAGAATCCATTGGTACAGCCCCCCAGACACCAGAGGTGTTGAGAGTGGTGACATCCACAGCAAAAATAAATAAACGAGATGGTTTCTGGGAAGAGAGACAATATAAGCAAAGGCTCTGAGGCAGGAGATGCCCAATGTCCATGGAACAGCAAGCAGGGCAGTGGGAGTGGAGTAGAGAGGAGAAGAGGAAGAAATGAACGCACAAAACACAGGCCAGATGATGCGGGGCTACGCGGGCTATTACAGACTTGAGCTTTCACTCTGGGTGCCCACAGGAGGGGTTAGAGGAGATAAATACAAGAAACAATCTGTTTTGTTGTTATTGTTGTTGCTTGTCTGTTTAAGCAGGACGACTCTAGAAGCTGTATTAAGAATAAATACAGGGATCTAGTTAACGCAAGACTGCATTAATTCTGTCTTAGACATACCTGGGGCGTGGCCCAGGGAATGAAAGTAGAAAAAGTGGTTGGGTTCTGAAATCATTTGAAAAGTGAAAGTATCAGAATTTGCTGACAGATTGAAGGGGAAATGTTCGGTTCTTACGTTATCTTTTTTCATAGCACTTACCACTTTCCGACATGCTGCATGTTTAATTTTCAATGTTTTTATTATCCTCAAACAAATGACAGCTCCAGGAAGGTAAGAAAACTTTTTTGTCCATTTTGTTCACTGCTGTGTCCCTCATGCCTGGTACGTAGTAGGCTCTCAGGAAATAGTTGCTAACTGAATTGGCTTATCAGAAGAATTTTAGTAACTCGGTTAAAATATTTTACCCTTGTCACATCCCCTTTCCTTTGTAGACATTACTTGTTACAAGTTTGATCACATTATTCCACCATGAGTCACTCACCAAAGTAAATCCACTTTAAATTGATCTTCGTTGTTTATAAAGTGCCACCTACATTACTTCCACAGCTTTGTAGCCCTGTTCTGCTAAGTGATATAAACAAGCAGATGTTACATACTAGGAATTAGGTCACTGCTGAGTTCTTATTATAGACTAGATTTAATTACTGTGGATGTCAGCGAGGCATGTTGGCGAAGGCAGATGGTGTAACAACTACTCTTGTGTTGAGGTGATATACCTGATTTTATTTTGAGTGTGGGATCCATGGCTGAAGCTGCCTTCGTGCAGGCAGTTGGACAACAAGATAGTATGATGAGACCAATCCGAGGGTATGACTCAGGAGCAGGAACGTTGTAACACTATCTAAAACAAACCATCAGATTTCCACCTTACGTTTTCTATCTGGTGATAAGCTTCATTCCATCTCTGAGATTCAGGGTCTGAGGTTAAGGATAGAGTGGGGCCAAGAATAAACTGAGGGATGGGCTGAGGCTAAGTTTCATCTCTTAAGAATTCATAGGTTTGCCACATTTACATATTCTAGAAGCAAACACCAATGAGTCTAAATGGAAGTTCTGTCATTCTCTGAATATTGACCTATAACTTGAATAATCTGCATACTGAATATTTGTTTACTTTAAAAAAAAAAAAAAGATTTTATTATTTCCAGAGAGAGGCAGAGAGGGAGAGAAACATCAATGTATGGTTGTCCTTCACCTGCCTCCAGTCACTTACTTTTATTTAAAATTTTTAGTTGTTGAATAATGGCAATTGGTCCTATTTTGCCTGTGAGAAGTTGCACTGGACTCCTTTGCACTTCGGCAATGCTTTCTTCTTAGTTTCTTCCAGCCTCATTTGATTAGGTTTCTATCAACCTCCCCCTCCCCACAGTTGAGGGAGGAGAAGGAAGGTATCAGAGCAGAGCATATTCCCTATTCTCAGTTTCAGATGCACCCAAAATCCTCAACTGGGTTTCCAATGGTTTAATTAGGGCTCTCAGTTGTATCCGGCACTGTGTGAAAGCTCCTTTGTTAAAGATATAAAGGGCTGAAATTTAACTACCAGGTCAAGAGAAGGGCACTTACTGTTTTTCCAATCAGGCTTAGTCTGTGAGTGCCTGCCCTCCAGGCACAATGAGTCACAGCCACAGGCCACCTTGAAGCAATCAATTCTTTACTAAAGGGGCAATAATCGCCAAGCCAGTCTTACTGGGGCACCTGTTTATTGGAGGGAGGTATGCTGGGAGGTTGGAAGTAAAGGAAGGGAATTAGGGATTCAGGCATTGTTGACAGAGGTCTAGGTATCTTACTCCCTCATCTTACACAAGGAGCCATTCAGGTCTTTAGATGTGGTGCTGGGGAAAGGGGTGAACCATGTGACTCAGGAAGAAGGAAGACCTGACTTGACTCCAGACCTTGCAAAGAGAGAATGCCTTTCACTAACTCGAACTCACTTCTTGGTTCTATCTCCCCTTAACCCTTCCCCTTCTCATATTTTTGTTCCACCCCCCTTTTATCTTCCTCTCCCAAGTTCCAGATGTTTAACCACTGGAATAATTGGGTCCCCATCCATACCTTGAGGTAATTCCCAGCCCCAAGAACGTAATGGTTTTTCTCTCCTGCACTTAGTGCTGCTCAAGAAATGGGAGTGGCCTCCTCTCCCTCTTCTCTTCACACCCAGGGGGAGTGTGACATGCTTGGGAGTGGTGGGCAATTCTCCCTTCAATATGCAAAAGCAACACAACTAACCCCCAGAAAGGATTACCTTCCCCCACCCCCAAGCTCTCTATTCTATTAGATAAAATTGCATCTCCCCATGTAATTTGTCTCTGATTTTATTTTGTAGATACTTTTCCCACCCCTACCCTGTATCATATCACAATGTTTCTCACATTACATTCGGAACTCCTTCCATAATAAATCTCACATATAAGGTAGTTACATTATATTTCACATCACAAAACTCATTTATAGTGATGTTTGGTATGTGCACGTGAACTAAATCAGTACTCGTTTTAGGAATGTGAATGAACAGAGCTTAGCTGTCTGTCCTCTCTACAAAACTGCAATCAAAGTTCCTTTCTGAAGCTTGGGATATTCAGCCAAGCACACTAGGTTACTGGTTGAATTTAGTTCCTTTTGGGTGTAGGACTGTGTGTTCCCTGCCAGGTGACCTTCTCCAAAAAAATAAAAACAGGTCACATCATAGGAACCTGCTTCCTCAAGTCCAGCAAAACAGCCTCTCACCCCAGAGAAGGTTCAGTTTCTTTTAGAATGTCTTTCATCTGATTAAGTCTGGCTCATGCAGAATAATCTGTTCCCATACAACATAATCACAGGAGTGATAGTCCATGACCTCTGGCATTTTCTGTTCATTGGAAATAAGTCACAGGTATCTATACTCTAAGGGACGATATTACACAGAGACATAAACACCAGGAAGTTGAAAACTTATACTCTGTCCACCACATTACTTAATATTTGATCAATTTAACTACATGTTTTGTTGTGAGTATAAATATAATCTGTTTTGATTAAAAATATAACCATTACAGTAATAAACTAGAAACTCATTGTTCCTAAAAACTATTAGAAGCCAGAGATAGAACACAGAGATTTTACATTCTAGAGTGTTTGTGAAAATGTTCTATATTCTTTTGGACATTGTACATTGTTCTAGGTAATTAGCTAAATGATTGGTTCAATGGATCGAGTAAAGGAAATGTTCCTGACATCATAGGCCACTTTTTTATTAAAATGCTGGAAAACATATACAAACCAGGCTTGACAGAATTAAGAACTCACTTACATGCAACCAAGAAGTATTCTTATTATGAGCTAGAGCTGAGGAGAGGAGAGTATGTTTATACTATCTCCTAACTTCCTGATCCAGTAAAGCCTTTGAGAATGCTGTGTGCAGCTCTTGGTTCATGTGGCTTTAGGGCCACTTCTGTGGATGCCTGGCCATATAAGCCAACAAAGTGTATTCAATAAACCAAGGTGTTAGAACCAAAGCAAAATTCTAGAAGATTATGATATTTATAGGCACTGAATTTTTCCCTATACAGGGTTCTCTGTAGTCAGCCCTTTGAGTACAGACATAATGCTGATACTGCTGTCCCAGCACTGCCCTATAGATTTTGATGTAGAGAAATTATGGTTATCTTGTTTATTATAATTAATCCCAGCACTATTATGTCTAGCTAAGATGAATGCCTCTTTCCTACATATTCCTTTACAGTTTTGTGTGTAATACTGCCATAGATCATCACTATACTCCATTTTTACCAGACTGATAAAACTCACCATGAATAGGAATATACAGTACATTTCTCAAGGCATGTTGGGCTATAAGTCTCATGAAAATACCCCACCCAGCATTTTTTCCTTCTTTCTTTATATTCTTCAACTATTCCAAACAATTTAAATTGCATCTGTCAGGGAAGGCCAGAAAGAGCATTTTTACATAATGCTTTAATAAAAGTGGTATTGACTGAAAAAAATTACACCACAGACCTATTTAGATAATTCAGGCCACTAACAAATACGGTTAAAAACCCTGAAACATGCAACTATGAGAAGTCAAAACAATTCCTTGTTCTATAATTACATGAGTTTAGAATTTGTTTAATCCCAGCTAGGTGCTTATAGCTAATTCAAGGAAATTTAATTATACCATAGATTTTATGCTTTAACCAAGAAGCATGAAATGGCAATAATTCTACTATATGGCAAAGTGCATTTATAAGACTGTTTGAAATTAAATCAACAAATGTTTATGAAGCATCTGCTAAGTACCAGGCACTGTTCTATATCCTAGAGATACAAAGATAAAGCAGACCAAGTTCTTGATATCATGGGAGTATGGGAGATTGAAAATAAGTAAATACCTCAACATATAAGATAATTGCAGGTATGGCAACTGTTAAGAATAAAGAGAACAAGTGAGATACAGGATTGTACAACTTGGGGGATGAGGAATAAGGTGGTCTGGAGAGGCTTCTCAGAAGAGGAGATGTTCTAGGCTTTGATGAGAGGTTTTAAGACAGAAAGCCTGGAGCCCAGGCCAGTGTGTCTGGAATGAGCAAACAGAAGAATCAGAAGCTGTCAGTTTGAAGAGAGAGGCAGGAAACAAGGTAACCCAGAGCCTGAGAGACTCTCAGTAGGGAATGTGAAGCTGAAGCTTCATGACAAGCAATGGGAGTTTTAGTTTTGACATTTGAAAAGTTCTAACATAGCACTGATTATGTACCTGGACTATTCCAAGTGCTTTTTAAACATGAACTCATTTAATCGCTTCACAAGCCTATGACATAGGTGCTATTGCCATCTTTATTTTACAGATAAGGACACTGAAGCCCAAAGAGATTTCAGAACATCATCCCTTGAGTATAGCAGACCCAGGGCAAACTATGCAACTGATCTATTTTTAAAAATTCACTGCCCTGACTGGTAGCACAGTGGATAAGGCACCAGCCTATGAACCCAAAGATCGCTGGTTCGATTCCCAGCCAGGGCAACATAACCAGATTGCAAGCCAGGTCTCCAGCCAGGTCCGTGGCTGGAGGCAGGTGAAAAGCAACCACACATTGAAGTTTCTCTCCCTCTCTGCCTCTCTCTCTGGAAATAATAAAAAATAAAAATAAATTTAAAAAATCACACAGGTTGCAATGTGGAAGACAAAGTATAGGAGAGCCAGGAATGGTTTGGACCAGTGACAATGGGAAGTTAGGCTCAGGGATGGAGGTGAGGCTGCTGCGTGTCTTCTTCTGTTCAGACTGCTATAATAAAGTGCCAGTACTTTTGCTTCTACAAAATGAAGCTTGTAACAACAGAGAGATTATCCACAAAATAGGAAACCAGACTTATATGGCCCATAGACCAAGAGGAAATTTTCTGAACCCTTTAGAAAATTAGAAAAACTTTATCTGCAGAAGACCAGAGAAGATCAGAGGTCTATACAGAAAGGAAAAAACAAAGTTTTATGCACATATTCTCTCCAGTTTGAAAAAGACACACAGCAATCTCACATATGCTTCCTTATTCAATGCCCTATCTCTGTATTACTATCCAGTAGTATCTATCATAGGCAGCAGACCATGAGCTAATTGGCTGGGGAATGAAGGCAAATGGAAATTTATATACATTATATAATGTATGATGTATGTAAATGCTACAAAGGCAGCAAACAAGGTGCTGAAATGGAGAGTGGTAGGGGAACCTACTTAAATAGGGAGTCAGGAAAGGTCTTTCTGAGACCAGGACATTTTAGCGGGACCTGAAGGGCAGAGAAAAGAGTACTTCAAGCACAGGGAAAACATATGCAAAAGTCCTTGGGTTAGAGAGAGTTTAAAACGACCAGTGCAGCTGGGGCAGCATGAACGAGATTAGAAAAGTAAGCAGAGCTTGAAGGTCAGAGTCAAAGATGGGACTTCATTGCATGTACAATAGGAAGCCCTGAGAGGGTGTTAAGCAAAAAGATGGCATCATCATCTTAATTCAGGCAGTCGGTTAACAATTTTATATAGAATATGTACCATGTGACAAACCTGGTCAGGTGCTGACAAATGCATACGTTAGCATTTGGGGAGAGGTAACAGGCCATCCTCTGTGTCACTGATGTGTACTCCAGAATTCCTCCTCCCCCTCAACTATATAGGAAAACATGAATGAAGGACCGATGTTTTATAAAATGCAACTATAAATCTACCAAATTTACTTTGACTCCAAAATGCTTAAGAAAATAACCCGGTGTGGTTCATCACAACAGTAGCTGCAGAATTGAGGCTCATTGGCTCAATATACAAATAAATAAGTGATAAGGCCAACTGCAACTTTCAATAATAGTGACAGTAAATGATTTCAGCATAAAATGATAAAAGTTCCTAGAGTAAATATTTGCCTAAAGTAATTTCTAAATAACTCAGATTTCTGTTTGAACCACCTGTCAGTGTTTCAGGGAAAACCACACCTGCTTACAACTCCACTTCCTCTCTGTAAGCCACAGGGAATAACCATCTGAGGTCAGTCCTGAAAGTATCAGCTGTGCAAATTGTTTTAATTATATGGACATTGGCTAGATGCTTTCGGGACCGACCTTGTATGGAGGACACAGGAGCTCGATCCACATTCTTGTTGGGTCCTCTTTCTTTCCACAAACATCCCAGAAACTATATATAATTGAAGGAGGAAACACCAAAAAAAAGGGAATTGAAGAGGGCGGTTCTCACCCTTCCAAGAGTGAACAGTTTCGGTGTGTTGTAAAGATGCCAGACTATGAGGCCTAAATAACTCAGTTAGGTTCCCCATGGTGCCCCTTACTCAAGTCTCAGGGAAATTGTTTTAAATGTCCCAAGACTCTGGTTATGGGGGGAAATCCAATAGGCAAATTAATAAAGATGATCACTGCAAATAATGTTAAATGCTATGAAAAAAAGATCAAATAGAGCTGTGGCTGAGATGGAGACAGGTGGGATTCTGGGGCAGCCCAGTCTTTCGGAGACTAAGCTGGAAGTGCTGGTGCCTGAGTACTCCAAGGAGCATCAGGATTCTCTACATCACCGGTTGCACATAGGAAATGGGGAGGAAAGAGTAAGCACTCCAGAAAAGTGTGCTGGCTCATGTGTGCATAGAAACGACTTGTCTGAGAGGAGGGCAGTGGGGCTCAGGAGGCAGGCTTGAGGCCCTTACAACTGTGAAAGGCAAATCAGGAAATAATAACCAAATGAAAACTGAAACTCACCGCTGAGGGGTATGCTTTTGTTTTTGGTCCAGCACAGAGGTTGACACAGAAAGAAGATTAAGAATAAACAGCCCTAGCTGGTGGCACAGTAGATAGGTGCCAGCCTGCAAACCCAAAGGTCGCTGGTTCGATTCCCAGCCAGGGCACATAACCAGGTTGCAAGCCAGGTCTCCAGCCAGATCTGTAGCTGGAGGCAGGTGAAAGGCAACCATACATTGATGTCTCGCTCCCTCTCTGCCCCTCTCCCTTCCCCCTCTCTAAAACGATAATAAAATCTTTAAAAATAATAACAAATAATAATAAATCTTTTTTAAAAAGAATAAACAAATTACTTTTAAATTTAAGCGTTATTTTAAAAACCATAGACAACGGGACCAAAGTGGAGTTGCTTATGTTAAGCCCCACATCTCCAAATGAGACTTAATTGTAGTTTTGTCTTCCGCAGAAATGGAGTCAAACCAGCCAATCACTAACAGTGGGCTCAGCCCTGGTTAGACCATCTGCCTGGCAGGCCTCTAAAAAAGAAAAGGGACCTGCAGTAACCAACCCATTTTTTCCCTCGGATAAAAACATCCTTGTTCCCTCTCACTCCCTGCTGCCTGTGTCTTTCATTTTGTACAGCTGCTCAAAGCTTCTAGCTACTAGATTGGACGCTACCCAATTCAAATCCATTTTTGCTCAAATAAACTCTTAAGGGTGTTTAATATGCCTCAGTTTACCTTTTAACAGTTCTGGGGGCAGAAGAACAAATCAAAGGAGACCCCAACCACCCCCAGGAGCAGCAGCAACCAGACGTGGGTACCTGTTGAGCTCTGGGAGCCCGTGGCTTCCTCGCTGGCTTAGGAGGCCTGGGGGCAGGGGGAGGGGTAAGCCCCTCTCAGACCTGAGCTTTCTGACTTCATTTGAGCATTTCGTCTTCTGGACTGGGTCCTGAAACCGGCCAGAGCCTGACTGGCTCTAAGCTGGAAACTGGACTGGGTCTGGGAACAGACTGGTTTCGACCTGGAATCTGGATTGGCCAGGACGGACTTATTCTGACTAAGACACCAGACCGTGCTGGGGTCAGCCTGGGTCTGACATAGGCTGGACTGAGGCCTCAGGTGAATAGAATTGTGCTTTAAGACTGAACAAGCCAGTTAACCTTACCAATAATAACCTTGAATTACAGTAGTCACAAGAACTTTTACCCTAGGTAAACTTATCTAGCTAAGAGGTGCTTGCACTGGCTGTCAAGGGTAGAGGGAAAATTATGTTTCCTCTGATAACCAGGTGAGGTCCACTGGGACATCCACTCACTCACGGGCTGACAGACAGAATCCTGGGAAAACAGAGGCCAGCAAAGGGTGAGGATGGTTACCAACATCGGCTTTCCCAGATCTTCTGGCCAAAACCTGACATTCTATTCAAATTGACTTTCGCTCAAATAACTTCTTGACATGCCTCAATTTATCTTTAAACAGCCTGCACTAACCCAAGCAATTGTATGCAGCGGCATAGTCTGCTTCAGAGCAGTAGCTTTAGGGCCAGAGGAAAATGCAGCTTTGTTTCATAGAATTGCATTTAAAAGAAGAAGATTATCTCCCTGGCTGGGTGGCTCTATTGGTTGGAGCCTAGTCCTGTACACCAAAAGACTGCTGGTTAGATCCCCAGTCAGGGTGTGTGCTGTGTACCAGGCAAACTATGCATGTCTTTCTCTCTCTCTCTCTCTCTCTCTCTCTCTCTCTCTCTCTCTCTCTCTCTCTGTCAATAAACATGCCATTGGATAAAGATTAAAAAATATATTATCAAATTGTCATTCCATAAAAAACACATTTGTTCACCTACTTAATCATAATTTTTTACAACTCATAAATAATAAATTACAGAGAGCAAATCTGAATAATAAAACTTCCAACTGGCCCTTGGAACATTTTCAAGCAGAAAAGACAGCCATTTTCAAGAAGCAAGCTTTATTTACCAAGCCCGGGGAAAGCTTGGAGACCTAAGACTGTCATTATCTGAGCCAGCCACCAGATGTCACCATTGGTCTAAGCATATATGCACTTGGCTAATTCACACACTATCAGGCCTCAGATTAGATGGCATTTCTCCTGGACAGTTCCTGAAACCAAACCTCCAGTTAGCCCCTATGTATTTACAGAGAAATTGGGGCTCAGTGTAGCATGTTCAATCTCCCTTTCTAGTGTTTTCTCTGTTTCCTGTATTTTTATTTAAAAAAGAAAAGAAAAGAAACAAGCTCAATGAAGCCCTTTAGGTGAGTAAACTACAACTCAGAAGAATTATATTAAAACAATTGTCTGTTTCGCAGGGGTCAGATCCAGGCAACAGTGTTGGCTAATTTTTTTCCTTCTTAAAATGCCACACTCTTTGTTATTGCCTGTTAAAAGCAAATCTTCAGGAAGGGAAAGGAAGTAATGAAGAATTTGCCAATCAAAGGTACTATGTTTATGTAGATAATAATGAAACAGTAAACCCCTAGAAGGCAGTTCCTATCTGAAAGTTACAAATAATGTTTTCACTGCACAGCTGTTCCCAGGATTATTTTATTCCATAGTTTCTCTATTTTTTGAAAAATATAAAGAAGGTTAAATGTTCATATATTTTATTATTAGTCACTTGGCTTCTCACTATAGATGAGCAAGTAGTTTCCCATTTCTATAAGTCCATTCTCTCTCCAAATACTCCTCATGCATCCTCAACCTCAGATAAATATTCCAACAAGCAATTCTTTAACATTCTTGTTTTCTCATTCCTATTCTCACAATTTCTGCCTTCAGAGGGAGAAAAACATCTCTCATAGAGTTCTATTTCCTAAAGATATGACAATGATATTTTGTAAGTTCTCCACTTTGTAGAAACCATCAGTAATCTTTTTTCCGCCACAAACGGAAATACACATGACAAGAGCAAGGATGAAAAAGAAAAGCGAAGAAGTGTGGGCAACCCACATCTGAAGGACAAACTTTCTAAGTAGAAAGGTACTCCTGGCTTGCTCTTATTAAATCACGTGATTTGGGCATTGTGTTTTTTAAATAACTCCATGATTTTGCTATTCAAACAAAATGGCAAAGAATTGTGTGAGCTGAAATGAACAAAAATGCGTAGTTGATTTATTTAAGTCCTAAGAGCATGACATGAAAGATCATTTAAATATATTCAGTGCTGTCATTCATTCCAGTTTCATGCACATTACATAGCTTTTTACCTCTAAGGTGCCATCAACGGAACTCTCAGACATTCAAAATACCACCGTTATATCATTAAAACATTCCTGGTCAATGAGTTGAGTAATGTAGAACTGAGGAAAATACATATTGCCATTCTCTTTCAAATGAGCTGCATATTACATCCATTTAACATAACTACATTGATCTCATTTCATTATTTTTAGTCAAGTGCAGTTTGGAAATATAAAATTGGCAAATGGGAGCCAAATGAGAAAAGGGGCTTACACTAAAGGTTATAAATTACAAAATCTCAATAAGGAACATTCCAGATAATTGTTATAATGTAGAAACGTTAAGTGGTATGCATTTTTAATAAAGAAAATCTAATATGTTATAACATTGTATTTCAGCCAAACTAAATGTGTTACTGTTAGATGATTTGACGTCCTTTTCAGAGGTAGTTTGAATTCACCTGAGTATGTAGGTATTTATCATGTGAACTGTGTGGATGGGTCAAATCGGAACCTGGATCCAGGCATACAGAGCCCTGCCAAAGTTACTATTCTACTTGACCTGGACTGCAGCCTGAACATAAGATATTTTAAAGCTTCCCAGGTGATTCTAATGTGCAGAAAAGGCTAAGAATCATTGCACCCACCTCACATCTCTTACACGTAAGCATGGATAGTAACACATTACTGCTTTGTTATTTCAGTATTGCTTATAAAGGAGTCTAGTTCTGAGTTACATTGAAAATATATTGGGAAAATCTAAGTGACTGAAAAAGGTGATTGCAAACTAAACATTTGTTACAGCCAAAGAAAGGAAAAAGTATAATTAGTAGATGCGTCTTCATTCACCTCTACATTCATCAATGGATCCATTACAAAATTCCCCAAAGCCAATTCTTTGGAACTTCCACAGAATGTTATTGGTGTTAACGAAACAAAACAAAACAAAACAAAAAGAGTTTAACGAACAAAAAATCCAATGTCAAATTATTTAGGGTTAAATACACTTTTCTTTTTCTTTTTTACTGGCTTTCTCAGAATCTATTATAATATGGTAATAGATTGTAGATCGCCAAGGGGGACAGAATCCCCTGTGGGACATGCCGTCAATGTGCTAAATGACTGGAGAAGCCAATGGTCTAATGTGTCAGGGAACACACTTTAGGAAGTGCACTCCAAGGATGACTCTTTAAGACAACTATAATTAAGACCTAGAACAACCACAATAACAACAAAGTCACTCAGTGATTTGATTCTGCAGGACTCATATACCACTTGACTTTTAATATTCTATTTTGGACATATCATTGTATTGCCTTCTAATATTTGGAATTTTTTAACAGAGGCCTAGCATAGTGGTTGAGATTACAAAACTTAGGAGCAAAACCTCATAGGTTCTCATCCAGCAATTTTTACTTCACCTCTCTGCGCTTCAGTTTCTTCACCAGTAGAATGGGGACATTTATCACCGCCTTCCTCATGGTCTGCTGTTCTTGCTAAACTTAGGTTGCTGACTTTCCATTACAATGATAGTAACAAGAGACATTTGAAAGTGAGGTACCAAACTTCTATGTAAAGAATTTGGGGCAGATCAGGTGCTTTCAGCATTGTTTGTAATGCAGGTCTTGTGGTGGTAAAGTCCCTTGGCTTTTGTTTGTCTAAGAAAGCCTTTGTTTCCCTTTATATCTATGTGTATAATGAAAATCCATCCCATGACTTTATTGGTTGAGTTATAAGCTTCCCATTGGCTAAGCTGTTGCTAGGCAAGGAGGAATCTTTTCTTTCTCCTGCTGAAGTACCACTTCCTGTCAGAGATGCAAGGTACACCTTCCTGTTCAGAACAGTAAGTAGTATGTGTTGGGAGTTCTTTTAGTCTCCCAACTCCATTCTAAATGAAGGGTTTCTGTGTGTGTGTGTGTGTGTGGTCAATTCCGAAAGTATCAGCCAATGTCAATATTAAGTGTGTGTATGTGTGTTAGAATGTTTCATAAATGCCTATGAATTGAGAGATGGTAAAACCCTTAATTTTATATCCATGCTACTCAAAGTGTGGTCCATGAATTGACAGCATCCACAGTACCTGCGAGCTTTTCAGAAATGCAGAATCTCAAGCCTCCCCCCAGACCGGCTCAATCAGAATCTGCATTAAACAAGATCCACAAGGGATTTATATGCATATTGAAGTTAGAGAAGTATATCGCCTTACTCCACTCAGCCATCCATTAGAAAATCTTAGTGAAAACTTAATACCTACTAATGATCGCACAACCAGTCCATTGAAGTCCATCATAAAGGACTCACAATAGCAGCAAGTATGTTACAACTCGCTTTGTGCCTGTTGTACTCACAGTTACCTTGTTAACTTTTACCCTGGTTTAGGTATTTCACAGTTATCTCACGCACTTAGTGCACCGGCAACTGGCTAGACAAGTGACAGGAAAACTTATCTCTAACACCTGCTGTTCCTAGGCCACCTTCCAACAGCAAGGAAAGATTAGATAGTTCAGCATCTGTTTATTGGATAATATAGGCTCATTCGTGTATCTTTGCAATATGGCCAAGGTTTCTAGATTCTGTGGATAATAAATGAGAGGCAGCCTTCCAGATTACTATAGCCTCAGGAAAGCTTGCTTGGGTGGCCTTATCAGCAGAAACTGATCTTTTAGGTTTTCACTTTTCATTATATCAGCCTCTCTCACTAACTGGCAAGCTCCTTGCTGCAAATCGAAAGGCAACTAACCATGTGAGCTTCAATGGGTGAAGTCAAAGATAGAACCTGCAAACACAGATTTCTCTTAGAGAGCCAAATAAAATGCAACATGGTACCAGAAAGATAGTCAAGACTCATGCCAGGTGTGAGCAGCACAGGGCTCATGGTATTTGGAAGCTACCGAATCAATATTTATCAAATGAATAAATAAACCATAAACAAATAAATGAAATAAATTACTCTAGAATTTGTATCTTTTAGACCAGTTGGTATTCTTAAATCCCTATGAATGAAATCGTTATACTTTTTTTTTTTTTTTTACTTTCTTTTTACCTTATAACTGTGGGGATGGCACTGTGTTTCAGCAGAATATTGAAATCTAGACAAGACCTAGTCATCATAAGATCACTAGCTATAGTGTTGAAAGTTTAAATCTGGCTTCTGCCACTTCTAGGCTGTGTATCTTGGGTAGTTAACCCAACTTTTGGGGCCCATCTATCCTCCCTTGCAAAATAAGACTAATAATGCCTTGACTGTAATGTTATTGTGAAAATTAAAGAAAGTAACATCTGTGGGAGTTTGTATAGGTACATTTTAAGTCCTCAATAAATCATTGTGTGTTTTTAACTACCTCACCCTAAATGCATTGTTCTGGATTTTGGCTAACCCTTATCCCTGTTCTTACTAGATTCAACTTCTGAGGGTAATTTAAATTGTTTCTTTCCATAAATTATTTTTAGAGGTAAGCACAGAATTAGCTTTAGTTTTGTTCTCTCAAGTTCATTTGTTCATTCATTTATACATTCATTCTAATAATCATTTATTGAGCACTTAGCAAGCATCACACTTAATTGGAATATATCCAACTAAAAATAGGCCTCATTAAGAAAAAATTCTATAATACGGGCTACAGTCAAAATGCTTGCTGCTTGTTCTGTTCTGAATCAAAATCCACCTACATAAACCATCTATTTATGATGCCAATGGAAATGGATCAATATCAACTATCACAAGACTAGACATATGAAAATTATTTTAATAATAAAACATACTTAAGTAGAAAATAATAGATATATATTATATCACATTTATGTCCAATATTTTCCATTTTTTATTTTCTAGGGGGGAAAAGCTCAAATATTAGGCAATCTGATTCAAAATAGGACACCTGTCAGAGTTTTTATACTTCATTTGGTGAGAAGTGGCATTTGTTAATTACAGGCTGAGTTCTTCAAGATGTTGAGATATAAATGCCATGATTCTTCCTGAGCAAGTCCTTTAAACATCATACTGATAACTCCTGCTCAGTGATGAGTTACTTATATTAGGTACTTTTTTGTCACAAGCCCTTCAAACTCTATGAAACCAAAGCCACATGGATCAAACTAAGAAAACGAATACCAACAGTCTGTAGAGAGCAAGAACAGTATTTTAGGCATTGGACTAAAAACAGAAATGATTTAGCCTCAGTTGCAAATGACTTTATAACCTGTATCTTCTGGGTAGGTAAAAAACTAAAAACAAAACAAACAAACAAAAACAGATCTAACCTATAAATTTTGTAGAAGCTTTCAGCAATAAAGGTAGGAAATGCAAATGAAATTCTCAGAAAAAGGTACACTTTCAAAAATAAAACATTAAGCCCTGGGAACATGGGTTACCACAAAGATGTATACATAGTTTAGACAAGAGTTGTAGACTACAAGGAGAAGATGGAATTTCCTGTTAGGATAGTGACTGTCAAGCGATCCGACAGAGGAGAAAGGTGATGAGACCTTTAGGTGGCATGGGGGGCAGAGCCTGAGGCTTCTTTTGGATTGTGTGACATCTCTGGGTTTTAGGAAATAAACATTGGCAAACGCAGATAATCAAATATTTGAACAACGCTCGGAATGGTATTTCCTATTGAGCTGGTAATAGAATGTCGGTGTTTCCTAGAGCACACAGACCTTTAATGTAGCCCTCACTCATGATTCAGGTGAGTCACCTTGCATCCCCAGCATTCTGCCAGGCTTGGAGCAGACGTTCCTGTATCTCAGGATTTTGGAAACAAGTGTGACCTTTTAGTGAGTGTGCGTGTGTTTCTCTAATAAAACTTAAACTAATAAAATAGAATTTAGAAAAAAAAAGTCTCCATAAAAGTTAACGATAGTTTGTCACATTACTAAAACAGAAGATCCACCGTATACACACTAAAATAAGTTTTAAATATCATTTACATTGAAATTCTATTTGAAAGAATGAAATAGAAGCTAACTGTGAAGCCCAGTGCCACCCATCTCTGCCTTCCTCCACTAGTTCCCACTCTGAGAGTAAACATACCGGTGCACATAGGAAATAAAATACAGCACAGCTTGATAAATCCTGGGAAGGAGCCAATGCTCTTTTTAAAAATGATTTATAAAGTTTTATTTTTATTTTTTTAAGATTTTATTTATTATTTTTAGAGAAATGGGCAGAGAGGGAAGAAGAGAGAGAGAGAAGCATCAGTGTATGCCTTTCACCTGTCGCCAGCTGGGGACCTGGCTGGAGACCTGGCTTGCAACCCAGGCATGTGCCCTGGCTGGGTATCAAACCGGTGACCCTTTGGTTTGCAGGCCATCATCAGTCCACTGAGTCACACCAGCCAGAGTCAAAGTCTTATTTTTAAAAACGTTCAAAAAAAACAAAAACAACAAAAAACGTTCAGCCAGTGGGACCTATTGTTCATGCACCTTTACTACAGCGGGGTCGTCCACCTTGGGTGTTTCCAGTGTAAATGGCCTGAGCTCTGGCCCTGGAAACTAGTCGAGGAAATGCTTTACACGGGAGCTCCAGAAGGGCTGCCCTTCTGCTCTCAGAGGCAGCAGCTGGGTTTATGAGCTCAGCATTGGAAACTTCCTTGCAGAGTGTGCCATTTGTTTCTTTGTCAAAAAAGATTGTGCCTGACTCTCAGGCATCTTCAGGCTTGTCATCCTCAGGCACCAAAGCGGAGCTTAAAGAGCAGCTGCCACCACGGCTGCCTCGAGAAGAGGTCAGACAACAGCCTCTTGGTTTGTTTGCCTGCAGCGGAGGTTGGAGCAGCATCTGAGCAAAGCGAACGCAGAGAGGACCCGGCGGGGCTGCTTCCCGTGCAAGGGAAAAGCACTCTGGCCCTCTTACCACACCAGAGCATGGATCAAACAATTAGAAGAGAGAGCAAACACTGAACACCAAAACTGAACTGTGGCCTATCATAGAGACCATGCCCAGTGGTTAAAAGATGGGTCAATTAACATGAGACTATAGCCAATCCCATCAGACCACTGTCCTGAGCCTATGATTAGAAAAGACAGAAAAAGCTCTTTCCCAGGTATCTCCTCTAAGAGCGGAAACACACTGAAATCACTTTCCCCATTGGTTGAGGCTGCCTTGTGAGAAGGGACGAGATTAAATTCCCCTTCACGTAGTGTCAGAAGCAATGATCAAGATTCCTTGTAGAAGTTCTACATAGGGTCTCCTGAACCCATGAAATAGGGTCACTAATATTAAAGCAGGGGAAAGGGGGAGAAAAACTATAAAACAAGCCCTCAGGAAGAGCAAAATTGAAGTTGGTTGTGATAAGCTAAACAGTTTGTCTGTCTGTCTGTCTGTCTGTCTCTCTCCTTATTCTCTTGCTTGTCAACTCCACTCTTCTTCTCCCCAGACCCCACCCCCTAAGCCCCACCCCCTACCCCACCTCAGATGGCTTCCCCGGCTAAGCAGCAGATACTTCTTAGAACACTAATGTGCAGTAGTCCAAATGGAAACTTCAATTCTCAATCCGTTTGACCTTTTGGGTTCAGCATCAACGATTAATTGACAACTTTTCTCTGTGACATTTAATTCACATCTCATCACATGGCTTCACTTTTAGGCCTCCAGGGAGAGTATCTTGTTCCTGCATAAAGTGACCTCTCAGGAGTATCTGAGAGGCTTTAATAAGCATGAGTCTAAAATGGTTCCCAGCCCTGTGGATGAAAAAGAGCCACGTACTAAACCTGACAAGTTCCGGGGAAGCTAGCGTGATGGGCTTTATAAACTCAGAGACCTCCAGTAACCCCATAGGATGGTCTGAAATGAAAACTTTCTAACTGAAAGAGAATCATGGTGAGTAGTCATGTTCTAGGCTGGTATCTTCCCTGACAAAGTTTAATTTTTAATTGAGCCTGTCTGTTGCCTTTTTTGCATCTATGATAACAGACCTTTGTAATGTCAGAGTAATTTCTGTTTTCCAGACCCCTCAGGACACCTTCGCTGCACTGGCTCAGAGACTGGGGGCCCCTCATTGTTAATTGTTATCATGTTAATTCTCAACTCTCCTGTACCCACCAACGTAAAGGAAGTGTATTGTCTCTTCCTTTTACTCTTTGTTTAGCCAATATTGGAGATTTCCCCTTATTGCTTTCTCTCACCTCCCCAGCCTACCACCAATGACTTTCATGTAACCAACCCTTCTTCTGCCTCCTCCTTTGATCCTGATGTATAAAATAAGCCGTAAAACTGCTGTTTCCCACAGCATTTTTTCAACCCCTTGAGATTTTGCTTCCTGGCAAATGCTTCAGTTTGGCTCAAATAAACTCATAAAAATTCTCTATAGGTTTGGATGTTTCCTATGTCAACAGCCCAATTTCAATGTATGTGTATAGGCAGAGAGAGTGGGAGGTATAGGCCGTGGCAGGGGGGTCCCCCCCTATACCATCAAGCAATGCTCAGGACACCAGCTGAGTGTTCTTGAGTGTTATATAACATGACTCAATTCTGACATTATCTACCCAAGAATAGCATCAAATTCCACAGGTGAGGGAGCTCAGTCCCACAAGACACCCCACCCCTCCTCCAGCTCAGACGCCAGTTGCAAGTTCAGGTGCCTCCGAGGCTCCCATAAACCCTGGAGTTTGATTACTTTGCTGGAGCGGGTCACAGAACACAAACATTTGACTTACTAGAGTATTGGTTTATTATAAAAGGATATATCTCAGGAAGAGCCACAAGGAAGAGACACATTTGGCCCAGTCCAGGTGCTCTACTATCCCCATATCTCACCTGTCCACCAGAGCAGAAGCTCTGAAACCTGTCACTTTGGTTTCCAGGGAAGCTTCTTCATTTCAGCAGCCTGACTGATTGATCCCACCTCCAGCCCTTCTCCCCTTCCTGCAGACTGGGTGTGGGACAGTGAGTCACCTCATTAACATAGCAAAAGACGCTCTTCCCTACTAGTAGGAAATTCCAAGGATTTTAGGGGCTCTGCTCAGAAAAGGAACAAAGACCAAATATATGTTCCTTATAAATCACCATATCACAAGTCATTAAAAAATGGCCTGACCTAGGTCCAATCAGGCAATGCGAGCTCCAAGGGCTGCGGAGGCCAATGTCAAGAACTGCTGTCACAGTGAGCTGTTCCGGGATGGCCAGGTCATTTAGTTGCTCCAGACGGAACCTTCTGTTCTGCCAATAGCCTGAATAGAACTGGCTAACAGCAGCAGCTTCCAATTAATTAAATCATCTGAGCAGAGTCCATTTTTAATTTATTTCCTCTTTCTCCTGATTCTTTTCTCATAGAGTAATCTATAAAGATCTAAAAACAAAACTTTATTTGAAAAGGTCCATACTTAGTAAATGGAATAATTTAAGCATGACTGCCCAGCTTTATGTTTGATATGTGTTTAGCTTTTTTATGCTGGATAAAGTTACTGATTTGACCACATTGGTGCATAATAAATGACATTAAGTTGTAACATATTCACTTGTGTTTAGTTTGCCATTTCAAATAAAATTATTGCCAAAAAAGGTCATCAAGTTTTCTGTAATTTTTTACAGATCTCAATGAAATGTTATACATGCATAAAGATCATATAAATAGAAGGTTTCACTAGGTAGATTTAGAGTTATATTAGTGTGTTTAGTTAGTAGCCATGCCTCTCAAATCTATAAACATACTACAGTTCAATTAACTATGAAAGAAAATAAGGTTCAAATCAGAATAAAAGAGTAAGCATAGTTTTTGTGGGCCGCCTTAGAAATATAATCCAAAAATTGCAATTGGAAAAAAGCAGTAACAAAAAAACATAATTCTGTGTCCTACCATAAAAGCACCATAAAAGATGCTTAATAAATATATGGCTGAATAATTGATTACAGAGACAACAAACAACACAATTAAATATAAGTATCTATATGAAGAACTATAGAACTTTACATAGAAGAGATAAAAAAATGTTTACATTCAAGAAACCCAAAAGATGATAAAGAATGTTCAAATAAGTTGCTGAAAAAGTAAGAAAGTCAAGGAAAATTATTTAGATCAATGCATGAATGTTTTTATTCTCCATTATTGATTAGAACTAATAGGAAATATTAAAATTCAAGAATAATTACAGTTTTAATATATTGAGAAAGGAGGAAATTTAAATTAAATTTTGCAATGAATAGATTTCATTTAAGTATGAATGCCTTGTCAGAAAGGAATTAATAATAAGAATGCTAGTATAAGCTGAAAACAATCAGGAGTATTGAAAAAATTAAAAATAAAGAAGACAAAATTAATTTATTAAGGCAAAACATTCCAGCACAATAAATACTTGGTAATGCAATAGCAGAGAAATATAAGAGGAAGTCAGGAAGAAATTAGTTTCACAGTAATAGATTTACAGAAAAAGAAAATGTCTAAACAACCATTAGGAAATTTCCTGGAGTAATGTGGGTTAACAGCAGAAAGTGACATTTATTTTATAGAAAATACACACATCATCATATGGCCTATGCATAAGAAAGAATTGTTTAGAGTTGACATTTGTTTTCTGTTGAATTCCCTAAGGAGAGCTAAATCTAAACAAAGATTTCAACTTATGATTTTTAAATTGTGTTTACAGTAATTAGTAGATGAAAGATGAAAGGTCAAAAAAACAAAAAGGACATTCAAATAATATGTATCTCTCTATCAAAGTGCCTCACATTGTTCTAAGTCTTTTCAAACAATCTATAAGATGACACAGCTTCAACAGAGATCAAAGAATATTAACTTCCTAAGTAAATCCCCCCTTTTTTGTTGTTGTTATTATTATTCTTTTTGATAAAAGAGAAAAAGTAAACATCATAAGGCTCTTCTAAGCTCACCAGAACTTTTAACTTTAAAAATTGGGGAGGGGAATCTTTTTATTTTTTTAATTTTTGATTTTAGAGAGAGGGGATGGGAGGGAGAAAGAGAGGGAGAGAAACATCCAGGCATGGGCACTGACCCAGAATTGAACCAGAAACCTTTCAGTTTTGAGGAAGATGCCCAACCGAGTTGGGGGATCCTTTTCATGAGGCAAATGATTCAAACTTTTTAAAGGAACATTATTTGTCCATGTCACCATGAATGTACTTTGCTAATTTACTTCTGCAGCAAACACCATATTTTATTAGTGGCCTGAAATAGTTCATGCTTTCCTTGCCCCTGGCAGGTGCCTACTTTCCTGACACACTTGATGTGGTCTCTACAGTGCAAACTCTAAAGTGACTAGAAAGGAACAAAATAAAACTTTAGCTTCACCAAAAAATGTGACTCTAAATACAATGACAATCATGCCAGACAAAAGAGCCATAATTTTATAGTTATCTACCATCACTTACAAATGCTTTGAAGTAACTAGCTTAAACCTTTGAATGTCCTTTGAACATTTGAGGTTTAAGTGTTTCTGGTTAACTGCAAAACTAGCTTTAAAGTAAAATGCATGGTTTCTTTCTGCTTTTAAACATCTGATCAGAGTTGTACCAAATCACACCAGTTGCATAGCTTGAGTCTCTGGCATGTTCTTAGTAGTAAGAGGAATGAGGAATGTCCCAGCCTCTGACATTCTCAGGCTTCTGGATTACCAATAAATATTTAATAAACAGATGTCTGATGGAAGAGAGGGACAGAGGGGTGGAAGGAATTTTGTGATTTAAAAATACTTCAACCATCTCAAAAATCACTGGGCAAAATAAGCCAACAGCTTTATGTACCTAGGCATCAAGCCCACATAACTTTGAATTGGGCTTGTGAATATTGGAGCTTTATTTTTTAATTAAATTAAGTTAAATTAAGAGAGAGGGGAAGGCAGAGAGGCATAGAGGGAGAGAGACATCAAGGTATGGTTGCCTTTCACCTGCCTCCAGCTAAGGACCTGGCTGGAGACCTGGCTTGCAACCTGGTTATGTGCCCTGGCTGGGGAATTGAACAAACAATCTTTGAGTTCGCAGGCCAGCACCTTATCCATTTTGCCACCAGCCAGGGCTGAGCTTTATTTTGATTTATTTTGTGCATCCAATAGCAAAATATGCCCTAAGGTGTCAGAAAAGCCTGAGAGAGTTCCTACGGGTGATACCCTTAGAGTAAAACTGTGTTTAAGCATTTTGATCATGGTTAACAAAATAAAGGCATTACGCATGTTTTGAATTTTAGGTCTAGGAATGATAAAAAATTATTCCATTTAAATTAATGTTAATTGCTTCTTTGCTTTATGCCTTTCAGTTTATGGAAATTTTCATAGGAACACTCTTCTTTCAGATAGCAAGGGAAGCCTATACATAGGTAGTCTTTATCTGATATAGTTGTTAACTAATGTTCTTCAGTTTCGAGGAATATAAAACAGCTCTGGCTGATTTAGACAAAATGGAAGGTTATAGGAAGGATTCTAGAACATTTTATGGATTCTAAGGAAGGAGTGAAGGACAAAGGCCTAAAACAACAAGAAGTGGGGTGGCTCCAGGATTTCAAAGAGTTTACAAATCTTTCTCCAGAATTTTCTATGAATGTGACTTGGATCCCATCTCTCTGTCTCATTATTCCAAGTTTTAACTGTAAGTATGCAGAACATAGTCAGGTAGCAACTCCTAGACAAGTACCTATGATCACATAGAGTTACATAGCATTACATATATGTGATCTTCTGGCACCTATGTCTGGGTTTAGAGGAATACTTTCTCGAGAATATTGAAATCACAGTTGACCATACAGCTACCAAAATGCCATCAGTTACAATGCACCCTCTGGCTGCCCAGAATACTCACACAAACTCACGCCTCATATACCTTTCCCCCAATATCCAATATCCAAAAGATATACCTATAATACATGATCCAACCAACCCTCACACAACACCAATGGGAGACAACCAATGTCATTTCCAGCTATCACACACAGAGGTGAGATACAGGCCTTCAAGCCCAGGACCTCTAGTTCATATTCATTCCTCTTCAGTTCTGTCACAATCTTATCTCAATATTGTAAAGCCTATGGACTACATGATAAGTTCAACCATTACTTGGATAACATTATATACTCCTGGGGAAAAAGGGAAAGAAAAATTAATTATTATAATTCTCATTAAAAAAGAAACATGGGAATAAATAGTATACTTAGCAAGGAAACATTAGGGTAAGCTACTGCCCTCTGTTCCGCAGCCATCCCCAAGACTGCTGCTGACTTATAAGAAAGAGTCCTTCTTTGCTTCTTCCAAGTTCTCCTGGTTTTCAGCCAAGGCCACAGCTTGCCAAGAATCCAACAAACCCAGATGGTGGGCTTAGCTACCACTTCAATAGAACCTACATTTTTTTAAACACTTGGATGAAGCATTTCTCCGCTGAGAACTGAATTCCTTAGGCTAAAAGAGCTAAGTAATTTTAAAGAGTTAAAGCAAAATTCCTGAAAGTGAAAGAACAAGTGTAAGAGGCATCTTCACCCCTAGGTCCTAGGTTACATTCTGTTCCATCTGTGAAAATGGTATTAAATGTATTGGTCACTGGTTTCACTCATGTTCTACAGTCTGCAACATAGCACATGGATGCCACAAGATGCTACTTCTTAGACAGTGTTGTGGCTAAATTTCCAATTGGTCATTCCAATGAAGCCTAGCATCACCAGGATGGCTGGATATTTACAGTAAGGCTAGGCAATCAGTAGCCTATTGCCTTGTTAGTGTCGCCGTGCAGTGAGTTC
The DNA here is from genome assembly GCA_004026585.1 of Noctilio leporinus. Classification (NCBI taxonomy): domain Eukaryota; kingdom Metazoa; phylum Chordata; class Mammalia; order Chiroptera; family Noctilionidae; genus Noctilio; species Noctilio leporinus. The sequence goes on along the minus strand of PVIW01000483.1, from coordinate 328,294 downwards.
ATCCATCAGAAGCCATGCATGGAATCTCGCAATGCTTTAGAGGCCCGTAAGCAAAGGAAGCAAATCCAAGTCCATAAAAACTATTCCAGTGATGATAAGTGGCTGCTTTTTCATAATAAAGGGGCATTCCAAACTCAAAATAATTGAGCTGACACAGAGTAGTAGACCAGGTTCCCTAGAGGTACATTGCTGGTCACCGTCGCTAACTGTATAAGAATCATTCTTGATGAAAGGAAATGTATATTGTTAAATCCAAGCATCACCTCCCTTCCGGCCATCATAGTTGTTAGGTCCATGAACCAACAGACCAGCTGGAGTAGGAGAATGATTGACTTCCATAGAAGGAATCATTGTTTACACTAGTTATTAAGAGCCTCTTCTGCAGTGATGGCCTCTTAATGTGTATTCACCTAAACAGATGTTCTCACAGCATGGGCCCATTCTGAATAGTCCATCCACCCTCCCCTAAAACCTTCCAGTCATCAGTTCTCCAGTCTTGGTCTTTCTAAGTCCTTGACCAACTAGTTAGGCCATGACCAAAAATGATCTAGTATGTGCTGATTCAGTCTTCATCACCTCTAAAATATTGTTGTCACTGTCCCAATCAAGCTTCTTGCCCTAGAATATATACCATCACCCAGATCACTGTGGTTTCTCCCTCAGAGACACCTCTGACCTCCCCACAATCCAGCAAAGAGAGAGTTAAAGTCCGGCACAACATGGAGTCTTCAGTGCTAGATTCCAATTGCTTTACTTGTTACAGATTTGAATAGCACTTCCATGCCAAATTATTAGCTCAAGAACTGGTGTATATCCTGACCACAAATAAAACAGACAATAAAGTGTTTCCTTTCAGACAAAGTGGACAACACAATCTCTTCTCAGCATCTGACATTGTAAGCATTTTCCTTCTCCATGGAGTTCATGGCCATCCTGCAAAACAAGAGTACTTCCTCCCATCTGTCTGGTGCCAGTACATCATATGAAGCCATATATCCACAAGGTTGAAGTTACCCTATCCCTGATGCACTTGTCACAGGAAACTCTATGAGGCATAAGAAGGAAAGTAATATAGGAGTGCAACTGTGTACTCAACTTACTTGTGCCTTCAAGATTGTTGTAGTCTCTGCCATCATACATTGCCCTTCCTTCTCAATCCACTGGAATGTCTGGCTTTACGGCAAAGCATCTGAGACAACACAGTTTCACATGAGGCATCAAGGTAACATGGTTATCTTATGCCAGATAGTTAATGAGTCAGTATGTATGTGAGCCTAGCCACAAGCTAGGAGTCATTTCTCAAAATGAAGGGTCATCTGTTAAAGGGGCCTTTGCATTGTCTTGTTGGGTCTTGCCACCGGCTCCATGCAGCTTCAGATGGGCCCCAAGCAATTCCAGCAGCACTGAATCCAGGAGGTCTTAGGGCCCGGGCAGAGCTGCCTGCCTTGCACAAGGGCCAGCTGCAGAGCCCCCTCTCACTTCAGGACCCACCCCAAATTGGCAGCTGCTGGGTGGTTGCCAGGAAAAGGAAGGTCAGCATAAGACACCCAAAAGAGGCAATACCATATCTAAAATCCAAAGAAGTCCCAACTCACTGTGCCTGGAAAGTTCTTTTATAAGGTTGTGGATGAATGTTTCATTACCTCATATAAATGACAAACTCAGTATTTTTAGCTTCAAAGTGCTAAAATGTCAAAGTGCTGCTCTATTATAGTAATCAAATTTGGTGATTATTTTTCTCCCCCTTCATTTATTCACTCATTCATTCATTCTTTATTTAAACTTCATGGGCTTACAGAAGGGATTGAAAGTGCTTTATCATGTCTCATTATTGCTTTTTTCTTAATGAAATGGAAGCAAGAAGTTGCAGAGTAAGACAGAATCTTATAATAATCCAGTGAGTTCATCACTTAGCTACATTTCCTATGTGATGAGTCTATGTGCAGAAATCTGCCATGCTTGAAAATTAGTTAAGGACAGTTCAAAGGCTCTTCGAATCTGCAGCTCCTGTGTGAGGCAGGCAGAACAAAGGTTGCCTCACCTAAGCAGGAAATCATCCTTTGCTATGCTTTTTCTTTGGAAACCATTATAGCCAAGACCTTCAAATGTAAAATGTCTATCAGAATTTTTTTAAACAAATCACTTTTGTCTATTCCTTTTAACAAATATCAGAAATAAATGAGCATCTTTTCAAGCGATTTTAACACAAGTTGATCCTGAGTGCACCCAAAAGGTGCTTCACTTCTACAAGTATTTATTGATTATCTACCATGTATAGGCTTTATGTGAGGCTGTAGTCAATAAGCCATCAGGATTTACAGTTTAGTAGGGGATATAAATAAGTAGGCAGAAAATTACAGTGTAGTTTGATATGTTCTAAGACAGGACTAGCAAGAGGGTTTTGTGGTGTTGTGGACAGGGAAAACTTTCCAATGGAAATGATATCTAAGCTGAGGCCTAAGGGAAGAAAGAAGTAGGAACCACACAGACCAAGGTGCTAGAATATGAAGGAAAGAGTGTATATGCTGGGCAGGGCAAATGTTATGTGCAAAGACTCAAATACCAGAGAGCATAGAGTGTTTGAGTACCAAAGGCAGTTCAACAAGTCTGGCTCTTAGAATTGGGGTGGTGGTGACAGCAGTAGTAAGAGAATAATGGAAGTATATGAGTGGTGGACACGGCTTCTTGCCCAATTCCCTTTTTATAATAACAGAACCTCAGAAAATTGGCACAAATCTACTGATGTGAGGACATCTAGGGAATGAGTGAAGGTAATTTCACTTTAATAAGCCAGCAGAGTTTTGGCCAATCGGCTGCTCTAAGGAGAAGTCAGCTGCAGCTTCCATCCCAGGCTAAAATCAGAACTTCCCAAGAAGAAAGCTATTGTCCCTTCTTCTCTGTCTGCGATGCTCACATAGGCCTTAAAATGTCTATATGAAGCTGTGACATGCATCCTGAGATCAAGAAAAAGACCCAAAGAATTGCAAAGAGGTGACTAAGGCATTAGCATTTAGTTGAGCTAATAAACCAACCCTGGAACTATCTTTGTCCAAACTCCCTGGTATGTGAGAGAAAGAAATGTCTCTGTTATTTAAGCCTGTTTGTCAGTGTTCTGTACTTGCCGCTGGGCATCTTCCTAAGGGTTACATAAAGGCAGAATTGATAAACTGGGGTCATATCATGAAGGGCCTCACAAGCTATTCCAATCAAGACCCTTTTGTTTGCATGTGACCAAAACCTATTTCCAATGGGCTTAGGTGAAAGGGGAGACTTGATAGGAATGAACTGGGGTATCTCATGTGATACAGGGAACAGTGAACAACCAATTTGGGCAAAGACAGACCACAGCCAAAGTTTAGGGACAACTTGAACCAGGGCTTTTCGTACCACCAGCAGGTTGCTCTCCATCTTTCATCCTTGCTTCTCCCTGTGGGTTGATTGGCTACATGCTTTGTCACTATTGACTAGGTCCCAGCACATGTGATAAGATGGCCATTGGCAGCTCTTGAACTGCTTCTCCTCTGTTGTCTTTCACTCCCGGGAAGGAAATGCTCCCTCTATTATTAAATTTAAGAATCTCATTTCTGTAAATAAAGTAGTTGTTCTGGGTGGCCAACGCAACAGACAACCACTATACAGGGGACAGATTATAAGCAAAAGAGAAAAGTAATTAAGTTTGTATTTTAGAAAGATCACCAAAGCCTCAGGCTAGAGAATGGACTGGGAGGTAGTTCTGGGAGGAAAGACAATCACGATAATCCATTCCAGAAGTAACAGTGCTTAAATAAAGGTAGAGATGGTACAAATAATGTTAAAACTCTTATCTAGCCATTGTGGTTAGTGCTTTTCAAATCACAGTAAAAAATACAACCTTTCTAAGAGAGCAGGGGGTGGGAGGGAGTGAGGTTTTATAAAAAGATTAATCAATTTGCTCACTTTTATCATAATTAACTTCTTTTAAAGCCTGTTTCAAGATTCTACTGACTTCAACTACTACTGAAGCTAATGCTTATTCAATACTGATTTAACATAAAAATCAATGAACAATTTACAAGTTTCTTTAAGCCACAAAATATCAAATATGAAAAATCCAATGATGTATACTGATGTGCTCTTACCAACCCAACATATTTTAGTAGAATATCATTCACTGTGTGTTGTGCAGAAAGGACAGTTTATTCGAAATCAAAGGCAGATAGGGCCTCGATGTATTACAATGCTAGTAAGTGAACATTTGCAAGTAAAAGCACAGTCATGAAATGAAAGATGAGCCAAATACAACTACATATAATAGTAAAAATAATTAATCCCAGTGATTTATCAAATGTGATATAGGTACAGCTTAAAGATGAATTGGGAGATTTAATTGATATTGATATGATTTCAGATATGAGGTTTTTTTTTTTCTTTTTGGTGTCTAGATCTATTCTACATGAATGTTTCTCCAAGAGTAGACCACAAACCCACAAACCAGGATAAAAAGATAGTAAATGGGAAAAGGTTAGGTTGAGGAAGGAAAGGCAGACAGAAAAAGAAAAGGACAAGGAATATTTCTTCACAATGATAATCAGTAAGCATTTTCTATATCTTCTCTGACCCAGGCTCCATGCTGGGATTGGCAACAAAAGTTGATAGATAGGCCATACTGCTGCAAACACCGCAACTGCTGGAAGAGGTCCCTATGAGAAAGTGGCTGATGGTAGACCCTCCCTGCCCTTGGAATGTATGCTTTGCCCACCTTTCTCACAGTGGGAGCTAGCTCAAGGAACACAGAGTTTCCTACAGAGTTCTGCATCTGGATCTTTGAGCTCTCCCTTAGTATTCTCTACCTCACCAAAGGAACACTAGCCTCTTGGGTCCACAGACCCAATGGTTTCTCAAATTTTAGTATGCATCAGAATAACTTAAGGAGACAGTTCAAGATACAGAATCCCAGGCCTCAATCCAAAGGTTAATCTAGGTCTGAGATGGAGGGCATGTACACTGTTGATGAGCCTCTTACACACTAGTGATGCACACTCAAGTTTAACCACAGCGCCAGAGAGACAGACCGGCAGGGGAACATGCAAATTATAAAATACTGTATGTACTCTGTAAAATAGCCAAATGTTACCAAGGAGGATAAGTGAAAATTCGACTTTTCCACAATTGCAAAAAAATAAAAAAAAGATCACTCCTCAGAGCAGACCCCCTTAACATTTTAGTAAATATCATTAGAAACTTATACTTTAATGTTATATATAAAAAAGCACTTAAATAGAATTCTATTTCATGTTGTGTTGTGCAAGCTGCTATTTTCACTTTAAAAAAAATCTTGACTTCATTTCTTTTTAATAGATATCAGTGTTCTAGTATGTAAATGTACCATAATTTAAACAATTATTTTTGAGGTGGACAATTTACTGTTTTCAAATGATGCTCATTTTTATATTTTCACTTTTGTACACTCACTTAAGTATTTCTGAATTAAAATATCCTAACAGTGGAAATGTAGAATCACAGGTACATACAGTTAACATTATGCATGTATTACCAAATGGCCCTCCATAAAGTTGTATAAAGTTTTTGTTTCCAACCTCAGTGACCATCAATAGATGAATGGGTAAAGAAGCTGTGGTATATATGGATAATATACATCTATTTCAGCCATAATTAATTCTATTATTTGTGACAACATAGATGGATGATGCTAGGTGTGGAGGCGCATTATGTATACAGAAATCTAAGCTGCTTTGATGATAAAAATAATTAATTTCTCCTTAGTGTAAAATAAGCCTTCTCTCTCATTGTAGCCTTAATTTTGAAGGGAAAGGAAGGTAATTTTAATTAACAAAACTTAATGCTATTAATTAAACATGTGTTCTATTTTCACATGCACACACAAATTTGCTTAAAGATATAACTAATTCTGCTGAGAGTATAATGAAAGCTTTGTTTTGCTATGTAGAGAGCACAACTAATTACAAGAATTAAACCAAACTTGGTCAAGACATTTAGCCCGTGTTCTTGAGCACAACTAATTTCTCTTTATTATACAACACAGGGAAAAAATGACTTTATTTTGCCAAAAACATTTAGCTGAAACATTATTTACATTTTTATCACCAATAAAAATCAAATAATAAATTTAACAATAATTTAAAATAGTTTATTCAAAGTTTATTCTTTTAGAGTATTTAATTTTAATCTTCCAGTAACTCTGAAGAAGTGATTTTTTTATTAGCTAAGCTTTGAGGAGATTTAAACTTATATGTATAACTCTTATTTTTTAGATTTTAACTTTTAATAGTGGTCTCGATTGGTTTCACATATTGACAATAATAGCTAAAGTACTACCTTAGCATCATACTCTAGAAAAAGGTACCATGAGTACTGTCAAAGGTGTCAGAAAATTAGAGGATTTGAGAGCTGTAGGGTACTGTAAACATGTCTGGATGAATGGTGGAGCATTCATTTGCATCATGGTGCCCACTGATCAAGAGGAAGAAGGGTATTTTGCCTTACTTGCTCATGTTGGAGGACAGCATAAGGAGCATTCAGACCATTATATATATATATATATATATATATATATATATATATATATATCTCAACAGTCCACTAAATGTATTGCATTAATGTTTAGTGATGAGTTTGTATGTGTTCACATATACTTTTAAATGTATGTATCTATTTATTTATTATTTATAAATTTTTAATAATATATTTATTAAATATATAGTTTTTCTCTCCCCCCCACCCTAAACAACTACTAATATATTTTTTATCTCTATAGAATTCCCCTTCCTAGACTTCTCGTGAGTGGAATCATATAACATCAACTTTTATGGCAGTTTCTTTCACTTAACATAATGTTTTCGAGGTTCATCTAAGTAACAACATGCACCAGTACTTTATTCTTTTTCATGGCTCCATCATATTATACTATATAGACATACTGCATTTTGTTTATTTATTCACTCACTGATGGCCAGTTGGATTATTTCCATCTTCTGGCTATTCTGAATAATGCTGCTACAGACATCCATGTGCAAGTTTTTGTGCAACCATAGGTCTTCAATTTCTCTTGGGTACCTACCTAGGAGTGGAATTGCTGGGTCATATGGTAGCTCTATGTTTAATCATTGAGGAACTCCCAAACAACATTCTAAAGTAGCTGCACCTTTTACATTCCCATCAGCAATGTACGAAGATTTCTTTCTCCACATCCTCATCTGGGTTTGCCTTGAAGCAATACTGCTTCGCTCAGAATGCTGGAATGGAAGAAGAGAGCAAAACCCTGGTGACTCGGTGGAAGGCTTTGCAAGCTCTGAGCTATCTGCTTTCTGATTTCTTTAATGTGCAATAAAATAAACCTTTATTTCATTTAATCGACTGCTCCTCTGGGTATCTGGTAATGGCAGGCAAATAGAATTCCTAATTTACATGGTTCTTCCAGCACAACTTGAACCTGGGAAGCCATCAAAAACTTATTGAATTGGGTATGTAAGAATTTTTTTCTATGAAGTTTCTTTATCATCATGTTCTGCTCCGGAAAATGCATATTATTTCCTTCTTAATTTCAGATCCCAGTCATTCTCTCCTTAGACATGGTTTCAGTTTTCATTGACACCTTGTGGGTGCACTGCCAAAATGAAACAACGTGATACCCAGAAACAAATGGAGCAATTTTTGAAGTGGAAGGAAAAACACTCATTGTGGCTTTTGTAGAATGAGCACAAACTTATTCTTTTCTTCTTCAAATATTACCTTAAATTTTAGGACAGCATTAATGATGATGAAAAATCATTTAAAGCTTTATTAAAACTCTCTAAGAGCCTTAGGAATTTCAGTGCCATGTTGACCAGACAGGTTTGCATTCCCATATCTGTTCACCTTTAGGCATGATTTTGGAAGTTACTTTTAGCCCACTGGCAGATTGTTAGACTAGCCCAGGTTTTTTCACCTTGGTCTTTGGAAAACTAAAAGGAAATCTGAGTCATTAATTATATAAATCAGTTTTTTTGCCCACTTCCCCTAAAGCTTGTGCTCCAATTATCTGTATTTTATGAACAAACATGCAACCTGCCATTCTCCTGGCTCTCATAAGAAATGTAAATATCTACCACAAAGCCTGTCTTTGATAAGTAGGTTTCTAATACTTTTCCCTGTAACTAGTAAATCACCACTGGTGGAGGGGAAAACCATTGTCAGGAAATTTTGTGCTCTATTTCCCTTCCAGTGTTTTAATTAACCGATTGATACATTCAGCCAATGCTTGTTTAGAACTTATGATATTAGAAATAGTGCTTCATTCTTTTTTTTTTTCCCCCAAACTCATATGCTGTATGCTTACGTTAATGGTTCTTGGAATAAAATATTTAAAATCAAATATCTTAATCATCTTTTTTTGTAAGGAAGGCTTCCCCCCATTTTAAGAGTTTTGCTCCTCCCCATCCACCACACACTTTTCCTTCTTACAAACAGGAAAATCATTTAGCCCGTGTTGTTAACAGGTCGGTTTGAATGCTCCTTATAAAAGTTAAATACAGGAGCAATGTTTTCCTCTCCCCAAATTTCTCCTGAATCTCAGCTTTTTGATAATTGGCTATTTTGCATATCATTTCATTATGTTTATTTATAAACACTTATTAAGGACTTTGCTCGGCTCCACATTTTGTGCCATGCTGAGACAGGCTCAAACCTCTCAGTGACAAACAGAATCCCCAGAGAATATATCCAAAGAATAATGTTGGCTTTTCAAGATTATATACATTTCTGGAGGTGTACTACCTTATTATCTTTCTAATAAAATGATAACATCTTCTCCTGTTTGCCAGCCACCTTTCTATATTGAGATTAAGCTAAATCTCTTGGTCCAGACAATCCTGGATTCAAACTCCTACTTGATATCCTCTTAGCTGAAAGTCTTTCTGGCACTCTGGGCAGTGTTTTCATTTATAAAACAGGAATGCAAATTTTACCTGCAGTGTTGGGTTGCTGCAAGGATTACATGATATATATATATATATATATTTGCATGCCTGGCACAGAATGAGCGGCCCATTCATGTTAGCTGTAGATTCCAGATTTGTTTGCATCTTTATTCAACAACCATCCTGTTAAATTGTTTCCATCCTTCCATCAGTAGTTATTCAATAAACTTATTAATAAGTATATAACATAACCAGGGGTCGAGTCATAGCACATTGGCATTATTTTTCAGCATAGATCATTTTGGAAAGTACCTATACCAGTACTGTTTTTCCACCTGGTCACTGCAAGGCACTCTAAAAACATGGTTTGGTACTTTCCTGATGACAAAGGATAAGAGAAGATGAAATTACTACATGCATCCATAACTCAAATATAAAACATATGTGACTATATGAGAATGAAAAAATATATATACATACAGTTTTATTTTATTTTCCCCACACCCTCTTTTTCCTTCAAGCCCAAACCTGATTCACAGATACAGGCCTCTGTAACTTTCCTTGGCATGGAAGTCATGAAATCTCCTGCCCGCTCTGAACCCACTAAAACCTACACAGTAGTGGAAGCAGGTAGCCGGCCCCACGCAGGGGGACACTTCGCTATGGCTCCCACCTGTCGGCCAGGTCACTGTGACGCAAACACTGTGGATACGTGGAACACCTGCCGGAGAGCAGGGGCGGGGTCACAGGGTGGCAGATCCGAGCCGGGAATTCTCCAGGAGATGGGGGTGGAAGAAAGCGCCCCCCATCCCGGAGAAGAAAGAGGGAGACTCACCCCATCCCGGACCCGCCCCACACAAGGTGACACCATAGCCTCCTCGCTCATCCAGATCCCGACGACCTGCTGGGAGGGTTCTGCCACTGGAAGTCTAGAAAGGGGAGAGGTAGGCAGAGAGGCCGGTGCAGGTGCCTGGGCTGCGGGCGCCAGCTGCCCCCGGCCGCCGCGCTGCGCTGCGCTGCCCTGCGGCGCCCGGGATCGGCGGGTTGCCATTCCGGCTGGTGGCCGCCACCGCAGGAAGGGCCGGCTCCTGCGCTCCCCCGCCCCTTTCCTTCGCCTTCTGCTGACGCTGACGTCGGATGAGGGAGCCGGAGGGACGCTCGGACCGCTGCCTGGAGGCTCCTGGGGGCCGGGGCTCCGAGGTACCTGCCCTCCGGGGCCGGGGTGGGGCGCACCGGGCGGGCTGCGGGGTGTAGCGGGTGTCACCCGGCAGCAGGGGCGACCGGGGACGCCTGCCTGGGACTGCCAGTTATGCTCTCCGCGGGCGGCGGGTGACAGGCGGGTCGCCTCCCCTTGCCACTGATCCCAGTGCAGGAACCTCTGAAGCCCCGTCCCCTCCCCAGCCTGCTTCCCCGGGCCTGGGAGGTCTCGCGGCGCCCAGACAACGTGCGTCAGCCGGGGGCAGCGGGAGGCAAGCGTTCGGGGCTCCGGCCCCATCTCTCGCCCCGCCACCACCCACGCCAGCCCACAGCACCCGCTCCGTGCCTAGCCTCCCAGGGGCCCCGGCCCAGGACCTCCAGGTCCCTGCGTTCGGGGCAGACTTGTTGACAAGTTCACCTGCCGCGGCGCCTGGTGTTTGCTTTTTCCCTTCACCCTATGGCCCACATTTGGCGGAGGTGGCAAGGAGCAGATGGGTGCCTCTGTATACCCGCGAGTGCCGGGAGGCCTGAGCTTGGTCCCCCGCAAAGGAAGTGCTAGCCAGCCTCGACCCCGAATGGAGCAAGAGACCCCAAACAGGCCAGATCCCTGCAAACCCTGGCGCGCCCGTTTCCTTTGGGTGCTGCTGACGCCTCCTTTCCTGACCCGGGGCTATTGCAGCTCCTGCTTCCTCTAGAAAGGAACATATCCTGTTATTATGCCTGAGCGTCTCCCCATTAATCTTTCACACTATCTTTCCACCTGGAGTGCTTTCTAGGCCTCTCAGCTTCTTTTTTGGGGGTTGGGAGGTTTGGGGGTAGGGGGGTGGGGGAAAAGGTCTTAAAAGTTATGCGCCTTTCACAAGCATTAACTGCCTGGTTGGGGAAGAGTCCTAGTTTGAAAAGAGATTCGGGTTTTCCTGTGTTTAGAGAGCATTAAAAAATCAGCATTAGAAAGGGTGCTTGGTGGCAGCCTTAGCAACTGGGACCCGGTAACTTTATAAAAATGATCGGGGCCTGGAAAATAAGCTGCCAGCTGGCTGGAGAACGATAGTGAACATAGGAAGTAAGGTAAGGTACGTAAGGCGCTTAGCCATTAAGGCTCTAGAAATTATGACTCACAGCAAACATGTTCGTGTCCGAACATGTCGGTGAATTTTGTCCAGAAAGATCTCAAATCGGTTCCTGTTGACATTTAGTGTAGATTTTCTGAGACCTGACCTGTTCCTGGGGGGTGGGGAGTGGAACAGGGAATGCTTATTGGTTTGAAATGAATGCTCCAGACTCCGTTTCTTACTGTCTTACCTTCTATGTAAAATACGCGCACATTCTAACAATACTTTTAAGTGGGTTTTCAAACCAGTTTCTCTTTAGCTTTTAGTTTTTATTTTCTAAACATCATGTGTAGAGTGTATTGTAGGGGCAGAATCAGCATATAATCCTTAACAGTTTGGTTGCCACTGGTTTGGTCCATCATATGCCTATCTATTTCAGGGCAGGAGAGGTGGCTTTCAAAATGTATATTTTTTGTATTATGTAGGTAAATAGTTGTACTAGATATATTAAAGATAAAAGATCTTTAGAAAATGACGGTTTAGCTATTGAGTACAAATTATATTGGCAAAGAAACCTGAGGATGAAAAAAAACAAAAAACTGACTGTGGATGCTTCACCCATGGGTCATTAAGTGCTAAAGACACTGGATGGGACATGCCAGGACAGCTCAGTTTGGAGCTGTCTTTCCTGCATTTGGTACATTTCAGTATCTAGCTGACCACTTTCCCTGAACATCCTTCTCTTTCTCGGAGCATTGCTCTCTCCACATCAACCGAGTAAAAAATACAGAAAGTTTTGTTACCCAAAAGAAAACCTTAAATATTGCTGCATTGCCAAGACATTTGACTAAAAAGTGCATTTTTTTCAGGGGCAGGCATTTTTATCAGAGAGGTGTGGCCACTGTGAAATGAATGGCAAGGCAGCAAAAAGCTGCGTTGGCATGAACTCTAAGGTGACGGAAACCTCATACAGGAGAAGTTAATAGGCCACGTGGATCAGGAAGAGTTTTTCCTCTTGCCTGGGTTAAGGCTGCAAAACTAAAAACCTGGGTGGCAACATTTAGGATTAGTGCACTGATCATTAGTGTAATTTTTACTCCATCTGCATTATCTGATTTATGGGAACCATGGACAAGTTTGCTATCATGTTTTGGTTTATTAGATAATGTAGGTCACTAATTAGTTAACTTTATTCCCAGCCTCACCCCTGTCTAGAATCTGCATCAACAGAGCTTTCAACTCAAAGACTGATACAATATAAACTTCCCCTGCCCCAATTACCGCCCCACACACTCACACAGAGTCCTATCTATCATCATGGAGGGTGTGCAGAGGACACACAAGGCCTTGGGTCCCCATAGAGCAGGATTAGAACCCTAACTACAACTAACTAGCCATGTGCCTTTAAGCAAGTTACTTAAACTCTCTACACCATCATTTCCATATCTCCAGAGCAAGAACATACATTACATATACCTTGCAGAGTTCTGGTAAGGAGTAGAGATAATATATGTTGACCTTTAACAAATACCCTGCTATTCTTCCCGAAGAATCAGTTTATTCATGAACAACAAAGAATTGCAATTCAAGACATGTGGTCTAATGGCAAACCACTTGTAAATCCAGAGAAAGGAGAGAAACGCTCTTTTATAGACTTGGAGGAAATTGGAAGTCAGAAGCATTATGACTTTTCATTGGCTGAGTTATGGCAGTCTCCCATTGGCTGAGCTGTTATTAGGTGAGGAAGATTTTTCTTTCTCCTGTGAGGTAGTAAAGTAGTACCACTTCCTGTCGAAGATGCAAGGCATGTCTCCTTCTGTTGGGGTCAGGAGTGTTGTTGAATGACATCTGTGAGAGTTCTCTAAGTGAGGTTTCTGTTTTTACATATATAGAAAATGCTTTGGACAGTAACTAGAACTCAAGTAGTAGCAGTAAATTATTCTTTCACATGCTGAACATATGTGCTATTTGTATCTAAAAAGGATGCTGCTCCTTTTCCCTTGGTAAGAGGGCAGGTATTCCTATTTGATTTTCAGTTCAGGTGATTTTGTAACAATCCTAAGAGCTGGGGCTCCCTGGAATACTTCTGAAGTTAGGGGATGCCATCTGTGGTCCAGAACAAAGCAAAGCCTTTGTTCCAATAGGGATAGAGCTTTCAAATCACAGCCACTCAGGTATGATCTATAAACCAGCAACATTGGCTTCCCCTTGGAGCTTGTTAGACATACAGAATTTCATCACCACTACCCTCCACACACACACACACAGAATTCAAATTGGCATTTTAACAAGATCCCGGAGTGAGTCATGTGTACATTAAAATTTGAGGAGCATTGTTCTGACTTGGCATTTATCGAACTTTTCTGCCCAGTGGAATCATTTGGAGGGCTTGTTAACTGTGAATTCCCTGCTGGCTTCTCCCATCCCCTGTTAACCTCTCAAGTGGCTTTGGCAACCGGGTCCTTCCATGTCCTGTGAGAAACGCTGCACCAAACTTGTGATCCGACATAGTGCTCTAAAATGGACCAGCACCCCCTTTCTTTGACAAAGGTGCATATTCAGCCCCCGTTGAGGTAGTTGGGTATTATAATAGCCATCTAGCTGATAAACAAAATTAAGGCCACCTGCATGAGATGCCCTGGATAAAGTGTGTGGTAGAAGTACCTTGACCCTTTGTAAGTCCTAGTTGACCACACTTTCACTCCTTCAGCATCTACATATATGCAGTGTGTGTGTGTGTGTGTGTGTGTGTGTGTGTGTGTAATTTTAAATGTTAATGACTCTTTCCAGGACAGGGATGACTGTACATAACAGCATTTAATACATGCTTTTAACGTTCCTTCTACGTGGCTATATACCAGTTCCTTAAAATAACTCATTTTGAGTTTCATCCATAATGGGGATGATGTGTACTTGGCAGTGTTGTCAGTATAAGTATAATGGCATAAAGTGCATGAAGCACACATCTCAGTGCCTTAAAGTGTTAGTCCCTTGACTAATGGTAACTACTTGTCCCAATGTAAACCTAGTGAGAGAGTGAGTTTATGGAAATCTGAGAAAATGGCATTGCTCATGATAAGAATCTTTCCTAAGTCAGATGACATCATTCATCAGGCCTTTGAGCAAATCAGATTAAGTGGGGTCACTGTTCAGTTTTCAGCACGCATTTGTTGTGTCTATGCTATGTGCTGGGCTAGTACTAGGAATCCCAAAACAAGATACCCCACTCAGGAGGAGTCAGGAGCCTGGTAAGAGAGAAATAGAGAAGTCAGCTGACAATTACATTTTAGCAAAAACATAGCGGGATGAAGCCCAGGCCAGAGACACCACCCAGGAGGGAGAGAGAGCAGAGAAGATCCTTGAGCTGAGTCTTAAAGGACAAATAGGAATTTGTCAGGTGACAAGGGTTGTGAATGGAGAGAGAGCATTCCCAACACAGAGTCCAGGAGTGCAAAGGGAGAGAATACTGGAAAATGGTCCTCATGTGCATGTGTGTCCCTTGTTAGCTGAGTGACTGATTTCAATTATTTGCTCAACATATATTTGCTCAGTCATGGTGGTGGTGTAGGTCTTATTGGAAAATATGGGACCATTATTGTCATTAGAATTAGAGAAGTTAAAGAGGTCACTTTTGGAATATATTTAACGGAAAATACTTAAAACTCAAAGAAGGTGACTAAAAAAGATAACTGAATGCAATACACAATACTGTGCAGTGGAAAACATGAGGTAAATGTTCCATGGTGGATGATTGACTAGCCAATTATATTATTAACCCCAAGACTCTTAAGTGTGAGCGTGGAAAGGCCCTTTCATTCCAGGTGGTAAGGGTATTTGTATAAGGGGTGACTGTGAAGTATTATGGCTACTTTCCCAGGGCACACATTAAAATTCTCCTCCATTACCTACTATCATCTCTCATATCCTTTTCTCTGTTCCCAGAATAGGGCATGGACACCAATATATGAAACCTAAAGGTACTTAGGGGAAACCTAGCCTTCGCTGCATGTTTCTGGAGGAGTGCATCCTTAGGCAGAGTCCAAGGAGCTAATTGTGATAAATGCTCCGCCCTCTCCTCATTGGTAGGAAGCCTGATGGCCACCAGGGTCCATCAGCAAGATTTTGTTGTACCCAAGCACCATTGTGGTAAAGGACTTGGGACTAATACAGGGCCCAAGCCTATGATTAGGAGAGGTTTGTTTGTTTGTTTGTTTGTTTGTTTAAGAAATAGGGCTTATTAGCCATCTCTTGCATCCAATTGTAGAAGAATGGTTAAAAACAGGAGCTCAGGAGTCAAAAGCAGATCTGAATTGACCAGTCGTTGACTATGGACAAACTACTTCACCTTTTTAAGCTTTTCTTTTTGTAAAAACTTTGTTTTTCAATTAGAGTTTACATTCAGTATCATTTTATATCAACTTCAGGTATAGAGCATTAGTGCATGATCATATACTTTACCAAGTGGTCTTCCTGATATTTCAAGTACCTACCTACCTGGCACCATGCAAAGTTACTACAATATTATTGACTTTATTTCCTATGCTGTACTTTACAGCCCATGACTGTTTTGTGACTACCAACTTGTGAATCTTCATAGCTTCACCTTTTCACCTTTTCTTTCTCATTTGCAAAAGGGGCATAAGGCCCCTTCCTGGTGGTGGTATGGGGATGAGATAATGCGGTGAAATGCTTCACACATGTGAGGTGCTCTGTAAACAGTAGCACATAATTATTGTCCTTTGTCCATCCCATATTTGCTAGAGGCCTGCTGTTTCAGGTACTTTGCTTGGTGTAAGGAGGCAAAAATGAACCAGTTAGGGTCACTACCTTCAAGGGACGACATACATCTGGTGCAGGAGATGGAGATGTAATTAGCTCTTTGCAGGAGAATAGTGGGAGTGCAGGGTACCACCAGCAGGGGGCGGTTTTCAGTGCTGAGGACAGGAATGGAAGGCCCAGAGGCAGGCAGGGGAGGTGTTGGATGGGGGAAGGCTCCATGGAGGAGGTGACATTTGAGGAGTCTTGCAGTAAGGTGTAAATTGGCCAACCAGATGAAGGAGGGGAGGGCATTTCAAGTGGAAGGAAACTTTGCAAGTGGCATAATGTATACAGGAAAGCTCTAGCATTCTGAAATGACCAGAGGAATGGTTCTGTGTGAGGGAGAGTAACATTTTTTTTTTTTTAGAAATGGAGTCAGAATGTGAAGGGGATAGAGTTTTTTTTTTTGCTAAGAAGTTTGGAACTTTCTCTAGTAGGAGTGTGGTATAATTAGATTTCAAAATTATAGTAATAGGCCTGGCAGGTGGCACAGTGGATAAGGTACCGGCCTGCGAACCCAAAGGTTGCTCGATCCATTCCCAGCCAGAGCACATAACCAAGTTGCAAGCCAGGTCTCCAGCCAGGTTTGTAGCTGGAGGCAGGTGAAAAGCAACAATGATGTTTCTCTCTCCCTCTCTGCCTCTCTCCCTTCCCCTCTCTCTGAAAATAATAAAAAAAAAATTAAATTACAGTAATAGTTCAGACTGTGGTGTAAAAGATTGGAGTAGGCAGATACAGAGATAACACTCCCTCTGAAGGCCTAAACAAATATCTGGGTGTGAATATAGGATGGAGAAGATGTAGCTAATAGGTTTTTTAGGAGGTAGAATGGAGAGAACTTGGAGACGGGCTGCAAAAGGTGAGAGAGAAGTCAAGTTTTCAGCTTGGGCCACTCAGTGGATTTCATGCTGGCAATTAACCTAGGGATCGCAGGAAGATCAAGTTGGGGGTAGAGATAGAGGGAGATAAGTTTAGTGTGAGATGTGTTGAATTTGAAGTACCCACAGGGTATCCAGGTAAAGATTATAGTAAGAAGATGGAAATTCTTCTTAAGCATCTCACCCACCTTTCCACTTCCCTACTGTAATCTCTGGAGAAAAGTTTAATTCAGGAAATCATTGGCTCACAGCCTTGTTGCCTTGGGGCCACAGAAGTGGATTAAGTCGCCTAGAGAGAGCAAGTCAAGTGTAATAGAAGACAACCAAGGTTGGAACCTTATAGATCGCTGACATGTGAGATATGGATACAGAGGAAGAGGAGCTAACAAAGAAAATAGGGAAGCTAGCAAAAGTGTACGTAGAGAGTGTTTCCTGAGAAATCAAGGAAGGGAAGCTCAGTCAAAGGTCAATGAGATGAGCACTTGAGCTGGGCTCTTACGGAGAAACCTTCACCCTGAAGAGTTTTCCTCCACCCCCATTGCTCAGTGTGGTGATGGGCCTCTGTGTAGTGGGCACACTTCCCAGTGGTTCCAAGCCACTCCCCCTTCCTGCTTCCTGCTTATTCTATCTGCCTGCCAGGTATACACCCAATACTCCTGCCTTTCCTGATCCCATCAAAATAAACCAGTCTTCTGCCGCCTAATCACTGCACCCTTGCTGCTATTCAACCCCATAAAGCTCTTTCCTAAGAGCTTTCATGTACCATGGAGGTACATGAAAACACAGTGCTTTCTCCTCTTGTCTGCTCCCCTTTTTTGCTGACTTTTAATTTAAAGTCCTCTTTTTGTTCCTCCTTCCCCTGCCTGGGCTGCCCTCCTGCTTTGCTCTTTAGCCAGTCCAAATTCAAACATGATTTAGTGAACACAACTTGATCAAGGAAAGTTCTTGAGTCTATGCCATGTACAGAGCCAGGAGGATGTACAACATAAACATAAACATTTGATAAACCTCATGTTGGTGTCTCTGTGCTTCAGGAAATGAATACTAATGAAAAGGCTTACCACGTGCCCTGGGAAATTTTCCTCAATCCTGGGACTCAGTTCCCTACTCTTTGAAAAGAGGAGATTAGACCAAATGATGTCTAAACCCTCTTCAAGTTTTGCATGATCCTGTGGGGACATAAAGAAATAACATGATCATCTCTTTAAGATGTTTTTATGAATTTAGTATTAAAGACAAGGAACCTTGTAAAAAATTAAGAAAAAGAAAGGGCTTTCTCCCCTTCACTGCTGGTTCCCTGTAGCTATTTCTTTATTTCACTTAGTGTAACCTTCATTTCTTCCTTTATGTTTTGCCATATTCAATGAATTCTTTGAGCATCCTGATCACCAATGTTTTGAACTTTGCATCTGATAAATTGGTTATTTTCATTTCATTTAGTTCCTTTTCTCGGGTTTTGTTCTGTTCTTTCATTTGGGCCATATTTCTTTGTCTTTTCAACTCGGCAGCCTACCTGTGTTTGTTCTGTATATTAGGTAGAGCTGCTTTGAATCCATGCCTTACTAGAATAGCCTATTGTAGAAAAGCCCATGTTAAATTGTGTGGGGCGGCGCCTTAGGCAATTACCAGGGTAAGGCAACCTGCTTCACCGCTTTGTGGCTCTGTGTGTGGGGAGGGCTCCTATCCATCTGGATAAATGTGCATTTTTTTAAATCCTTGGTTAGCGGACTTCCAGACAGTTCAATTTTCTGACAGTTCTGGGTGCTATTTGTTTTGAGGTTTAGTTGTAATTTTCTCTGTGTTTTTGTGAGGAAGCAAAGCATATCTACCTACTGTGCCTCCATCTTGATCAGAAGTGTGGGTCAGGATTGTTTTCTTAGTTTCCCTTTCTGAGAGTCCATTTTTGGTGTGTAAATATGCAGCTGGTTTCTGGTATCTTACTGAATTCACTTATCTGTTATAGTAGTTTTTGTTGTTGTTGTTTTGTTTTGTATTTTTGTAGAATTTTTAGGGTTCCATATATACAGTATCATGTCATCTGCAAGTAATGACAGATGACATTCCAATGTCATCTTTCAATGACTTCTTTCTTCTTTCTTTCCAATTCAGATGCTTTTTATTTCTTCTTGTCTGATTGCAGTGTCTAGGACTTCCACTTTCTATGTTGATAAGAATGGTGAAACCAGATATTCCTATCTTGTCCTTGATCTTAAGGGAAACTCATGTAGCTTTTGTCCATTGAATTTAATGTTGGCTGTGCATTTGTCATGTATGACCTTTATTGCATTCAGGTATGTTCCTTCTATTCCCATATTGCAGAGAGTTTTATCATAAATAGGTGATAGATTTTAGCAAGTGCTTTATCTGTATCTATTGGTATGATCACGTGTTTTTTCATCCTTCATTTTCTTTATGTAATATGTCACATTTATTGACTTGTGGATATTGCACTAATCTTGCATCTCTGGAATAAGTCCCACTGGACCATTGTGTATGACCTTTTAAATGTATTTCTGGATCTGGTTTGCTAATATCTTTTTGAAGATTTTAACATCTATGTTCATCAGGGATATTGGCCTATAATTTTCTTTCTTGGTAGTGTTTTTATCTGGTTTTGGAATTAGGATAATGCAGGCCTCATAAAGTGAGCTTGGGAGATTTCCTATACTCTTAAATTCTATGGAATAATTAGAGAAAGATAGGTGTTAGTTCTTCTTTCATTGTTTAGTAAAATGCACCCAAGAATCCATCCAGTCCAGGAGTTTTTTTTGTTGGGAGTTTTTTGATTAGCGCTTCAATTTCACTAGTTGTATTCTATCTATTCAGATTATCTGATTTTTTTTTTCTGACTCACTTTTGGAAGATTGCATGTGTAGGAATTTATTCATTTCATCCAAATTATCCAATTTATTGGCATGTAGTCATTTACAATATTTTTTTATAGTGCCTCATATTTCATTGTTGTCAGTTGTTACTTTTCCTCTTTCATTTCATTTTTTATTTATTTGGGTTCTCTCTCTCTTATTTTTAGATGAGTCCAGTTAAAGGTTTGTCAATCTTGTTTATCTTTTCAAAGAACCAGCTCTTGGTTTATTGATCTTTTGTATTATTTTTTAGACTGTGCTTTATGTCTGCTTTGATCTTTACTATATCCTTCTCACTTTGAGCTTTGTTGTTCTTCTACTTCCTTTAAGTATAAAATTAGAATGTTTGGTTGAGATTTTTCCTGTTTCTTGAGATAGGTCTATAACGCTATGAATTTCCCTCTTTGGACCACTTTTGCTGTATTCCATAGATTTGGGGTTGTTGAGTTTACATTTTATTTTTTTCAAAGTATATTTTGATTTCTTCCTTGATTTCATCATTAACCCATTCATTGTTTAGTAACATATTTAGCCTCCATGTCTTTGTGTGTTTTTCAGGTTTTTTTAGTGTGATTAATTTCTATTTTAATACCATTATGCTTAAAGAAGGTGATTGATGTGATTTCAGACTTTTTAAATTTATTGAGACTTATTTTGTGTCCTGGTATATGATCTATCTTAGAAAATGTTCCATGTGCACTTGAAAAGAATGTATATCCTGTTGCTTTGAGCTAAAATGCTCTGACACTACCAAGTAAATTCATTGTTTCTAGTGTGTCATTTAAGGCCACTGTTTTTCTGTTGACTATCTGTCTGATATATCTATCCTTTGATGTTAGTGAGGCGTTAAAGTCTCCTACTAAGACTGTATTACTGTAAATCTCTTATTTTATATATTTAGATGCTCCTATGTTGGTTGCATAAATGTTTACAAGAGTGATATCCTCTTGTTGGATTGTTCACTTTATCATTATGTAGTGTCTTTCTCTGTCTTTTACTATACTCTTTGTTTTAAAGTTTATTTTGTCAAATATAAATATTGCTAATCCAACATTTTTTCTCTTTCTGCTTGCATGAAATAGAATATAGATACATGTTTTTATATAAAGAATATATAGGTATATATTTTATATAGCAAAATGTAGGTATGTATTTTTATGTAGAGAGATAGGGAGGAAAGTAGAAAGTGATTATTCTCATTTTTTCCTATTTGATGGTCTTGTAGTAGTAGTTCATCTATTTTTCCTTCACATGAATCTGATTTGAAAAAAATAGTACATTGTGCACATAGATTTGGACCATTTTAAATCAACTTACTATGAAAATATAAAGTCCAACCATTTTGTAGATCATTTATAAAGGCTATATATGTATACCCATATATACACACATATATATAATCTTTGTGTATATAAATATATGTATTTATTTGAAATTTTATTTTTGTAACATTTCTGACAGTAGTAGTATCAGAATTTCTGGAAAGAAAGTCCTGTGTAAAGGTATTTACAGCTCTACAGAATATTAGTGACCTTAGTTATGAAATTAGTTTCTAGCCCCCTGTTGATTTGCTTAATGCTCAAAGCTGTTCAATAAAAAGATAATGGCAGCCGGCCTGCAAACCCAAAGGTCACTGGTTTGATTCCCCAGACAGGGCTCATAACCAGGTTGCAAGCCAGGTCTCCAGCCAGGTCCATGGCTGGAGGCAGGTAAAAGGCAACCATACATTGATGTCTCTCTCCCTCCCTCTCTGCCTCTCTCCCTTCCCCTCTCTCTGAAAATAATAAATAAAATCTTTTTAAAAATTGGTTAAAAATGTATATATATAAAAGGAAACAGATGGAGATGGGATTAGTTATATATTTAACCAAATATATTAAAAATATTTCAACATAAAATATAAAATAAACATAGTGTATAAATAAATATAAACTAGACTATGAAATATATATTTAGATATATATAATATAGTTCCATAAAGTTTAAACATATAAATATATCATCAGGAAATACATATAATTTTTCTAAAGATAAAATATAAATACATATAAAATATAGATTAATGAGCTATTTTACCTTCTTGTTGGGCAGTATTAAGTCTTCAAAATCCAGTGTATGTTATAAATATAAATCATCACTGATTTGAGACTAGCCATATTTCACCTGCTAGTAGCCACATGTGGCTAGTGGCTGCTGTATTGCACAAGACAATCTTAGATTATTGATTTTGTAAAAAATTAAAACTTGGAGCCCTGGCTTGGTGTGGTTCAGTGGACTGAGCACCAGCCTACAAACCCAGGTGTTGCTGGTTCGATTCCCCAGTCAGAGCTCATGACCAAGTTGCAGGCTAGGTCTCCAGCCAGGTCTCCAGCCAGGTCCCCAGCCAGAAGCAAGTGAAAGGCAACCATACCTTGATGTTCCTTTCCCTTTTTCTCTTCCTCCTTTCCCCTCTCTCTAAAAAAAAGGAATAAAATTAAAAAAAAAATCAGTGTCATTCTCTGAAATAGTTTTATATAGCCTTCCAGATTTTATAATTTCCAATTATAAAATGCAGTTTTGAATATAATTTAATTTATTTATATCATTTAATAATGTTCTGTGCTGGCAGTTGAAAGATGTAGTATTTCTTTACAGAAACTGATTGAGACCTTTAAATTGGGCATTCCTTCTTGTCACCTTTTGAGGTTAAGCTTTTAGAGAAAAAGCCACCATAAGTACTAGAGAGTAAAATCCATATGCTGAATTTTATTGGATGTTTGAAAATTATATAAACAACCTAAATAACATTAAAGATGAATATTCTACTTTATATAGCAAGTTTTAAAAATCCAGTTCTTCAGCAAGAATGGCCTATTTGTCCTCTTTGTATTCCCAGTCTTCTAATCCATTTTGTATTATTTGCTCTTGTAGATGTCTTTGAGGTTTGTTGTTTTCACATGCTAGCCTCCTTGTTATTATTGCCACTGTTTGTTTTTTGTTTTGTTTTGGTTTTTGTAGCAGGAATTTCATGCTTAAATACTCTTTGCAAGCAGGGCTTTAGTTAAGAGAAAGAAGAGCAAGCATGATGTAAATTATGCATTTTGTGAAGCCATGTGAGTTTTGTGAGGTTTATTAAGTTTTTCCGTTTGTTTTTGTGGGGTCATTGTATTTTTAAGTAATATTAATGTTACGAAAGAAGACCTTTTGGAGAATGTCTTGGCTAGTCTTTTTTAGTTTCTTAGAAGATATGGTACTACACATATTTTCCTTTTAGAAACATCTCTCAGAATAGAGGAAGAGACTGAGCAGGGTACCAAGTGGGATTAGTGTTTTCAGCTCTCCTCCTTTTGCACTTGATCCTTAACCTGATCTTGGACACATTTTCTCCATTTTAGTAACGCCAGTTCCTCATCTTTGAAGAGATGTGTTCATTATCTCTACACTTACTCTTATATGTAAATGTCTCTAAAAGTAATTAAAGTTAGTTTTGTAGTTTTTGTGACTGCAGGTATTTTAGATGTCAACTAGCCTACTCTACCATTTTACGGAGAAGCCAAGTAGGCCAGACAGAAGTGACATGGAGGAGACAGAAATTTGTGGCATGGTCATGGGTTCACCAGCTTTTATTTTACATTGAGTAGCATATTGGGAGGCAAGTTATATTGGCATTAAACATATTTACTTTAGGAATGTGATTTTAATAGGTTTAAGGTGTCATTAAGCTTAATTAATGTCTATATAATACCTCAGCTCTTTCAAAATGTGAATGCGATGATCATTTAAAATTCAAATTTTACAATGACTTAAATGTGTAGGGTTTAAATACAAACTATCTTTAGCTGCCTTGTATAAGGTTAGAGTTCTGTTTTCTTCTTGTAGGATTTGCTGACTCACAGAATTAAAGCATGACTCAGAGAATTAAAGCATGATCATATTTCACTTTTACTTATGTATTTATGAAATATCAAAAATGACTTGTATAAGACACAAAACTCAGCTAGAATCCCTTTAAAGTTATATGGAATACTGAAATGATCATAGCCTTAAAATCTGAAAGGAAAAGCTATGTGATAACTGGAAGATGGGAAAAACATAAAAGCGAATTAAAATTGCATTACTTTATTGCTTAGCTTTTGACAGGATGGAAAATAATTTAACTTCCCACCCTCCATAGATATCTTACTCTCTCTCAATTGTGTGAACAAGATCTGATGAATCAGTATTTTTAAAATAATAAGTATAGTTAATTATGTCTGGAGGATTGTTTCATCTTTTTCTCTGTTTCTACTAAAACTGTTTTAATATTTATACTTCAAACACACTTATGGAAAATTATAAAATTCATTGTTGACAAAAGAGAAAGTGACTAGATAAACCAGTGGGGAAAAGATGAACAATACTTTGAGCGGAAGAAATGTACAATCATTATTTTAAAACTTGGTGCCTAGAACCACCGAAATTTTGTATTTCTTCTGTCCCCCATGCAAGCCATCAGGAGCCTGCACTGAGGCCCTGGCTCTGAAGCTCACTGGTTCCATCCTTCAGACCCGTCCCCCAATCACAGGTCCCTATTGTAACAAGAAGGGGCTTTATGTGATTGCCTCAATTTCCTCTGGGCTCTAAATTACATATATGACTTTCATAGTTCTGAGATTGCACCAGGGAAATAAACCCAGTGACACAACAAAATGTTGAAAACTGGTAATGTTTCTAATTGAAGTTAATCTCTGTAATAACAGGAATATGGAACTAGCAGAAAATTATATAAATAAGTATCATGCAATGGGAAACTAAATATCAGAGACATACCGCAGGCTTATGGATAGTCAAAGACTATCCAAAGAGAGTCAAAGACTCCCTAGACATTCACTATATGTGAAACGTTGAGTGTGGAGTGTTTACCCTCCAGTGCCCACAGAATATACCTAAATGATTAAAGTGACAAAAGGTGACCTCAGAAATTGGCTCCTATGTCTCCGCAGTCACATCTTTAAGTTATGGGAACACACATGTGCCTATGGTTGGTTATATGCACAAGTCATGCAGTTCTACTATGGGAGAACTTATTCATTGCTTTCCCTACACCTTTAGTAATACTCCTACCACTGCTCCCCCTACCACAAACACATGTGCACACACATGCACTCTTAACCCTGACATAGCCAGACACTACTGATTCTTAGACACTCAGCCCAAAGGCCATGAAGGAAGCCAGTTCTGTGCCCTCTCCTCTTTGTTCCTCTAACCCTGGACACCTTCCTCTGTCCTGGCACTCATTACACATTACAGGTGATGTATCACAGGCAGCTCTTGGCATTCCCTGGCTTCAGATTCTCCTATTCCTTTATACACAAATAGCCCCCAGAATTCTGTGGCGTGGATTGATGCATAATGCTACTGAGGATTAATTTTAAACAGTTATTAAGTATTTCATCATCACTCATAAGATATTTTACCATTTTTATGTTCCATTAAAAAAAAAAAAAAGACTACAAAACCGTTGACAAAGTACTAACTGTAGGACACATCCCAGGTTCGGCACTGTTGGAATATGAACAGGTTTGCACCTTATTTAGTGGCCTGTGGTGCCATGAAGCTTGTGTTTGGGACTGAGTGACTTTACTATGAGACGATTGACATGTACCACTTCATACCAAAAGTGTTCCTATTTTAAAGATTTTACTTATCTATTTTTAGATAGAAAGGAAGGGGGAGAAAAAGAGGGAGAAACACATTGATATGAGAGAGAAACATTGATCGGTTGCCTCTCGTAGGTGCTCTGATCAGGGACCAAACACACAACCCACACACATGTGCCCTGACCAGAATCGAACTAGCAACTGTTTGCTTTGTAGGACAATGCCCAACCAACTGAGCTGCCACAATGGCCAGGGCAAAACTGTGTTTCTCATGGGGAAAAAATAGCCCACTTCCCAAAGAAAGCTAGATGTGGTTTGTACAACAAAACTGAAGAGTTCTAAGATAGTGACAATTTTTTTTTATTAAAAAATAGAAATTTTGAGGAAAATGACAAATTTGGCTGTGCCTTAGATCTGCAATTCAAGAGAATCCACCTTATGTTCAGTACAGATAGAAGAAAAAGGGATTCTGGACTCAGCTTCAGCTAGTACTCCAACTAACAGAAAAACTGCTCACTAGTGGAAGAGAAAAATCTACTGCTAATGTTGAAAAGGTAATTAATTTAAACATGAAACAGGACACAGGAAGAGTGGTTCAGGAGGAAGCTTATTGAAATACTGTTGTAAGTTGAGAGTAGTGATATGGTGTAATACAGCTACTCTGAGGAAGGGTTGGCTCAAGAATTTTGGGTTCTTTGCATTATCCAAGTGCAATCAGAGGTGTTATTAGCTAACTGAATAAGCTCATAGAAAAGGGTTCTGGGCCAGAACAAATGTTGAGTGCTGCTGATGGCAGCCTATAAGGGATGAAAATACTTTCCCGTGTTCTGTCTCCAAAGAGGAAAAGTCAATGTCAGGGTTTAAGGCAGCCAAAAATAAACTGACTTCATTTCTTTCTTTGTAGTAATGCATCAAACGTTCTTATTTTTTAAGAAGACTTGCTTTAACATTTTTTGAACCTGGCAGAATTGGGGAAAATATTTTGCGGGTATTAAAAAAAAACTTTTGCTTAAGTATTGGCCATCTAGTGTGTTCAAAATGGCTTTCCAATGGCTATCAGAAATAAAAACAAGTGGAACAGTTGTAGCCTGTCCACACAGGTGGATAAAATTATCATCAACAAATCAGCAAACAGCAAGTGTTGGTGAGCATGAGGAGAAAAGAGAGCCATTGGGCAC
This sequence comes from Noctilio leporinus, assembly GCA_004026585.1. Taxonomy (NCBI): domain Eukaryota; kingdom Metazoa; phylum Chordata; class Mammalia; order Chiroptera; family Noctilionidae; genus Noctilio; species Noctilio leporinus. The sequence goes on along the minus strand of PVIW01000483.1, from coordinate 301,774 downwards.
TGTAGAACTGCAAATTGGTGCAGCCACTAAGGAAAGCAGCATGGAGGTTCCTAAAAAGTTCAAAATAGACCTACCATATGACCAGCAATCCCACTTGTGGGTATTTATCAAAATAAATAAATAAATAAACCCAACCCGCAAAGCACTAATTTGAAAAAATACATCCATTCTATGTTCATTGGAGCATTATTTCCAATAACCAAAACATGGAAGCAAGCTATATGTCCATCTCTAGATGATTGAATGGAGAAGAGCTGGTACATATATGCAATAGAATATTAGCCATAAAATAGAATGAAATCTTACCATTTGGACAAAATGGATGGACCTGGAGAGTGTTATGCTAAGTTAAATAAGTCAGAGAAAGACAAATGCTATATGGTTTCACTTATATGTGGAATCTAAAAAACAAAACAAGCAAATAAGCAAAATAGAAACCAATACATAGTTACAGAGAGCAGACTATGGTTGCGAGGTAGAAGAGCATTGGCCAGGTGGGTAAAAAATGTGAAGGCATTGAGATGTGCAAAAGGGCAGTTACAGAATAGTCACAGGGATGTAAAGTATGGCATAGGGTATAATCAATAATATTATAATAACTACTGAAGATGTTGGGGGCACCCGACTTACCAAGGGGATAACTATATATTATATAAATGTCTAAATTCTATGCTGTGAGGAAAAAACAGACTTAACACAGCAAACATGGAAGAAAAGCATAGAGGAAAATGAGCATAATTATTACACAGAACCCCAGTACAGCATCTGAATGGAATATCCCTTCTTCCTCCCTGTTCTCCCAGTCCTTCCCACAGGGCAAGAAGCTCCCTCAGCCATGTGAGTGTGGCCAAGAACAGCTATGGCTTTAATGTCTGGCCTTGGAGCAGGAGGTGAAAGTATGGCATCCTCATCCAGGTGCAGCCTGAGTGTAAGAGAATTAGGTCATCATATTACCTGAACAGGAAGGAGGTGTTGAACTCAACGATAGTGCCACCTCTGACCAGGGGACATCTTTCCCCTTTATTTCTTGGTTTAGCCTGCTTCTCACTAACTCACCAACCTCCTCCTCCCTCAAAGTTATTACATCAAAGTGAGGAGCTTGATTTTCATGGATCTAGTAACCCTTGGACCCCTACTTCTTTGATTAGGGTTTAATTATCACCAGCCCATCTGCTTTGTTTTCCTTGGGGAGACAGAATTTAATGAAACAAACACTTATGTGGGTAAGTCCTGCTGAATTTAACAATATTGGTGCTTTTGGTTTTTCTTATCATGGCAGTCGGGGTCCATAAGCAACTTGATACCTGCTCTTCTTTGTTCATCTCCCTAGCTAAAGTGGCCACAAGCAGAACTTTAGGAAGTCTTCCCTGTGCCAATAAAAAGTTAGAGACCATGATACCATTCATTCTGGCCTTCTTTCATAAGTGTTTGGTGATAGATGTAGAGAAATACCTTCCTTTGCAGAGTGGTGAATTGAAGTATTAGCTAATTGTCATCTTTATTGTACTTGACAGGGGAAATGATATTTCTATAGCAGAATTTACAAATTGGGAATTTATGAGGATATTTCTATAGGTCCCTTGCAAATGTCAAAGAGTCTTGTGAGTTTGGGAATTATGTTTATTTATCTGTTTTCCCTGTCCAATACTGTAGCCACTAACTATGTGTGACTAGTGAGCACTTAATTCAGCAAGGTTCAATTTCTCTTTAAGTGTAAAATACACACTTGATTTTAAATTTATTATAAGCACACAAATGCAAAATATATCAATTAGTAAATTTTTATTGATTACATGTTAAAATAATATTTTAGATATGCTGGGTTAAATAAAGTATATTAATTTTATAAGTTCACTCTACTTTTTAAAACATGGTTATTAGATATTTAAAATTATATATGTAGCCCTGGCTGTTGTAGCTCAATAGATTGAGCACCAGCCTGTGAACCAAAAGGTCATCAGTTCGATTCCCAGTCAGGACACATGCCTGGGTTGCAATTCAGGTCCCCAGTTGGTGTACTAGAGGCAACCAATGAATGTATCATTCACACATTGATGTTTGTCTCCCTCTCTTTCTCCCTCTCCCTTCCTTCCCCATTCTCTAAGCATAGATAAATAAAAATATTTTAAAAATAAAATTATATATGTAGCTTCTAGTATATTTCTATTGCACAGAGCTGATCTAGACTGTAAGTTCCTTGAGGCCAGGGACAGTACCTGGCACATTAATTATATGGTTAATACATGTTTGATAAGTCAAACTGCTGAGCTGAAATGAATATAATAATTTTTTAAGGAATTGAGTTTGACACTGAGGGTTTAGGAAGTGATAGAGCAAGATGAGGTGGTTTTGTCAGGAAATATTGGGTTGGCAAAAAAGTTAATTTGGTTTTTCTGTAAGATGGCTCTAGTAGTCCTTAATTGTCTTTAACTTTATTCAAAACAATTTTGTTAAGGTGTATTATAACAGCTGTCATATCAGTGCATATTAAAAAACTATCGAAATTAGTGAGTTTTTATGTAGCCATTTTAATTTTGAAGATGGAAGAAAATACGCAACATTTTCAGCATATCATGCTTTATTATTTCAAGAGAGGTAAAAATGCAACTGAAACTCAAAAAAAGATTTGTGCAGCGTATGGAGAAGATGCTGTGACTGATCAAGTGTGTCAAAAGTGGTTTGCGAAGTTTTGTGCGGGAGATTTCTCACTGGACCATGAGCCACGGTTGGGTAGGCCAGTTGAAGTGAATAATGATCAAATCAAGGCATTAGTTGAGAACAATCAACATTAAACCACAGAGGAGAAAGCCAACATCTTCAAAATATCCAAATCAGTCAAGTTATTGGTGAAAATAAAAGATGTGCCATTTCATTTTACGGAAAAAAACACATGAACTTCTTTGGCTAACCTAATATTAAAATTAGTGATTAATTGTCCCTGGGGTTAGACATGCTTTAAAGTAGATGCATGTTCTGGCTACAGCTGCCTTGTCATGAGACACTCAGATATGTCCTGTGGAGTTGACTGGATTTTGCCACCCATGACCCATTTGCTCAAGTTGAACATAACCCATTAGTTCATGCAAGAACACAATTCATTTCCAGAGTTTTTCCTGTGTGTCATTTAGTTGTGGTACTCATACTATAATATACTTAAGAGTCACTTGCAAAGTCTATTACAAATGCTGGCTCCCAGGCACATGCCCAGAGATTCTGGTTCAGTTGGGGAGGGATGCAGTTCAGGAATCTGCACATTAACACCCCCGAAGTTTCCAGTGCCGGTGGCCTATAAACAGTACCTTGGGAAAAACTACCATATAGCATCATAATCTGGACGTAGCTTGGAAGTCCAGGTAGAAGGGGCAGTTTTTTCAGTGCTTTTATTATCTGTTTTACCACAAAGGAATTGTTAAATATTTTAATGATCAAAAATTTATCAAAAAGTTGCAGTGAATGAAATGGTCAACAGTTAAAATGCAACTTACTGAATGGGGGAAAACATCTGGAAACTATGAAATAAAGAGTTAAATCCAGAATATTCAGAACTCCTATAATACAATAACAAGAAAATTAACTAATTAGAAAACAGGCAAAGGACTTGATTAGATATTTCTCCAAAGAAGACATGCAAATGGCCAATAAGTATATGAACAGATGCTCACCTTTACTAATGATCAGGGAAATGCAAATAAAAACAACAATGGCATATTACCTCACACCTGTTAGATGACTGCTATAAAAAAAAAATCCAGAAAATAACAAGTGTTGGTGAAGATGTGAAGAAACTGAAACCCTTGAAGCACTGTAGATGGGAATGTAAAATGGTGCATTCACTGTGAAAATAAAGGTATGAAGGTTTCTCACAAAATTTTTAAAAAATAGAGCTACCATATGATCTAGCAATCCCACTTCTGGGTATATATCATAAAAAAATAAATACAAAATTTTGAAGAGATATTTTTACACTATTGTTTATTGCAGCATTATTCACAATAGACAAGACATGTAAGCCATCTAAGTGCCCATCAATGGATGAATGGATACCAAAAAAAATGTGCTACATGCACACAATGGAATATTATTCAGCCGTAAAAAAGAAAAACCTGTCATATGTTACAACATGGATGAACCTTGAGGTCATCATTCTAAGTAAAATAAACCAATCACAACACAAATGCTACATGATTCCACTTCTGTGAAGTATCTAAGATAGTCAAACTCAGAAAAAGAAAGTAAAATGGTGGTTGCTAGGGGTTGGGGGAGGAGGAAATGGGAAATTGTTCAGTGGGTTTAAAGTTTCCGTCATGCCAGATGAAAAAGTTCTGGAGATCTTTTGTACAGCAATATTAAAGTTAACAATGCAGTACTATACACTAAAAATTTGTTAATAGAATAAATTTATGTTATTTTTTTACCACAATCAAAATATTGATCAGAAAGTACTAGCTATCCTAATAGTTCCTGGTGAAGTCAACTGAAGGCAGGAGTATAATCATTTCATTTCCTCGAGCAATATTTTTTTATGAGAAATTTTGTTGGAAGTTTTGAGCTAAATAAGGCAAATGTGTACTTGCTGTGAAGCTGTGTGGGCGGTTCATGGCCTCTCCATGACTTACTGAGCAGAGGGTGAGGCTTACTCATGCTGAATGTCATTTCCAAAGCCATCCATCTGAAAACCTGGATGCTCCCCAGGAATAAGAGAGATGCTGCTTACCAATGCTCTCCTTCCTGCAGCTCTGGACACTCTAAGAAAGAAGCCTATGCCTGGCTGGTAGCACAGTGGACAAGGCGCCAGCCTGCGAACCCAAAGGTCGCAGGTTCGATTCCCCAGCCAGCGCACATAACAAGGTTGCAAACCAGGTCTCCAGTCAGGTCTGTGGCTGGAGGCAGGTGAAAAGCAACCATTCATTGATGTCTCTCTCCCTCTCTGCCTCTCTCCCTTCCCCTCTTTCTAAAAATAATGAGATAAAATCTTTAAATAAAAAGAAAGAAAGAAAGAAAGAAAGAAAGAAAGAAAGAAAGAAAGAAAGAAAGAAAGAAAGAAAGAAAGAAAGAAAGAAAGAAAGAAAGAAAGAAAGAAAGAAAGAAGAAGCCTGGAATCTCAACACTTCAGTTGAGTTCCTTTAACACACTTTTGAAAGTCTGGGAAGCTTCAGTCATTTTAGGGGTACTAGTTACCAGGACCCTTCCTAAGGCAAAAGGGGACAATTGTGTTGATTTTGTTGGAGTAGCCAGAAGCAGTGATGCACTGAGCATTCACTCTGGCAATCAGCAGCCTGGGTCTGGCCAGAGACTGTCTTTAGGTAGTGAGCTCACCACTCTTTCCAGTAACTGGTAGGTCAGTGTGGCTGGGTTGGTTGCTTCTGCCCCTCCCTAATGGTTGGCTAGGAGCTTCCATGAGTGGGGCTTATGAAGTGAGGGGCAGAAACATCAAGTGACTACCATATTTACAAACGAAAATAAAATGTGAGGCTGGTAAAAACCGAAATAAACACATTTTCCTCCTTTTTACCCTTCTTGGTGTCTCATGGTAGCCAATCAACCCTTTCTGTTAATTTTTGCAATGGGCTGGTTCATTTTTTAGAATTACTGATGAGGAAATATTTCAAATCCCTAAAGGAGCACACAGATGCAATATATTCTCTGCCTAGTTTAACAAAGAGAAACTGCAGGTTGAAATCTCTGCACACACCTGTCAAATAACGTCCCCTGCCCCACCTCCCACTGCAGTGGTAACTGTTATCTGGAATTTAGTGTTTGTCATTCCCAAGCAACTCTATGTAATATTTCTCTACTTTAATAATATATAGCATTGCTTTGTAGTTTATAGTCTCATTTTATATAGTCTTCCATAACCTATTTCATTCAACCTGCTTGTTCATTTCTGAAACTTCATTTGGGATATTTCTTTCTGTGTTACTTAGCTAAGCGATTCTTAATACCAGTGCACAGTGTTATTGTGTAGTAGTGTTATCCCCTAAAATACAACTAGAAATGGCTTAGATTGGAACTTTTATGTGTCAAAATAACAATTGTAATATGGTGTGTAACTATTTAATGTATTTGTTTTATTTCAGGTTATAACATAACTTATCCTCTCATGCTTTTTTCCTGCCCCTTCTCCCCAAATCATCAACAATAGAAAAAGAAGAAGAAAACATGTCAGGACACAAATGGCAAGTAATTTGTTGTCTTTTCTGAATTGGGAGAGGCTAGCAAAAGAGGAAAGCCCATGGTTAATAATGTTTGATAAATACCTATTGAATAGAAAAATCTAGGGTCACATTAGAAATGAATAACCTGTTAGTCCTTACTCAGTGTTGAGCATAATTAAGTTCAATATCCCTATTAAATGTAATATGGGAAAAATTTTAATATGGAAACCAAGTAACCAAAAATATAAATTCTTATCTAATAAGTATTCTCTAAGAAATTTATTTATATATAACTTTTCACTTGAGAATCAAATGTTGGCTTTTCTTACCACCATTTCTTCAAATGTAATGAGTTGATACAACTTATTTACAACTTCTATTATTAGAGTTGTAAGGGTATTTTATGTAGGGAAGTGATAAAATAATGGATGAACACAAACTCAGGCTCATTAATTTATAGTCATGACCTCAACCTTCCTGAACATTCAAGAGCCAATCACTGTTGGAATGAATGATGATGAATAAAATAGATGTGGTAATCATATAGCTATGTTAGCACCAACATTTAGGTGCCTATAACACATCTAAGCAGTATAGTTAACATCTTATAAATTCCAGATCTGTTTTAAGCAGTGTATCTGAACCTTTTTGAACTTTTGACACATCAGGCAAGCAGATCTTTGTCATGTTTTGCCACCTTTAATCTGTGTCATGAAAATGTAAGGCGTACTTTTCCTATCAAATGCACGATTAATTATAACAAAGGATATACTTTTTAATCCCTCTTCTCTCAGTAGAGTGTTTTAAAAGGTAATGAGTAAATGGCTAAGGGATTTCATTTCCCTGAGCATCCCCACTTGACAGCTTTCAACTCTAAGTTGTCAGACTGTTTTTTTTTTTAATTGTTCCATCTTGCCTCATCAAGACAAAGGGATGGCTCCATCCTGTGACCCTCCTCCAAATAGCTGTCATATCATAGCAGCAGGCTCAGGGAAGAGAGACCGGAGAGCCCCAAGAAGTGGCTCTTCTCCCAAGTCTTTTTCCCACTTACTCTGCCATTTCATTACTTGCCTGTGAAACACATGGGCTTCGGAGACCATTGATATGAGTGCTGGACTGGGATTTGGGGCCTGGATTTCAATCCTGTGTGATTTTAGACATGATTCTCCTTAACCTTTTAAAACCTAAGATTCCTCCTTTGTTAAAGGATGGGGGGTGGGGATGAAGCATTCATATGCACTAGATCTCTAAAGTCCCTTTTGCTTTTTTCAAAATGGAATTTTTTTTTTTCTTTTAATCCATGACCTTTGGGAGGTGGGGCAGGGCGGGGGGGGGGGGGGGGATAATAGTACAAAGAAGTCCATCCAATTCCCCTGAGACAACCACAGTTTGGGGTTGGGGTATATCCTTCCAGTTTACTAATGTACAGTCTCTGTAGAAAGATTATCTTTTACACGAAAGTATTTTCATTGTATTTTTTATGACATAAGCTCATTAGAGAACTTCTAAATAATGCAGAAGCCATGAAAGTCCCTCCAATGCTACTTCTCTCTTCTGAAGATAACCATTGCTAAGAAAGTCATCCAAAACCCCTTTTGACTTTAAGAATAAAAATGTGAATTGAAAATTGTAAATGGTATCTGCGAAAAGGATAGGAATCATCAGGTTTTGTTATGGTATGGGAAAGCAACTCATGGTGTAGGACACAGGTCTGGCACACACGAGTAGCAGTAGCAGAAGTGGAATATGATGCATGTCAGTACAGGAGAGGTGGGCGGGCCTTTGGAGCAGGACTCTAGGCGGGGGAGAGTGCAGACAAGATGGGGAGTTAACAGTATCTGAAGTGCTCTAGTCACTTTAAAGAATTCCATTGCAATCTCAATTTTTTGAGATTTTTGCACACTTTTTGATCTTCCCTATATTCTTCCTTAAAAAATGTAAAGTATTTGAAGCATTTCTATCTAAGAAATTAAAGTTTTAATGATCAAAAATCTGTAACAGATTTTTTAAATGTTTTAAAGTTTTATTTGACTTGGTAAGAAACCTACCCTCTTGGCAATGTTTTAAGTGTACAATGTAGTGTTGTTAACTCTAGGCACTATGGAATTTATTTATCAGGCATAATTGAAACTTTATGACCATTGATGAGCAATTTCCCATTTTGCCCTCACCCTATGCACCCCTAGTAGCCACCATTCTACTCTGATTCTATGAGTTTGACTATTTTTAGGTACTTCTGCGAAAGAGCATGCTATTTTTCAGCCCCTTATCTCTGTTTTTCTGCCATCGCTTCTGGGGTGGAGAGAAGACTGGTGTCTGGCTTTATCTCTGAGTCATGGGTGACTTGAGCCTGTCACTCCCCCTGGCTCGGCCTCACTTTCCCCACTTCCAAAAAGGGTGTGTTCTATCTATTGCTATCTCACCTCTCTTCAAGGTTGAGTTTCTGGATTTCCTGCAAAAGTTGTTTTATTTCTTCACTATCTTTTAGGGTTTTAGAGTCAGAGTTGATTCACTTTTTTGGTGTAATAACCACAAAGAAAGTATTTATATGTGGATTAACATTTTAAATGTATAATATAATGTTTAGATAAGGTTGTTCACACTGAAATATCTCAGTCATTATGACGGTCATGAATGAAATAGCTCTCTCTATATGTTTTTAGCAACTACCCCTGGGACCTACAGGATCGGTGTGCTCAGGATAAGTCAGTTGTGAATAAGATGCAGCAGAAGTACTGGGAGACAAAGCAGGCCTTCATCAAAGCCACTGGGAAGAAGGAAGATGAGCATGTTGTGGCCTCTGATGCAGACCTGGATGCTAAGCTGGAGGTGAGCACCCAATTTCTCTCTGTCCCAGCAAAGCCGCCTTGCTGGGGTCACAGGCCTGGCGCAGATGCACTGGGCAAGCACAAGTATGCTTTATATTTGAAAATCATATTTGATATATTTGATCAGATATATTTGATCTGATCCTGAGGAAAATCTAAGATCAGATCAATTCAATCACAGCCTATATATATATTTTAAAAACCTACAAATTCTCATGTAACTACCCATATGGCTCCGTTAATTTTTTTGTTTTTATGCACTTAGTTGAAATGCATGACATGTAATACATTCTCAGTAAATGTTGAAAAAAACACTAATGCAATTGAAGAACCACCAATAGGGATATCAACACTAGAGTGGCAAATGTTTACATTTAGAAAAAGAAAAAAAGGATGACAGCAAAAGATCCTAGAAAATGGAGTCTGGTAAGCTTGGTGTTTTATCCTAGAAAATTCTAGAATGAATGAACTGAGCACATAATTATTTAGACTCATTAATAATACAGTAAGCTGAATTGGTATCAGTTGATCCTAGAATACCAATATAACTTGTAGATGGTCCACTAACTATCTTCCTCGACATTCTGCCAATAGTTTAGATTAAAATTTAAAAAGCATACTTCAGGGAATGACAGGGCACTGAGAGGAAAAATATGCCACAAGGCTTGAAAAGAATTCAAAGTGACCTCCCGATTTAATATATAAGCTAAAAAACATTTAATGAGACGAAAAGCTCAAGATTTCCAAAAGCATGCCCAGTAGGGTGGCCAGGATGGTGGAAACCATGGTTATGCTGTAACGGAGAGAGAGATTTATGGGGAGATAGGTTAGTTGCCAATTGTATAGGCAGGTCTGATATGTGCAAGAGGGGTAATTTGTCCTGTGCTCTGAGGGTGGAATCAGACCCAGGGCCACTAATCGTAATACTCATCTCTCATGAAATGATCTCATGTGGGTTGTTTGCCTATATGCCTCCCCTCGGAGGTCAAGTTCCATGTCAGCCTATTCACCATAATATCTTCAGCGACGCACATGGTACATGTTCTGGAGCTATTAACAGTGTACATGTTAACACAATTAATATTAGTTCCCAACTGTCCTCCTGACACTAGACTCATTCAAATAGAAGCTGGGTTTGGCAGGGGCATCCTTATGGAGAAAAGTTTTACTGAAGGTATTTTTGATTTTCATGTTCTAAATACTATATCAAAATGATTATAAGCTGTTTATGCTTTTCACATCTTATAGCTTTATGTTTCTCTTCTTTACACCCTAGTAAATACAAGCCTCATTCAAAAAGAATTTAACACATTAATTATTAGTACATTAAACACATTACAGCAATTTTATATTATACTTAAGAGTCTTGGAGCAGCATTTTTACCGAATCAGCTATACTTGAATCAAAATGGCTGCTGTCCTAGGCAAAGAAAATCCAAAGTATTTAGCTGTGACTAATAATTTTATACATGATAGAGCTTTCTGTTGCAGAAATGTTAATACTGATGTTGGTGTTTATGGAAAGACTGGATTCCATCAATCAAACATGTGAAAATAATGTGCGGACCATTGTGATGTGGTTTTACACTGTTGTCCATACAGGGCAAGCCTATAAATAAGAATTTTTTAAAAAGGGGATGGATGTAATACAACAACAATAAAATTTAAAAAAAAAAAAAGAATTTTTATTCTGTGGGCACAGAAAGCTGTGTGCCAAGCTAAAATAATAGAGTTCATTACAATCTGCTGGGAAATTAATGAAGAATTACTGCACTAAGTTTAAATATTTGTACAAATTTCTTGTTAATAAAATAATTTTCTCAAAAGTAGCTCTTAAGTAGAAGCACAAGTGACACTAATTCGACATATGGTGGAAATGTTTCTTATCTTATTTAGGGTGTGGTTACAAGAGAGTGTACAGTGGTCAAACTCACAGAACTAATGCTGTGCAGGTGTGGATTTCATTGAATTTTATTTATACTTTGGCTTTTAAGAAGTGAACATTTGCAACAGATCAGATCCTGAGCACAATTTTTGAATTTCCTTGTGTGCTGGCTTGTGACCCAGAGTACTGGTATAAAGCATTGATGAAGAAGCTGATTCAGATGGCTGATTTCCTATTTTGTTTTATGGTAAATGGATAGCTGTTTTTTGTTTGTTTGTTTTTCTAAACAGAGGATGCATTATCATGAAATTACATTTAGTAAAATCTATACTCTTTGTGTCCAAGTTTAATCATGTAAGCATTCCTAAGAATAGTTTCAATCTTTTAAGTATATACATATGCCTCTCTTTTTATTAATTTGATTACATATTAAATGTATATATATATATACACACACACACACACACACACACACACACACACACACACACCCCACACACACATATCATCTGTTTTGACTTAAATAGTGAAGTGCTTTTAAATACTAGGACCTAAGGCTACATCATCAGGACCAGTAAGCTCAGAGGAGGAACAGAAAGAAAGCCTTTTGCCCTGGAACATTGGATGGCTCTTCTGAGGCAGAGTGTTGTCTTCCTGGTTTTCTAATGGATATCAACCCTGGCCTCTGAGTTGGTGGAGAAAGTATGAAGTACCTGTCCTATCTTCTCTTGAGCTGTCTCAGTTTCTGATGCAAAGACCAGGTCCACCCTGAGTTAAAAGAACGGCCCACTTGCTTTTCTCTTAGTTCCCTCTCTTATAGCGATAGCATGGCATTTGGTTTCTTTGTATATATTTATGAAATCATTGGGAAAATAATGAGTGATGGGGCTGCTAGGTGAACTCCATTTTCCCGGATGTCTTCTAAACAAACATTCAGCTGATTGATTTTGTTTGCTTTTTATGGAATTGTTTTAGCATGCCATAGAAAACATTAGGATCACAAACTAAGCTCATTTCATGTTTTAAATATGATGCTTAATTGACAGATTCTCCATTAAAATAAAGAAGACAGCAAGTGGTAAACGAAATAAATCAGATTATGAATGAATATTGGGTCTCTGGTTTACCAAGTCCTCTAACTGGGCCCTTTACTGAGGATTTCTGTTTTTCAGCTCTTATTTCAATTGTCTGGAGGAAATTATTGTTCTGCAGATCTTAATTTGGATGCAGAGATGATGAATTCCAATAACTACAGAACAATAGGAGCATATTAGAAAGCTTTGGTGGCAGTTACCGTGTAGTGCACCATGTAACAGCAAGCTTACTTAGGCATGTGATCTTTTCAGTGGGCAGATTAAACACTACAGTTGTGTTCAGTACAATTCTTTTTTTTTTTTTTTTATTTCACTGCTGTCTGATTTAGCATTTTGTTTGTATTTTTATTACAGCTGTTTCACTCAATTCAGAGAACCTGTTTGGACTTGTCTAAAGCAATTGTACTCTATCAAAAGAGAATTTGTTGTAAGTATACCATAAGTATGAATATTGATCAGTTAGGCAGTAAAAAATAGGATATTTTGCCTTTTTGTATTATTGCATATGTTTAGGAAGTAAGACATAGGAACTACTAGCTAGAAATGTCTGTCTTTGTCTTTGCTCTTTAAGTGGTAGGAGGAGGATCTTTAATAATAATTTTATTAGAAATCCTTCATGTAGGCTGGTTACCTTTCAATGCAAGTACCATAATAGAAGAATTATATATTGGGTCTCTCATGATTAAGTACGTGTCATTTATTTTTCTGATTATTAAAAAAATGTTTATTTTTTAAATTGTTTTATTCTTATTATTTTTTTATTGCCCTGGCTCTCTTAATTCTAATGCTGTTATTTTTTAAGTGGCCAAATGGAGAGAGAAGGCACATATGGTTAATTCATTGACAATGGTTTAGGGATGGCACTTCCTCAACATTTTTATATCACATGTTGGGTTATTAGGGATTTCTTTGGTGATCCTGTCTTAAAATCACTACCAACAAAGTTATCTCTGAAATGCTAACTATCAAGTTGTATGTTAGTCTGTTTTTGTTGTTGTTGTTGTTGTTTGTGGGGGATTTAATAGCACAATTTCTATATTTCTGAGACTAAATAGGAAGTTTTTCTGTTTCTTACTACTGCCAAACCCCTTTCCAATAATCACAAATTAACAATGGGTCACTTTTCTTCATTCGTAATCTTTTATTAAGACCATTTGGGATCAGTACAAAATCCTAGCACTTACAGGCAGAGTTCTGTCGATGACCTGTGTTACTGTTTGCTAAGAGTTTGAGCTAAGACTTTTTTAGGGCTGTGACTCCATAGTTCTGAGCAGTGAGGAAATCAAGGTACATGACACACACGTACCCACCATTTCTCTGTCCACATTCACTCAGTCTCAGTTCTAGGCCCACAGTGTCACCTAACTAGCCTTCAGGTCCCCCTTCCTGTCTGCATCCTCACTGCCACTGTCCCAGCTCAGGCCACCACCATCCCTCTCCAACATGCACCAGCTTCCTCACAGGTTTCCCCACCCCCACTCCTGCCATCTCTGGTCCATTGTCTCCATTGTGGTCAGAGAGCCACTCAGTTGCTCTCCCAGAGCTTCCAGAGGTCAGAGCTGGGCAATTTGAGCAACAAAATAAATAACAACCGTATTGGATTACAACCTATAAAGTAAAATAAATATCCATCGAGTCTATGTGCGAATAAACAAATGAGGAGGAGAGACAGCCCTTCCTGATAAAATCACTTCAGTTAATAAATATAGAAAGAACAAGGGAACCACCAAATCATCATGAGGCAAACATGATAGTAAGGATTGTGACTGGTGGGGGGCACATTAGGGTATAATTCATGAATGAAAATTTGAGGAGAAACTGGATGTTTTAATAGTCTTGTGTGTCCCCTGCACCAAGATTTTTAATAATTACAAAAGAAGGCAAAACATAATTTTATAGTAGAGAAACCCAGCAGACAGCACGTGAAGAAGTGACCAAGCTGAGCACCACCAGTGATGATGACGTGTAGATGGCTTGTAGCCCCAACCCCATGCCCTCCACCCTGTGTGGTTTATTTCCTAAAATTCTGTAGCCCCAGTCTAATCTGAGATTTCAGACAAACTGTATGGAGGGAAATTCTACACAGTATCTGACAAGTACTACTAAAGGGCATGAGGGTCATGAAAGATAAGAAAGAGAATTGTCACAGATTGAAGGACACTAACACTTGACAGCTCAGTGCCATGTGGGGGATCCTGGACTGGATCCTGGACAAAAACAAACAAACAAACAAACCATTAGTGGGAAAACTAGTAAGATTCAAACAAGGCTGTGGCTCAGTCAGCAGCCTTGTCACAGTGTTCATGTCCCAGTGGTACATGCTGTGCCATGGTGTGTGAGGGAAGGTACTAACTAACATGAGGGGAAGCTGATGAAGGGTCTACAGAAACTCACTCTGTATTCCACTTAGAGGTTTTTGATAAGCCCAAAATCATTTCCAAATTAAAAGTGTAAAAAAACATACATTGGAACATATTGCTTCTCTGCTGCAAAGCCTCCAGTAGCACGTGGAATAAGATCCAAACTTCCATACCATGGCTTATAAATTCCTACGTGACTGGGGCCAGCTCATCCCTCCAGCCATTTTTGTCCTTACCCACCATGTGACCTGAGGCCTTTTGCAGTCACTATGGAGTGTCCCTGCCCTAATCCTCCATCCCAAGAGTGGTCCCTTGTTATCCGGAGCTCACGTTCATGGTCACTTGCTCAGATTCCTTCCTTGACCACCAGTCAAAAGCAGCTACTAATCGCTCTTACTCTCTCTGATACTGAATTTGTGATTACATATTTTTTAATTTTCTCCCTCCTGCTGCTTGAATGTAAGCTTCATTAGAGCAGGCACCTCAAGCATCTATAAATTAATTCACTCTGTGCTGAGTGACTTAATGCTGCCAAGCTAATTGCTTTTACCATTCTTCAGTTGCCTTTCGGGGGCACATCTGAAAATCTAATCAGCAATTAAGTATGAATAGGTTTTTATTTGTCTCCGAATTTTTAAATGCCAGTAAAGACTTATAAGTATAAACTTGTGAGTTATCCACTGCCTTAGAAGAATTTTAAATGTCTGTAAATTAACTTCGGTATTTGAGTTTTTAAAATTAACATTAAGAAATGAACATCTCAGAAAATGGGATGTAATCTCTTGCATCACGGAGTAATCCAAGCTGGAGGGGGGCGGCTCTGACCTTTTCCATCACCCTCTCAGCAGCACTGTCAATTAATCAGAGTCCAGACCTTAAATTGAAACCTGTTTACTGCCCCCTCCCCGCACAGCCAAGCCTCAAGTGCACAAAGTGACCAAACATGGTTTTTCAAATGTTTCAACCTACTTAGGCTTATTTAGGAAAGAGTGCATTTCATGTGGTCATTCAGGTCCCATGAGTTGGTTTCTTTGTGGACTTAATCCTGATATGTTCTTTTGTGTCTGACTCGAGGCTTCCAGCTAAAAAAGGTGATAGTAGCCTTGTGCTATTATAAACAAAAATGTGAAAATGCTCTCCATAGGGAAAGATTCATTGTGGAATTGAGTGAGCCTCATCAGTAAGTGAAGAGAAGAAGGAATGAAAGGTTAAAAACAACAACAACAACTAATTTCTTATCATTATAGGACCTTTTTAAAGCTACATAGAACCATGGCATAAATATCAAATAAGCATTTAAAGTGAAACGAAGTACACAGGGGTAACAAGGGAAATGTTATAGTTAATTTGATTTCACAAGCATTTACCTGGAGAACCCATAGTTTGTGACAGGTCCCTGTCCTGAGGGAGCTTAGTGTCTCATGGGAAATACCCTAAAACTGGATGGTCAGAGGACATTGCTGTTGTAGAGAAATAGGGATCAACTACTTCACAGAGAAAGTAGTGGTTGACTAGCCTTTGACCAATGAACTTGATTTTGAGAGATGAAAGAGGAAGGAAGGTAGTCATTCATTCATTCTTGGGAAGGATGGATTCTTAAAGCCTCTTCTCTGGAATGTGTAGTGTGAACCACAGTCACAAGTTAATAAGGAAGCAGTAGAGAACTTTGTCTTCACTTTTGGATGTGTGGTTCCTGGCTAACATTCTATAGCCATTGTTGGAGAAGTGTTAGGAACAGGGCACAATCTCAAAGAAGCCTGGATGGTTCACGAAAATGAACCAGAACCCTAGTAGCATTTAAAAAGCAGTTTTAGCTCTGGCTGGTGTGGCTTTGTTGCTTGGAGCATTGTCCAATGAATCAAAAGGTCACAGGTTCGATTCCCAGTCAGATCATGTACCTAGGTTGCAGGATTGGTCCCCTGTGGGAGTGTGTATGAGAGGCAACCAATTAACATGTCTCTTTTAAATAGATATTTCTCTCCCTGCTCCCTTCCCCTCTCTCTAAAAAAATAAATAAAATTTAAAAAGCAGTTTTAGAGACACATGATATATAAAAACAGCAATACAGACATGTTAAATAAGAGTAGTAGTGTTCTGGTAGGTCCATAGCAAATGCTGTGTTAGAGAAAAGTACATTCCCGGAAGCTCAGTGTCATCCTAAGCTCAGCCATTGGTGAGTGGCTCCATCACAGCTCAGTGTCTACCGTGTGGATGCACTGTGTTTCATTGAACCATCTCTCTGTTAAAAATAATGATGCTACGATTATCTCTGTATACAATTCTTTGTGCCCAAGTTACCACTTCCTTGGGATGTGCTCTTAACAGAAGTGCAATGTCAAAAGAGACATTTATATTTACTGCCAAATCAATCTGTAGAAAGCTTGTACTAGTCACTATCTCACCAGTAGTGATATCTGAGGGTATCTTTAACAGTCAGGACCAATATAAATATTGAGTCATTGTGTTGTATACCTGAAATTAATATAATGTGGCATGTCGATTATATATCAATTTAAAAAATAAGACCAAGATTGGGCATAACCAATTCAGATTTGGTTCCAGCTCTGCGTTTAAAAAATCCACCAAGCCATCGATCTACCACTCTCATTCCTTCACCCCCCACCGCCACCAACCAGAAAACCCAGGTCATGGAGAAGGTGTTTGAATTGCTTTCTAATCAAGTGGAATGTAACTGAGAAAGCAGAGATCAAAAAGTCAGCAGGAGAGACAGAAAAGCAGAAGGAAACTGGTCCTCCATTAGAGGCAGCCACAGAACATTCCCGCAGTCATAATTCACAAACTCAACTTTTTCATTTCAGCTCCAAGCTGCACATTATCAGCTCGCTTTTCAGTACAGAGGTCATTTTCTGGTTCTAATTACAGGGCACCAAGCACATGGACAGATGTACTCAAGTGAATTTGATCTCTCGTTTTGTAAATGGAAGAACAGCATGAAAGTTAAATGAAGGTGGGGGGGGGTACCTTGTAGCCCTTCACTTGGATTCAATTTCACCTTGGCTTTGACTCTAGAAGAGAGAGGACCTTGTGATCAGTCTCTCTCCTCCTCTCTGTAATAAAAATGCTCATTGTTCATGGCCCTTTTTGGTTTTTTCTTCATCAGTCTTATCCCAAGAAGAAAACGAGCTGGGAAAATTTCTCCGATCCCAAGGCTTCCAGGATAAAACCAGAGCAGGAAAAATGATGCAAGCGACAGGAAAGGCCCTCTGCTTTTCTTCCCAGCAAAGGTGTGTGGCCTTCCTGGGGGCTCCATTTGGGGGATCTGCTGAGAATGTGGGACCCACTCTCTCATGAATGGGAGTTGCCCACTCTTCTTTAGAAGGCTCTTGCCTGAGACTGACATGCTATTCAGTTCTCAATTGTTAGTCTGTTTGTACTTATTTTCCGATGAATACAACAGGTATGCTTTTTTCTTCTATATTAACATTTTTTAATTAAAATTTTTTCATATTTCTTCTGGCCTATGGAGTGCATTTTATGAGCCAAACACCGAGGGCTGTCCTAGACTTACTTATATTTGACCTTGAACATTGCTCATAGCAATCAGTCTGGTCCTCTTCCAGCAGCTGACAAAAGCAGGAGAGCAGGTGGGAAGGTTCCTCCTCTGCTCTCCACGGACCAATGAACTTCAGAATGGCATTGTTCAAGACACCCTGAGCCATTCTGCACATCCGCTGGACACAAATAGCAGTCCCAGCTGGGAGTGTGTTAGAATTGAGAATCTAGGCCCCATCGCAGAACTGCTGAGTCCCAATCTGCACTTCAACAAGATCCCTGGTTGATTTCGATGCACATTCAAGTCTGAGAAGCTCTGGTGCAGAGAAAATTGTGCTAGATCAGCGACTTCTTTTTTGAACACTACCATGACACATTTTTACCATTGGTATAGAACAAGCAGGAGCCTTTACACATAGCTGCACTTGGAGTCTGAGAGATTGCAGCTCCTCCCCTCCACCTTCCCCAGGAACTAACAAGCCTCCTAAAATATCGCTCATTAATATTAGGCAGACTTATCCCTAAATAAGGCTTCTAGGTATTTTCCAAAAATATTCAGGCTACAAAAATTTCCCTTATATTGTCCCACCTTTTCTTCTGCTGTTAATGTCTCCTTACTGTTTTCTCTCCCCATGGGCCTAGAGCAAGCCCATTGCACAAGTGTTCTTGCGAAAACCAAGGAAGGTGGAGTGGGAAAGGGACCAATCGTGTCAGTTTTCCAGTGGTCTCACTCCAGGGCATTTTGGTTCCTCCTAATGAAATTTTGCCTTGTGAGCAGCACTGGCTTTCCTAGTTGAATGAAACCATTTCCAACAGTTCTTTACCCAAGTTTTCCAAGAAGTGTTTCTTTATAATCTTGGATTGCACCTTTTAATCTTTTTATAATGGTTTTTCTTATAAAAATAATACTCATTCTAGAAAAATTTAAAAACAGAAAAAAAAAAAACAAAAAAACAAAAGGACGGAGTTCAGAAACAACTAAAATGTTAATAGAGATGATCCGCTTTTAACCCCCAGATACTTTCCATCATATATGTTCTCCACAGCCTTACAAGGATCATTGATTCTTGAAAAGTCTCTCATAAATTCTCATATGTTAAGCATATAGATATGACTAATTTCAGTGGGAAAATTCTTACATAGACCTGCCTGCCAAAATTAACACCCGTTTATGTGAAACAATGCTAAATCCCCAAATGCTACAAATGTCACTACAAAAGCTACCATTACCGATCACATGATTATTTTATAATATGGCTAACCAGTGATACCTTTTATACTTGTATACCAAATTATTTCCCATGGTGCACGTTTGGTACCTGAAATTTACATAGTCTACCCTTTGGATAAAAACAGTGAAAGCAACCAACAAAAGTGATGCAAATGATACATGAAAGTCTTGCTACTACAAACCAGCAATTTGTCCTGTATCTGTAATTTAACACAGCCTGGACAACTCTGCCATTTGGAAGGTGGCGTCCTGCAGGACGCCTCTATTTTTGTGGCACTCAGCTGCCACAAACCAGTCCTCTGGAACTTGAGGAAGTAAGAGGACTACATCCACTCTCGTGAAGTTTATTCTCCGACCTTGAATGAACATATTTTGGGATATGCCAGAATTTGCTTTTAATATAAACAGCATCAGACCATACAATATTTGCATAGTATTACATTATTTAGCAACTTGATTTTTTAATTAAACAACACTGCCTTTTTGCATCCATATATACATTTTTAAAAAACATTTGCAGCATAGTGTTCCATTGTCCAGGAATGTCATCAAGCATTGCACTTGAGACCTTCTATACACTACTTGGGTCACTTCCAGCTTTACCTTCTGAAGGATAAAGGTCTTTGGAGTAGACCTTTAGGCCTTTGATTAATTATTCCCATTGGGTAGATTTTCATGAATGAAAACATAGGTTGGTCTTTCACTGCAACTTGACAGTTCCAGTTCTAGAGTTTTCCCTTGGTCTGGACTCAGTGCCTGGTACCACAGGCAAAGAAGTGTTCACCTTTCTGATTTTATATGCAGCAAGTGACAGAAAAAAAAAAAAAAAAAAAGAGGTGGTTTTATGTGCCTTTTTCTCCCCTTTAAGACTTTAATCTCTATCATCACCATCATCTTCAAAAGTTTTGTTCCAATTTTACAACAGTCAAAGAAATGGAGAGTATTTTATTCACAAGACTTTTTCAGCTAGTTTAGAAAAAGTAGCAAACTCCAAGGGAAGAGGAAAAAAAGAGTCCAGAAAGAAATAGGATCCTTATAGGGGGACAGCTGAGGACTCTTTCTCCCTTTCAATAGCAGTCTTCGATTTTCTAAACCTCCACACCAGCATATGCCTTATGGTCTCACTTGGTTGTCATTGCTTCAACTGCTCATTCAGCTTTGATGAATGATGAGTATTAAATTTAACCCAGTGGTGAGGAAGCCCAGGCTTACATTATGGCACAATATGTCTTTGAAAACAACTTGCAGCACCTGGGTAGGATGACTTTTTTTTTTAAGAGTGTAATTCATCTGACTGTACTGTTTTGGGTAGGAAGATGGAAAGAGTAGTGTTTTCCCCCCAAAATACACGTTGTCCAAAGTTTGATAGACATCAAGCATTATTATTCTTATTTTTCTGAATAAAGGAGGGTATAGGATGACTAATAATCATTTTACGCCCACTTTATTGCAGGATGGACTTTCACTTCTGGTGTAGTATTCCTTAAGTTTTGTGTTTTCGTAAGAATCAAACCCCCAGATCCTAACACAGTAAACCCTCCACAGTAGATGCACTTCTGCCCCTTTCTCAACCGTTTAAAAATGCTGCTGTTTGGGCTTTGTTCTCTGACTATTGCAACAAGCAGCAGATGCCCAGGCCCTTGGAGAGGAATACACAATGGACAGGGCAACCCCCACACATGGGTCCATCCCTCCGCAAAGGGCCAGACTTCAGAGGAGCAGCAGGCCACTCCCAAGAGCAGACGTGGAAAATGCTTCATCACTGGCCTTTCTCCATTCACACAGGATCGGTTCCAACTTCAAATGAGTACACTTTGTCCAGGCATGAGGCCACCCCCCAACAATTCTGATAGAAAAACTTCCCAATCGTCCAGTTAAGTAACAGTAATCTAAGAGATGAGTACACAGCTAATCATCTCTGGTGGACTCATCAGTTCCCATTTCAGTTATAATTCATTAAACATCTCTATAGCATTCTCTATGTTCCAGGCATTGTGCTAGACCCATGAGTTTAAAGGTTGGTAAATTGTGGATGATTCCAATCGTTAGCCCACTGAACTTCAAGACTGGGGCTTTCTCCTCGGTCTAGGTTGGCCTTGCGAAATCCTTTGTGTCGATTTCACCAAGAAGTGGAGACTTTTCGGCACCGGGCCATCTCAGACACATGGCTGACAGTGAACCGCATGGAGCAGTGCCGGACAGAATACAGAGGGGCGTTATTGTGGATGAAGGACGTGTCACAGGAGCTTGATCCGGACCTCTACAAGCAAATGGAGAAGTTCAGGAAGGTAGGAGGCATGATGAGGGTGACCAAGTGACCAAAAGGTACCTGCTGGAAGGTAATGAGGTGTGACTTCAATCCCTCTGCTGAGGAAGACATAACTTAAAAGTGCCAAGAATGCAATTAATCATCACTAGTGTCTTTTTGTGTGACAGAATACCAATTAATGGGATCTATAATTCTCTAAGGAATTAGAATTCTCTAAGTGAAGAGACAGCTGGAAATTGCAGGGACTTAGTTACAGGTTCTAATTGGAGTCAGGTTTTCATATACTGTGCACTTTTGGTTGTCACTTAAATGGTTTTTCGTGCATAACTAAAAATCAAGATTGGATCACATGAAACTGGAAGGTAAGAACCCACTGTTGTGGGAATAACCGTATTTTTTTGACTGCTAATGAATATTAAAGTTAATAGAATAATAACACTTTTGTTTTGTGACTTGGTTCAGAAGCTGTAAGGTTTAATTGTAGATTTGTAGGACTGAACATTGTACCACTGGCTCCATCTTGTAATAGATTTCTTCAGATATTTGTCTGAGGAAAATATATATTGCTGAGGAGATGGGTATGCTCCTAAACTTCCCTGACATAGCTAGTGAGCAGCAGAGAACAGCGTTCCCTTGGTTTTTTAATTATCTCAGGTCAGTGTAGCTGTTTGATTTATTCAAATGAGGATACATCCCACCACTAGGTGGTAGTCATGCACTTAGTATTTATGAAAGTGCAGAGAGATTTTTGTTGCGTATGTAGTTTTGTGTTCTTTGTTTGGTCGACTTAGATATATTTCAGGGTGTGAAAGACAAAAATAAAGCAAATGTTAGATTTGACATAATATTGTATCAACTGTCATTACTCTTTTCAAATGGTTCAGTGATATTGCTTAAAAAGTCTAGGTTTCTTTTTAAGTACATCATTACAGAGCTGTGAATGGGGAGCCCTGCCGGACAGCAGGAGGTTAGATGTAGGGGAGTGGGGAACGTGTTGGGTGTGGGGTGGGAAGATACACCTTCTGTTGCTTAAGAATAAGGTCACCCATTCTTGGCCTAGGTATTAGATTTATACAAATTCTTGAAAAGTCAAGTCTTATTCTCGTTGGTCACTTAGAACCCCTCTCCGTGAAGGAAATCGTAGTTCATTTTATTTCTGATCATAGATGGCGTCAATATGTTAGCAGAGTCTAAATTCTTGGTGAGGCAGACTCCCGAGCTCATGGAGAATCAGAACTGAAAATTCCTTTAAACAATGAACAAGTGAAGCTCATTCATTCTATAAAAGGGAAAATCCCCCAAATAGTAAATAATACTTTTCAAGAATTGATAGCTAGATGTTGGGGAGCCCAGGCTTCCCTGACGTTCTTATCAGGCAAGAATTGGATTTGCCCTTGATGCTTTCTTTGGGATTTGGAGGAGGATGGCAGGTGGAATGGAGGAGTTAAAAAGAAAAAAAAAAGGGGGGGGCTCTCAACATTATCTGTGGGGTGTAGTGCCACTCACCTTATAGCTACCACATCCTATAAGCCTCAGAATAGCCAAGATGCAGATTTCATTTTTTAGCTGAAGAAAATAGTACCTGTCTTCCTGTCTTAAGTGACTAGCCCAGGATTCGGCAGGGAGATCAAAGTTAGAATCCTAGAAAATCATGCATAATTTTTTTTTCATAAGAAGTAAAAAAGGGAAGTTGAAGAACATACTTAAAATTAAAAGGGACACTTTCATAGTAATGCCTCTCCTATGATTTATTCATCCAACAAACATTCATTCAGCACATTCTCTGTGCCAGATAATAAAAGTAAACTTATTCTGTAAGGCTGGAGAATGTCATGTGGAACTGTGTTTTTTGTTTGTTTGTTTTGTTTTGTTTGGGAAGGTGGTTACTAGCTGTGTAAGGATAAAATAGAAACCAAGTCCTCCGTCATTTGGTTTGAATGTTGAAACATTACCCACTCTTTAGTGTCATCAGTCTGTTGATTTTGGAAAATATGGTTGAAAAAATTATTTGCCATACAGAAGTAGCTGAAGCAGTGCCTTGCCCCAGTCCCATGTGTGCTGGGTTTAATTTCACAGCAGAACATGGTGTACTTAGGATTTGGGAAAGAATTTTTTTTAATCCTTACCAGAGGATATGTTTATTGATTTTAGAGACTAGGAGAGGAATAGAGGGAGAGAGAGAAGCATCAATGTGAGAGAGGAACATTAATCAGTTGCTTCCTACAGGCGCCCCAACTGGGGATCAAACCTGCAACCTAGGTACGTCCCTGACCAGAAATCAAAACCTGCAACCTTTGGGTGTACGGGATAATGTTCCAACCAACTGAGCCACCCGGCCAAGATGGGAAAGAATTTCTTAAAGTCAAATGCAAGTATATAATTTGATGAGGCTAGACTCCATAGGAACAGAGACTCAGCTGGTTGTCTTTGCCATATCCCCACAGCCAGCCAATACCTGTCCCAGGTTAGTACTCATATTGATGGCCAGATTCCAGCCATTGAGCTTGAAGTACCAGAGGCATATTTCTCGAACCTCTAGAGCATTCCCCTCACATGCAACTGGCCTGAAGATTTTTTTTAACTGATGTGTGACTTTGCAGGTAAGAAGTAGCATTATTCATTTGTGGCTTGCTGCTGCTCTCTTTGGAATGAATGTAAATTGTCAAGTTTGCTGCGCCTAGAGTTCAGAACATGAAATTTAACTTTGAGCAAACTTTTGTGTTTTGTCCCAGTTAGGATTCTGTGTTAAACAGGTCATTAGTCTCTCAGGAAAGCGCTAATTCTCAGTCCTCAGGGTAGAAAGTCAAGCTGCTGGTGGCTCCTGAGGTCACACTGTGGGGTGGGGAACTTCTGTCTTTCCAGAGTTTCCTTCTGCCACTGTCCCAGTTCACGTAATGAATCTTGGACTAAAGTAGTATTTTGCTATTGAGTTCATACTTTCTGAGGAGGCAGAATTCTAATTCATCCCTCACAGATGGAATCCCTTGATTACAGCCTTTAGTATGCATTCACTCGTGTATTCATTCGTCCAGCCAATGACATTGAAGCCCTACTGAGTGCTGGGCTGCAAGTAGGACATAGATATGATCACCACTTCCCTGTCATGTGTGGTAACTTGGGGATAGAGCAGGTAAACACAATACAGTATGATGAACCATCCTTCATCTGAGGCAGCACATGCTGCCACCCACAAGGGCTGCCTGGAGGAAGTGGCATCTAAACCAGATGTGAAGGGTGAGGAGGAAGGAGATGGGTGGAGGGAGGAGGGACAGCAGAGTAGAGCTCTAGGCTGAGGAAGCAACTTTAATGAAAGCCTTTAGACCAAAGCACTTCTAAGGGCCTGAAATTTACAGAAGGTACAGTGGTCATGGGAAGGGTGGTGTGCAGACCAGGGGACTGCAAAGGCCAACAGAGCCAAAGGGATGCCTTCCAGAGCATTGGGGCAGGGACAGGGAAGAATTTGAGAAGGGGAGGGGCATGATTAAATTATGTTATTGATAGCTCGCTCAGATTTTAATGTGGAGAGGATTGGAAGGGCTTCTCAGGCCCAGACAAGACATGCGGTGCCTGTGGAATAATCAGGAGCCCTAGAAATATACTGTTCTGACGTTTGCCAGACTCTGCCATAGCACCAGGTCAATTACTGCGCTCTTCATTCTTTTTAGATACGAACAGAATAAATAATAAATTAATAAATAAATAGCACGGTCAAGTGCACTTTCATATCCAACCAAGGCTGTTTGCAAAAGGTTTTCCCAATGCTAAAAAAAAAACAAAAATCAAAAAACAAAAACCATTTGAATGATACACAGCACACGTGACTGAAATGATGAATGAAAAACTTAAAATTAAATGAGGTACATAATGTGTTTCCATTCTGGCGCCCTTTGAAGCGCGGGGGCGATGACAGAGCTCTCGGCAGTGACATTAATAAGCATGTCGTAAGGGCCTCTTATTTTGGGGGTGGAAATCCAAAGAGGTGGGAAAGCTTGATCCCAACCCTCAAGCAGGACCCTGCTAGTCATCTGGTCCTTGTCAAAATGACCGTGATAAACAAGACACCTGGAGAGCGGCCATATGTAGCTCTGCTCCTCAAGACCCAATAATGGGGAACGGTAGGTGAACTGGAATGGGCGGGGTGGCTGTGCGTTATGCCGTTGGAAGCCGCTCCCGTCAGGGTGACTCACCCCAGCAGGGAAGTGGACAGGAGGCTCCGCCATGAAGTAGTTTATGAGCAGTTACATCGTGTGATATATGCGCCCTTTGAAGGCAGAGTGAAAGGGTGTAATTTAAAAATAGAAGCCAGCTTCTTGTAGCCGATGACATCAGCGCAACTTGTGAGCTCAGGGCAGAGCTTGCTCGGCCCGCCGCCCCCGAGAGAGTCCTCCTGTGGTCAATTAAGGGTCTTGTTTTTCTGGAGAGTCAGAATGGGGATGGACGGTAATGATTCTAAATGGAATAAAAGCCGTGATAGGTGTAAGAAAATCGTTCTGAATCCTCTAAAGAGATAATACGGAAATGTGTATACGGCCATTTGGATGAGTTGGAGCCCTTACAGACAAGGACAAGAGAACTGGCATTTTAATGAGCATCGTTTATTAAACGGTGAAAGGAAACCCTGCAGTATTTGTCTAGTGCTTCATCACCATCATTCAGAAGGGTATCTAAAAGGTAGGGTGTGGGAATAGTGCCCTGGTGTTCTCGAGGTTGTAGCTATTTAAAATAGCGTTCGATTTTTGAGAGCTGTTAATTCACCCAAGTCATATTATCAAAGGATATGTTACTGTGAGGAGGTTTTATGAACACATGGTGGCGGCTTAATAGGTGTGGTGCCTTAATAGGGTCATCAGTCAGTGGTGTCCCTGTACCCTGACTGAAGATTTGGGTCTAGGGAGTGTGGTCAAGGACTGGTAAACAGCAGTATTGACATTAGAGGGGTTTTTCCTGAGGACAAAGACGGGTTAATTAATTTGACAGTGTCATTAATTACTGCTGAAATCATTGGTCTTTGTCAGAGGTCAGGCTCTTTTAGCAATTGAGGGCAGGTCCCAGGAGAGCTGGAGATGCCAAGTAATATTGCAGGCTTATCACCACTCAGCTGTCTCTCTGCTCTGTGACGAAGCCTCTCCTTTTGCCTGGGCCCCCCAGCCTTCTTGTTCAGACCAGTGTTCTGCTCCGGTTCCACGTCAAGGGCAGGGCTCAGCCTCCTCCCCACCCCACCCCAGGGAATTGTATTGAGTGATGGTGGAGAATTTCAGCCTTGGGTCTACACAGATGGTGGCGCACCTTGACTCTCAGAGTTTTGCTTTGTTCATACAGAAATGGGGTGGGGGGTTGACCTGTGGTCTCTTCTGTCTCCTCCAGCTCTAAACTTTCGTGCGCCAGAATGAGTTCTTTGATGAGCAGAAAGGGCCTTTGGTAAATCTAACACTCTTCATTTTATCTGTTCCAGAACCCTCCTTTTTCATGTGCTGGGCTTTGGTGTGTGCTTGCTGTTTTGTTTTGGTTGTTTAATGAGGGTGCCTGCTTCTTGTGGTGCCCAAGGAGACTGAACCTAGCCGAGAAACCCCACCCTTGGGTTGCTGGTCCTTTGTACTACCCCAATGCCGTAGGAAAAGCATGCCACTGTCACGTGGCACAATTGGGAAGGAAACAAATAACGACACCCTCGATTTCATTTCTGAATGTCGTGAGATGAGGTCTCTGGGGCTTTGTGTGTTGCTATCGATTTCCCCTGCTGAACTTGGTGAATAGCAAAACTTAGTTTCGGGGTTGGGCCAAGACCATTTGGAATAGCTTGCACAGAACAAATCAGTCTCACAGAGCTGATGGCTGGCTGGCTGGCCGGCTGGCCGGAGACAGAGCAGAGGAAGGTGCAGGAGCTCAGAGTTGGGATGGCTCTGATCTCTGGGTCTGGCCCTGCCTGCAGCAGCTGTGACAGTTTGGCTAGGTCACTAAATCTTCTGCAATGTTCTCATCCACTAAAGGAGAGACAGGTATTAGATGCTCACCAAGCTTTCTCTCTACGGAAGCATTTTTATTATTCTTTTTCTAAATCATTATGCTCTAAAATTGTTAAGCTCATCTGTAGAGAATCGGAGCCTGGAGCAGGCTAATGTGCCTTTCGTCGTGTGGTGTTTTCCTCCCCTTCACATGAGGGCTGATCTTGCTGGGTCAGCCTGGCCTCCTTACCTGCACTAATATTAGACCCTGGAAAAGAAGAATGTTTCACTCCTAATTTTTGAGGAGAGGAGTCTTCAGTGTTTACGAACTGATTGTGTTTATGTCTCATTTAGATATTAATGCTTTTGCCAGGGTCAGAAACCTATGACCCACAGGCCAGCTGCCTGTTTTTGGAAATCCAGTGTTTTATTGGAACACAACCATGCCCATTCATTTACTTGGGTCTGTGGCTGCTTTCCTAATACCCTGGCAGAGCTGAGTGGTTGTGTCCAATAGCACTGAGGCCCACAAGCCAAAAGACTGGCTTTCTGTGCCTTCACAGAAAGGAGTGTGCTAGCTCTGATTTTTTTACAGGCACCTGCAATGCATGTTGAGGTTAAGAAGTTTGGGGAACTAAAAACATTTACTTAGGGTAGAATATACAAAATAAAATATTACCTTAACCATTTAATTATTTTGTTGATTGACTTTAAAGAAAGAAAGAAGGCGGGGGGAGAGAGAGAGAGAGAGAGAGACATCAATTTGTTGTTCCACTTATTTATGCATTCATTGGTTGATTCTTTTTTGTGCCCTGACTAGGAATCAAACCCGCAACCTTGCCTTAATAGGACAATGTAACTGAGCTAGCTACCTGGCCAGGGTACCGCCTTAACCATTTTTTAGTGTCCAGTTCAGTTGTAAGCAGACTCATATTGTTGTACAGCAAATCTCCAGTTTTGCATCTTGCAAAACTGAAACGCTAACACCCGTTAAACAACCACTCCATTTTCCCCTCCCCCAGCCCCTAGTAACCACCATTCTTCTTTCTATTTTCATGAATTTGACTACTTTAGGTACCTCATATAAATAGAATCATGCAATATTTGTCTTTTAGTGACCAGATTATTTCATTTTGCATAATATCTTCAAGATCCCTCCATGAAGCAGCACGTGGCAAGATTTCCTTCCTTTTTTAAGGCTAAGCAGTATTCCATTGTCTGTATGTACCACATTTTATTTATTAAGCAGTGGGCACATTTGGGTTTCTTCTACCTCCTGGCTAGTATAAATAGTGTTACTATGAATGTGGTGTGCAAATAACTCTTCCAGACCCTCCTTTGAACCCCAAATACATTATAAACCAACATAATATGCATCTTATAAATGTTTGCATCACTGAATGAAATTTAATACTGCCTTTGAATAAAAATGAGACTCAGGCTTTGCAAGCAAGGAGTCATTTGATTTTATCCCCCGAGAAAATTTGTCTACGTTTAGAAATTCATAGTTTATATTATCTCATTTCTATAAGAATAGTAAACATTGGTACGGTTTTAAAAATAAACACATGTACTACTGTCAAAACTAACATGTTGGCTTAAAATAGATTTTTATTTTTCATGTGAGGGTTAGCGAGAACTGCTCCTCTTTTGAGACAAAGACTGAGCATTTGCATGTGGCATTTCTCTGACTAAGGGGAAATCTCACTTAAGTCTCAAGTTTCAGAGTGGACGCTGGGCAAAAGTGAGTTATCCAAGTGTGAACTGATCCAGCCCGAGATAATTTTCCTTTGCCAGATTGTCTGGCTTTTCTTCCTAAGCCTTGTGTGTACTAGGTGCCTAAGCCTGGTTTCTACAATTTCATGGATGAAGATGTACCAACCATACAGATTTGACTGACTAGAACCATCAGGTTCCAGCTCAAAACACAGTGGCACAGTGAGCCCATAATGAGGGCTCATTGGTGCCTGGGCAGTTAGAATTCTATTGGGCAGATTCATTATTTCCATGTTTCATCAGGTTGACTGTTGGGCCGGAGGTTTGGCTGGTGCCCAGGACAGAACCCTCCCCCAGTCCCCCTCCTCCCCAACAACCACAGACTGTTCCATCTCCCGCCGTCTGCTCTGGGTAGCTATTGAAGAAGGTGTCGTCTTAGATTATGGTTACATGGAAAATCCCTGCGTTCAAGGAGTATGATTTATCAGTTGCTATCTTGCTAGGTCTGTCTCCAAGTCTGTCATATCTATATTATTCTCTTCCTTTCAGTTAGCAGCTCAAATGCCTTCTCTCCTAGCAAGTCCTCTTATTCTCCCCTTTTTAAATGGTTATGCTTTAGAGAATCCATCTCATTACATGACTATTCTTATTTTTTAAAATGGGTTTTACCATTTTTAATGGCAAAGTTGTATTTTAAAAAATGGTTTACTTTGATACACAAAACAGAATATGGATTTTATTTCTTTTCAAACAGGACTAATGTCTCTACCATTTTCTGAATGCCAGTAGCTTTATCCTCTTTGCAACCAGACTTTTCAGTGACGGGGGAAAAAAAAAAAGAACAACAATAACAAAAACAATGATTTAGTGGTTGTCTAAATCGTCACTTTTACACCAGACGGGATTTATAAATTGGCTATGGAGTGTTAATATTTCAGAAAGGAAATGCTAAATCACAATGGCTTTAGGAAAAAACCTACATTCTGTGTTTGTCATTAGGAATGTTAGAAAGTTTTAAATGGCATTTTAAAAAATGATTGAATCACTTTTGGGAAGCCCAACAAAGCATTCTAGCAGGATTTAAGCAATATCAGCCCCATAATGGAGTCATAAATTATCATTGGTTTCACTACCAATGGTATCAGTCTCTCAATGAAACTCCGAATACCCTATATCCCAAGTTCTAAAATCTATCAAAAGAATGAGTCAATAGAACACTGTGAATGTGTTTTCCATTCACAGTTCTGAAATTTAAAAAAATAATAATGAGGAGGAGGAGGTGGATGGGGAGGAGGAGCAGGGGAGGAGGAGGGGAGGAGGAGGAGGAAAAGATGAAGAAGAAGAAGAAGAAGAAGAAGAAGAAGAAGAAGAAGAAGAAGAAGAAGAAGAAGAAAAATTCGTCATCCTGGATGGGTGGCTTAGTTGGTTGGAGCATCATCCCATACACCAAAAGGCTGCAGGTTTGATTCCTGGTCAGGATGCATACCTAGGTTGCAGGTTTGGTCCTTGGTTAGGGTGCAAGCAGGAAGTAATCAATCAATGTTTCTCTCTCTCTCTCTCTCTCTCTCTCTCTCTCTCTGATCAACGTTCTCCCTCTCTCCCACCTCCCTCTAAAGTAATAAAAACATATCCTCAATGACAATTTTTTTAAAAAAAGACATTGTTGATTCCTTTACTTCCAGAGAACTGGTACAATCCTAATCTAAGAGGGAAACGGGCCAGTGGAGTCCTCCCAATGCCCAGTGTGCGACTCGGCGTGGTGGCATTCTATTCACCAACCCACACACAGTGCCCAACCACTTTCACCTCAGTGCTCTCAAAGAGTGGCTTCACTTGGCCTCCTTTAATGAGTTTTCAGTAAAAGCGTAAAACCTTCAACAGAAAGCAGCTTCAAATTTGTGTGCTACCCTTCTAGCATAAAGCTTTCAGGACCATTGCAGGCATACTATAATGAGCCCAGTGAAAAAATCATTTTGTAATACAGCAATTATCCCAAACTACATTATCCCACACAAGATGCATGAAACCATATACAGGAGCCTTACTATATTAAACCCACCAATCTGACTTGAACTCAGGGAGCCCTAAGAAATAGCGGGTCCTTGAAAGACCATTGGTATAACTCTGAAATGAAATTCCCACATGCATTAATCAGGCTTCTGTTGTTCCCATCAAATGAAATATGATTTTAGGGCTTGGTAACACTTCACAGTTGATTGGCTCTTTCTATCCAACTACCCATCTATCTGTCCATCCAACTATTTAAATTCACTCCCCAGCTGTGATTCTGAGACAACCATTGTCATTGAGATGCTGGTTCCTTACTGTGGTTTTTCTGGTGACTGCTGACATTGGAATAAGGGATATGTCTCAAGGTATTAATTATATAAACAAATTGAGGGATGGAAGAGTTTTTTTTCCTGCTTTGTTCCTTTAGCTATATTTCCCCCCTAGACATTTAGAGGTGGGATTCAGTGTTCTATTAAGCAAAAACCATTCATGGGTATTAGATCATGTTCTGAGAGAGGTCCAGGCAAAGAGGCTTGGAAAATACCACATACAGGGAGGAAGTACCACATGAAAAGCCTATAAATTAATGCATGGGGAATAAGTGAAGAAATTCCTCAAATAGGCAGAAGCTGAAAAGAAGCTAATAGAATAAAATGCATTACATTTCGGATCTTGTTCTCTTTCAGTTTTTCTCCTCTTGGAATTGGGGGTGGGGGACGCAAGAGAACCTGGCAACAGTGATTATTTCTGGGACAGGAGACTAGATGAGGGGGGCGGGGGGAAGTGCCATGAAAGGGGAGATAAGAGGAGAAGAGAGGACAATAAGGTTGCAGTTTTACTGTGTACCTTCTGTGCCTTTGAAATGGTTGCCGTGTGTATGTATCATCCTTAACACAATTTGTATAAAAAAATAAAGAGGGCTAATGAGATTAGAATGAGAACACACAGATTTGGTAGAAGGAAAGGGCTAATGACAGAAAACTCTTCAGTGGACAAAACTGGGGAGGATTTTTTGTTTTTGTTCAGCTTTTAAATAAAAAGGGAAGAGAGAAGACAGGCTTGCAAGGCAGCGATGGGGCGCTAAGTTCCAAAGGTGATGTCTGTCATAGGGCAGCCGGTGGGAGGAGGCTGGGAGAGGAAGTCATTTTCGACAGCCTCGTGAGGTGGGATGAAAGGATCACAAATAACGCCTGCAGGAACCCCACCCCCTCCACCCTCAATCGGGAAAGAGGATGAGAATGTTGCTTTTAAAAGCCTTCACTGTTCTGAGAGAACGGGGATCAGCGGAGTTATGCTTATCCTGAAGGGAGGAAAGGTGAGAAAGTCAGGAGATAACTTTTCCCATCAGCCTCAGTTGCATCCTGGAAGGGCTGTGCTCTGTGGTTTGCACCAGTGAGAATGTAGAGAAAATTCTTTCCCAAAAAAAGAATCAAAGAGGGAGAGGGCCGCTCCGGCAAAGCAAACAGCCTCCCCGTTTTCTGCTCTACACTAGGGCCTTTGAGCTGGGCGGCTGCTTCCTATAGGCTGACATTTGATCGCTGAACTTGGAGGTTTTCTGCAGGCTTTCATAACTTCTTCTGTGTTTATTGTTCGCTTCTAATTCTCATTCATGCTCTTTCACATGCTCAGTCAAAATCTCTCCCCTCAGCGTCTCTCGCGTCTCTTTTCTCTCAATCTGTTTCCTGTGACATTTCTGAAACCTAGCCATTTCACCGGTTCCTTTTTATTGGTAGCCTTCCAGGTTTTACTAACAAAATCAGGAATATTTATGCTCCTGTGAGCACTAATTTTGTCATTAAAATCTCTTGAGGAGTAATATCAATGGCCATAAATCAAACTACATCCTGTTGGCTTCCTAGTATTTATTTATTACGGGTATATTTTTAATACGCTCACCAGGGCCTCCTAAACGCTCAAGTTTAAGAAGAAATGGACAGGCATGCAGATTGCAAACCACATATCTTTTTGTGCACACATTATGGATTGGGCTCCCACTCACAAAGTATTCATGTCAAAATCAGATACGACTGGGAGGCATAAGGACAGGGTTTCCAGAGACTGCATAGCACGCTCAGGTTTCACTGGAATTTTATCATGGCCACCACAAATCAACTGTTTTAGAGTAAAAGGTCAAAGGCATCTTTAATTTTAAACCTCTCTGTATCTTCCTCATCCAGGCTGCGTAGGGGAGCCACCTCGCCCTCGCTCCCCCGGCCCTGCCAGGAAAAGCCAGTGATTTGTAAATTGAAGCTATGTCAGCTAAAGCTTTTATGGGTACTTAGGATCCGGGTCTCCGTCTGCTTTTAATTTTAATTTTCTGCTGAAAGAACTAGCTTCGCCTTAAACAAATTTTGCGTGTGCAAGTCTTCTACTTTAAAATAAAAAATAATAGCTAGAAGCCGTGACATGGGGGCAGACAATGGTTAGGTTTCCTAAGATTGATTCCCTTTTCCCTACCCTTGATGTGTTTTAGGTTTGGGGCAAAACCTCTTGTATCCTGTATGACGTAGTTGCTCCCCTTCGGTCCCTGCCACGTCTCCACTTTCTTCACTGTTGTCCAGTTGATGTTAGGAAAAAGGATTTTGAGGGAAAAGGACTCATGGGCATAGACAACAGTGTGGTGGTTACTGGGGTGGGGGCGAGGGACACAAGGGGCCTAAACGATACTGGAAAAAATATAAGGAAGATTTTTAAAAATGAAAATAAAATGAAGATTTGGTCCGGTTTTTCTTATTCTTCAATCGAGGAAATAACATATTTTAAGAGAATGTTAAACATGAATTGTACAAATGTCAAAATACTTTTGACGTGTTTTTTTTTTTTAAGTATAGTTTTTTAATAGTGAAAATCCTCCAGTGGCTATTTAAGCTCCATAGTGAACTATATGATGGGTTCCTTTACACAAGGTATTTAACATGTTTGAAGTTTTTCCCAGCCTCAGGCTTTTCTTAGCTGTCTGCCTTATAGTAGCTGCGGACAGCGTCTGATTAAGTATTTGTGAGATGCTCGTCATTCTTTCACTGAGGCCACACGGTGTGGTTTAGTGAATGCCTGTCCCGTTTCACAGTGATGACAACTGAGATGTCTGACTGGCTCACCCAGAGCCACAGATATGAACAGAGGTCTCCTGGTGCCAAGACCTGCTCTTCGCCCCTGCTTCTGCCCCAAGTTCCTCCTCCCTACTGAGGGGTCCTGTGTGTCAGGCTGAGCCTTGGTGGGAGAAGGTGTTTCTGTGGCAGAGACCCAGCTACTCAGTGAAGTAGCAACTGTGTCTTCCAGCACGTTCTGTATCCTCTACTCATTTTCTCTGTCCCCAAGGGCTTCTTTTACTATTACCCTTAAGGAGTGTTTGGAATTCTTTCCCTTCTCACCAAGCCAGCCCATCAATGGGCCTATCCTCTGAACATCTGCCCATGTTTCTGTATTCAGCATTGAGCATGTCTGGGCATGAGTGCCCTTTTCAGGTGAAATGGCTGGTCTCCAGGGTGGGTCCCTTGGGGCCAGGTGCCTGAATCCTGAGTGTATTTCACCCTCAGGACCTTGATTCTGAATGGACAGTCAAAGGCTTGTGGATGGAAGTAGACCTCAAGGAGGCCAGCACCCCTCCCAAGGATCCTGTGTATGTTCACTGGTAGCTTGAAAGCCAGTACACTGTTGAAAGGTTTTCACTTATAACAGGAAAGTAACAGAGGCCCTGTGGCAAATACGCACAGAAAGTTAGCATTTCCAGTAGTAAAGGACATCTTACGTATCCAACAAACCCCAAGTTGGGGTCTTTCTGGCCTGAGATGAGTATAGGAATCCTCTGAGAAGCCAGTTGGACAAGGAGCATCCTGGGTGCCACCAAAGGATACTGATTTCTGAGATCTGGCATGGGGACCAGGAGCCTGATTTTTAACAGCCTCCCAGCTGACCCCCTTGCTGGGGTCCCTGGATCACACCTCCACAGAAGAGCTAATGCTCACAGTGATAGCTGATCCACCCAAAAGGTGATGTTGCTATTGTTAACAAGACAAACATCCAAGAAGACAGGTGTCTATTGAATGAAGGCTGCTTATTTTTAAAGTATGTTTTACTAAAGTAAACTTGAGTTATACAGACAAGTTACTTAAATACACACTTGGTTCCCATGAATCCTACTAACTGAATCATTCCTGTGCTTTTTGGTTCTCACAACCCACACTTTCTTAGCCCTAGAGCCTAGAGGTTTTCGGAGCATGGACACTCAGCTTTGCTTACCTCGTTCATCTACAATCAATGTTAACCTTGCTAATTAAATCTTTTCTCCAATTTCAACTAACTCCCTCCTCAGTGATCTGCCGGTCGAGTCAGAAAACTGAAAGAGCTCACATGGAGCCTCAGGTTAGTTAGTATCTTGAATTGATTACTTAGGAGCATGCTATTCTGTGGGCATGCAGCAAACAGTTCTGAGAATTAATTTATATACAGGGAATGTGAAACACAAGGAATCTTGCAACCTAGCACTGTTAGCATCTCGATATGCATGTTTGAAAAAATGCCTACAGCATCACAAACAAACTTTTCCCACTGCATCCCTCCCCAGTCATGTGGCTTGTCTGCTGCCTGAAGCTGGTGCATCCTCTGGGGATTAGCACAGCTCAAGACAGAAAGGCCTTTACCTCTAGGTCCTACAACAGGATCGTCATGTTACTATGCGGTTTGTGACAACCAGCATTACTCATAAGAAAGGCTGTCTAGCCTTTGAGTTACAAGTACCAAGATGTTGAGAAAAAGTCAGGGATGGTATGAAAATAGTGATTCTCCAATGTCCTTCAACCCAGAATGACATTCCTGTGCTTGTGAGATACGCATGAGGCTACAAAATTGTAAATAATGTCAGCAATATAGTATTTTGTCAATTTCCTGACAGATGTTCAGTCATTCTTGAATAGGACCAAAAGAAACTTGGAAGTTGAACGTATTAGTAGAAATAATAACAAAATTAACAAATATATTATTGAAAGTTTATCCCGTGCTACTTAAGTAAGCATTTTGCCATGAATAGGCTCATTAACATTCTCCAAAGGGTAGACACCATGATCCCTTCTTCACCACTGAGCATTTTGAAGCTTAGAGAGGTTAAGTGACATGCAGAATGCAGCAGGGCCAGGTGGGAGGGTTATACGTTTACTCAGGTCACCTCTGCACACACATTTTCTAGACCTGAAGTGGTTTCTTTATGAGCACGTGTGGTGGGGACTTGTAGACTTGTCAGTTAAATGAGGTTAAATAGCCTCCCTTGTTTCAGAGTGAATGGTAAGTCTGCTCAAAATGTTGCTTTTAACCCTGGTTCAAATAGTCTCTTTGGGGATTCTGTTTCAGAATTCCACCCCACTTTTCTTCTCCACAGGGGCATGGTGCTGACTGAGGCCCAGAGGGGGGCAGGGGAGGTGTTGTCTTGAGTCCCCCTCCATCTCTGGCTCCGTGCTTGTATCTGCTGCAGCGTGGCCAGCCTGAGCTTGCACAGTATGTCCCTAAAGCCTGTGATTGGGGTAAAACCTGATCTTTTTCCTCAGTTCTAGCCGTATTTTAGAAGCTCTGGCCACCTGTCCATCATGAATCACTGATCATGAATCAGTGAAGGTCCTTTGTCCCTTGACTAGAAGAGCAGAGAACAAGATAGAAGACGTTGGAAAGGAAGAGGTTTGGGAGAGTTGGTCAGGAAAGAGAAACGTAGATCTGAAGGGGCAGCTCCATCACTGTTTGTTTGCTTCCTTGTTGCCAGGGAACTGAGAACATACACAATGAACAGGCACCTGTGCCCTTGATGCTGGGCTTTCTAAATAGCTAATTCCCTATGAGGAAGGTGTATCAGGAAGATGCTACACTGAAGGCACAGAACAGGAAGATGGGGTCCCTGCCATGAACTGGCTTCAAGACAGCCTGGGAGAGAGGTGGAATTATTACATTCATAATTGTAATGCAGTGAGCTACACCCCAAACCCTGTATATAGGGAAGAAATTATTATTTCCTCAGCTCTTCACTATTCTGCTGTTTCTGGTAAATTTCTTTTCTCCTCTGTTTCATTAACTGGTGCCTTTTCAGTCTCAAGTTGACTAAAGAGGCATCTCTTGAAATGGTCATCAGATCTTTCATTCATCATCATTCTCACATTCCTCAAGTTGCTTATCAGCTCTCACAACTTCACGTCCACGCTCTTCATTTTGCTTGCTAGAGCTGTATACACAATGGGTACCGGGGTGACCAGAGTGATCACCATGCAAGCTACAGAAATATGTGGTCCCTATGTTGTACACCTGAAACGGATACAATATCGTATGTCAACTGTCTTTGAGAAAGAAATTTTTTAAAGTTAATTAAAAAGATATACGAGAACCACTAGGCTGTAACACCAAGGGGTCCTCACAGTCTATACTCCAGGGTACAAACCACTCGACTTGACTTTGCCCTCTCTCCACTTCCAGTCTCCTCCCTGGACAAACCTATTTTCTTTATAACTTACCTGACTTTCTTGATGGCCCTGCTAGTCTAAGCCCCTGACTCATTCCTCCCCTTCATCTCCTTTATCCAATCAGCCATCATTTATAGCCTGCTGAGACTTCTGCATACACCCCTTGCAGCAGACCCTTCTTTCCCTGGCTTCTCATTGCGGCCACTCTAGCCTTGGATTGTAGGCCCCGGGGCTTTAATAAAAGACCACCCAGCAGGTTAACAAATGTGACCCACCCTCTCTCTCACTTGCCCCTTTCATACACCTTGCCTTCTCTTCCCTTTTCCTCTCTCTCTCTCCTTACCTCTCCCCTTTCTCCTTCCCCTCTCCTGTCCCTTCCCCCACCCTGACACCTCTTTCTCTGTCTCTGTCTCTCTCTCACACACACACACACTCAACCTATATCATACTTTTTCCAAGGTTTTCAAGCAGTAACAGGTAGACTTGTTTGCATGTTTTAGATGCAGGTGCCCATGGATGATGCTATTTTGTCCTCTTTACATCTAAGTGTGTGTTTGCTATATAATAGTTGCATTTTCTGTAGCACAGAGGTCTGCAGAGAGAGCCTTTAACATTCAAGCCAAAGAGGTCAGCACTGTTTCAGCCTTCCTTGGCTGCATTGTTTCCACCCCATGCTTCCTCCATCCTGATGGGGACCCAGGACACCCTGGGCAGAACTTGAACTAAAGAGACTAGGCCTTGTGACTCTGATTGGGCTTCTTTGTTGGTTTTTCTCCTCCCTCTGCTTCAATCAGATGTCTTGTGCCCTTTTCTTATTTGTTATGGCAAGCAGAATCCTTTGTTATCCCAAATATAATTCCTATTTTCAAAAGTACTCAGCAGTCTTGGTGTTCTTGCTCATCCCGTGAATCAGGTCAGCAAGGGCTG
This sequence comes from Noctilio leporinus, assembly GCA_004026585.1. Taxonomy (NCBI): domain Eukaryota; kingdom Metazoa; phylum Chordata; class Mammalia; order Chiroptera; family Noctilionidae; genus Noctilio; species Noctilio leporinus. The sequence goes on along the minus strand of PVIW01000483.1, from coordinate 263,410 downwards.
CCTTGTTCTTGTCACATCTTATGTTGTTCCCTCTCTCAAACCAGAGCTTTCCTTTGAAACATGATTTGAATTCTGGGTCCTGCCCCCACCCCCAAGTCTCCTGAAAGGAGTCTCCCATCAGGATAGGCTGATCCTTTTATGAGAGGCAGAAGCTAGAAAATTAATGGGAATGTTGATTAAGGAAGGAATCAGGTTTGTAAAAGGAGACATTTTGAGATCATCCCAGCAGGAGTCCCTAGACTTCTACTACTATGTGGCAGTATTTGTGGGGTTTTTATTTTTGTTTTGTTTTGTTTTTAAACTATTTTGTTTTGATTCTGGAGCAAAAAAAGTTACATTTGCAAAGAGAGCCCTCACTTCAAAGATAAATTAACTGACCATGTCAACAGAAACTCTAGGCCCACTTTCCATTCTCTGATCTTCCTTTAGTGGACAATTATTGAATGTGCCTGTCGCGTTGGATGCTGTGGGAAGTAGAATGCTGAAAAAAGTGGTCCCTCCTCGGTTCTATGGTTTAATCAGGGTGATAAGACATATACTAATAAGAGAGAGGACATGCGTGGTTGCTTGGTGTTTACATGAGTGTTATGGTCCATGTATGGCATTTCCCTAGATTCCACCCCCCAAGAACCTCCTTGAAGGTGAGTTTCCATCTAAACTGGAAGAATTTGCCACCATATTGTAAACTAAATATATTTCTATTACATAAACCAGATGAGAACGAGTTTTATAATAATAACTAGCCAGACTCAGAGTATTCCATCTCTTTCATGTTCCTTTTTCCAAGTCATAGCTCATGTGCCATGAGAGAGACATTATCAGGAGGAAGGCAGTGACTCCCCAGAATTTGATTTACACATGGTCCCCTTGGCGAGTCGGATAGAACTGAGCATAGATCCCTTTTCCTGACTGATTCCAGATTCAGTGGTGCTTTCAGCCTGAGCATGACCTGGTAGAGAGCTGATTGCCAGGCTGGTCATACCAACTGAGCTTTCTGGTTGGGTGAGAGCAGGAAATAAGCGTGAAGGTACTGCTGGATACTAAGGCTCTGCTTATTTTTAGGGAAGGTAAGACAGAAAATAAAAACAACCATTGCAGTGATCACATTCATATGGGAAACCTAGAGGTACTGCCAGATTTGGGAGAGATGGTGTGTGTGTGTGTTTAAGAAAGAAAGAGTGTACAACACGTGTTCAGAACCAGCAGTGTCTCTGCTTCTAGCATTTTTCCTGCCTGTCTTTACCCAATTCAGTATGGGGCTTAAGAACAGTACTTCATTCTTTGTATTGTGTAGGAGAAGAGTGAGAGATAGATCCAAGTCGAATTGTATATTTTGGCTTGGAGCTTGAAGAAAAAGACCAGGTGAGATATTCCCATTTAGGAATTGTTGGTATCTGTGATTGAGACGCATGAGAAAAGGTGAGATCCCTTGGCAGGGGATTTGGAATACAAAGGGCAAAGGTGACTGGAATATCATCGTTTATAGGGTCAAGTAGAGGAGAAGTCAAAGGCATAAAGAACAAGCAAGATTATTGGTGTTAACGCAACCAAAAATGGAACGTATTGCAAAGGAAGAATCTGTCAGCCCTGAATATTCCCACCGTTAAGTCAAATATGATGAAGAATAAAAAGTGCTCCTGGATTTAGCAGCAGATAGGTGTGTTTTATAGAATTATTGAGTAAGGAGTATGTGTGGAAGGGAGAATAGGGAGTTAAGAAAAAGATTTGGATATGTGGACAACTCTCTTCAAGGAGAAGCTTGGATGGAGAGTAGAGTATAGAGGAAGGGCAGAAGGCAGCAGTGATTTCTCCTGATAAGAGGCACTAACATGTGTGTTTGACTACAGATGGGAAATGGGAGGATGTAACATACCAAGCTGAAGAGACAGGGGCTTGTGGGTCCTCACCTTAAAGACTAGAAGGATTGGAATGCAGAGTGGCTTTTGGAAGGAAGAGGAAAGAAAGGAAGAAAGGGAGGGAACAAATGGTGGAAAGTTTGTACATCTGATACCTGGACAATTAAGGAGTTCCCATACGAAAGTGTCAGCTTTCTCCTTGAAGGGTCAGGGATGGACATCCCCTGAGAATAAAAGGGGGGAAAAGAAGAGCTGAATGCAAGGTGACAGGAGAAGGCATGCCATATTTGACTAAGGCTGAGGGCGGTCATGAGGGCCACCAGGTACAGCTGTGTGGGCTGCGTATTGCACCATGTTGCCGTACCTAAGGAGGGGCATTGCTTATGTCATAAGCACTGTTTATTTATTATAACAAGATTCTGACAGATGGTAGTCAAGTATCTTGCTCTTGCAAAATCAAGATGATCAGGGCAGCTTTCTGACAGAGAAGTAAAATGTGTGATGAAGAAGTGCCATCTTGTTCAGATTCCCATGCAAGCACCAGATGGATGCTTGTACCCCTGCAGGTATGAGATAAAGCCACTCAGCCCGGTGAGGGAGGAGGGGACACTGCTCCAGCAGCACACCCGTTGCTGTAGGCCCAGACATGAGAAGGCGGGTAATGGGTTCATCCATAGCTGGAGTTCTCCAGGTAGTTGAGGTAGGAGTAGAAGTAAGAAATGATGATAGTAGCCAAAGAGGGCTACGCCCCTACGATACAAGGTAGACAAGGAGAAAAGTGAGGGCCAGCTCCGTGGATATGAAGCATCAGTGAGGATGAAGCCCTGGATCTTTGCAGGGACCTCCTGAAAAAGTGAGTCCCAGGGATAGAGAGCTTGGGTCCAAGAGGATGGTATTTAATTAGTGATTTTGGAGGGAGGGAGTTTCTGATGAAGTCAAGGTTGTTGTGGGGGGTAAGGAGAGTGCTGATATACTTAGTATTTTACTCACTGATATAAAAAAGATACCTTCATATTTTTCCCTTAGCTGCCAATGTGCACAAAGTCTAAGTTAGAAAATAAATAAATGCCCCCCAAATGAAAGAATATGATTATCTCAATTTTCTACATTTGAGCTACAAAATATGAAAGTAGAAATTAAATAGAAACTGTGATCAGTCTGTTGAAATACAGTTTTTGGGACATGTGCCTTCTTAGATGTTGCTGAGCTATTTATTAGAAATTATTCAGATGGTTGTAGTTATTTTACTTTTTAATGATCTGAAAGCTATTTCAACTTTTGTTACTTTGACACATTGGTAAGGCTTATTTTAAAAAATCAGCCGTGTGTGTGCGTGTGGCAGAGAGAAAGAGGGAGAGAGGGTGTGCTAATGCACAAGAATAGAAAGAGAGAGTATTGAGACTCAATTATTTTTTTAAAAAGCTGGTATAGGCCCTGGCTGGTAGCACAGTGGAAAAGGCACCGGCCTGCAAACCCAAAGGTCGCAGGTTCGATTCCCCAGCCAGGGCACATAACCAGGTTGCAAACCAGGTCCCCAGTCAGGTCTGTGGCTGGAGGCAGGTGAAACACAACCATACATTGATGTGTCTCCCTCCTTCTCTGCCTCTCTCCCTTCCCCTCTTTCTGAAAATAATGAAATAAAATCTTTAAAAAAAAAAAAAAGCTGGTATATGGGGGAACTAGCTGTGATAAAATATCAATTATTATAAATACAGAAATAGTGAAGAGAACCTGCAGAGTTAGGAAAACATTTGAATAAAAGAATAATGTTGTAGTTTAGATATAGGAGTTCAGGGCACTTTTAAGCCAAAGTCTAAAAAGTGGATAAAAATAGTACATTGTAACCAAGAGGGGTCATTAAAATAACATTCAATATATCTTTTGACCATGTCTGGGATACACGAGTATCTTTCTGATATTCATGCTCACATGAGTGGATATTTGGATGCTGTTTCAGTTACTATGGCTGAGCAAATTATTCTAAAACTTAGTAGAATAAAACAGCCATTTATCATGCTCAGATTCTGTGGGTCAGGAATTCAGACAGGGCACAGAAATGACCCCTGCAACTTTCAAGGCAAAGGACAACACAGTGTTGGACTGGCTTTTTTTTGGTGGAGGGAAATGTTTGCCCTTAGAACCCAGCCAGCAACCAGCATCATCCATTAGACACATGAGCAGCTGGGGTTTCTGCACAGCATGGAAGCCTCCCAGATGAAGAGTGGCTTGGAAGCCGCACAGCATCCTTTCTGCATGCTATTCATTAAGGCAGTTGGTTAGGAAGCCTCCCCCATGCGGAACTGGAAATAGGGCCGTGGTCACTTTTTGCAGAATGCACTCTGCCACACATACCTATCGGTTTCGTCAAACATTCATTATTCAAAGCTTTCTCCTGAGATGCAGGGATACACCCACCTAAAATACACAGCATTTCCTGGATCTGAGATGGCAAATGCTCTGGAAAATGAAGGAGAGCTCCGGAAACAAATGGTCTTAAGAACCCTCTCAGAATGTCTGAAGAACACTTACCTCTCCTGGCTACCCCAACCTCATAACCCCGCCTTCATTCATTCCTCCCTCCTGACCCTGCTCCTGGCCTGGCCTCCTCCTCCAGGGAGAAAGTTGCCGTCATCAGACAGCACCCCTCCAGGTATCCCCTGCTCTAGTTCCATGCTCTTCCCATCAACACTCAAAAACTAGTCTCCTATTTACTCAGCTCCTTATAGTTCAGCCCTGCTACTCTCCAGAAATGTCTACAACTCCCCAAAGTCCAAATTCTGCCATGTTTTTTCCTTATCTTAAGGACCTCCACCCTACAGTGTTTTACAATGTGACCACCCCCTTGCTGCAAACATTTTGACCTTGACCCTCTGAAATCCTATACCCTGTCTTTTCCTGGTTGACTGACCCTTTGTCTATCATAATAAGGCTGGTGTTTCCCAGGATCCCCTTCTTGGCTAAATCACGTTCATGCTCTTCCTGAATGATCTGTTCATGCTGCTGGTTTAACTACAGTTGACTCTAAAGTCTTTATCTCTAGTCCAGTGCAATCTCTCAAATCTATCTTAATATGCCCAACTGCTGCTCCTTGAGCCTCTCTACTTTCATGTAGAGATGGGCCAGAGGTGTAAATACAGGACACCTACAACTGATTTTAGTTCTCTGTCTTCCTGTATCACCACCCCCAGCACTGACTTACTTCATTCTCACCAAGGCTAAATACCTAAGAAATGTTAGGATGCCCTACTTTCTTGTACCTTCTACATCTAGCAGATCACCAGATCTGTAGATTTTGTGTTCTAAATATTTTCCCAGGTCTGTGCCTACCATCTCAGCTCTTCTTTCTGCCTTGACTACCAGCCCTGCCTCCTATGTCTCCCTGCTTCATGTCTGCCTGCCTACAACCCAATGCGATCAAAATGAAACCAAAATCCAACCACATTGCATCTCTGCTCAGTGACTGCTAGAGCCACAGGATCAGGTTCAAGCTCCTCCACATCCCACAAAGCCCTCTGTGGTTTTGCTGTTCTCCATATCTAGGGCCTGACCTCACACCACTTCCAGCCTCATGTTTTATGCTGCAAAAGCTTCAAGCTCCTTAGAAACCATGAGCTGTTTCTTACACTCATTCCTTTGCTCATACTGTGTCCTTTGCCAAGGGACAGGTTGAAGTCAATACCAAGTAGGCAGTTGGTACTGCCTCAGCCTTGAAAAGGAAAACAGAAGTGTGTAAGGGGGAAGGGCTGTGTTTTAGTTAGCACAGTGTGCAGGGCAGGATGGGTGAATGCTTGACAGCGGGTGACATTTACTCAAACCACATTTTCTACTGTGAGCCATTAGCTTCTATTCTTCTTCCATATTCTGGCTTCTACCACAGTTAGTATTGTTTGTCAAACGAGCAACTTACAGAGACGTTAATTTGCAAAAGAAAATTCATAGAAACACATCATTCTTAAATATATGTATAAGTATATGTATATATTCTTATAAAGTTATCTCTTAGAGGAAATGTTTTTGGTCAATTCCCAACATCCATTCTACCCCTAGATAGTTAGTTCTCCAAGTGTGGTCCCCAGACAGCTGTATCAACATTAACTAGAAACTGTTAGAAATGCAAATTCTTGAGTCCAGACCCACTGAAGCAGAAATTCTGATGGGGGCAGGGCAGCAAGCTGTGTTTGAATAATATCCTCCAGGTGATTCTAATGCATGTCCCAGTTTGAGACTGATCTAAGACAGTCTTGATCATTTCATTTTCTTTGCCATTAACTGCCTTTAGAATATATAGGTAACCAAATTCTGTCTGGTGAGAGGTGGCAGGAAGTCAGTTAGGTTGGTAGGGAGCCTTTGGGAAAAGTGTTCTTCCTTCTAAGAAGGATATTCAGAAAAAGGTCACTCCTATACTTACCTGGATGTTATCATGTCTGGATGTGACCCCTGGAGGCACCTCAACCTCAGCCTTCTTGGGGTCGAGAAGGGTGGCAGCTAATGGCAAAAGCAGCATGTTGTGAATGGTAGAACAGGAAAGAACTTGGGTCCTTTAGGACTTCTCAGAGCCATTGAATTAGCCAACTTTGGAGTCTGTCCTACCTCTGGAGCATGAGTTAATTTCCTAAATATTTAGTTCTTTTTGAGTCCATTCTCTGATGCTTGTTTTAAAAATACAATTAATGCATACATGTATTCTTTACATAGACATACATACATTTACTCACATCAAAAAAAAAAAAAAAAAAATTCTACCTTTGTTTTTCTAGGGGATGCTAGATGGTAACTATCATTGCTTACCATGACAGTGAGGTTCTTTGAAACCAAACAAAAACCCACACATCCCATTCACATCTAGAATGTAGTGGTCACGCTTCCATTCAACAATCAACTAATGATGCTCCCAGCCCTGTCTCTATTTCTCCTGGAGGTTCAGGACTTTCCCAGAAGCCCCTGCCCAAGCATTCTTGTGACTTCCATAGGAACGCTGTACTCCTCAATTCTATGGTGACTGTCACATGTCTCTTCAGTCAGCTGTCAGCCCCCATCCCACTAGGTCATTTTCTGTACATCATCCCTGTCATCCTGTAACCAAGGAGAATTATAATGCAGATGTATGACTCTTCATAGAATTCATCAGCGAAGTACTTTCAGAGTTCACTTCTGGAGGACACCCCTCTCTTCTGTCCCCGCACATCCCCATGTCACAGGAGACAGCTTCACTTTCTCACCTGGGAGTGCCATTAGGCCTGTCCTGCCTCCCACTGAGGTTTTCAGAGAAGATTGAAGTCTTACTTGTCTCGAGGGAAACAGTGGGAAAGAAGCAATCCACCCACTAGGAAAATTAGCATTGACAAAGCTCTTGAGCTTCTCCCCTCTCTCCTTTCTGCCCCTTTCCAGAATATGTCCCTGGCTTTGCCTCTGTCTAATCAAAGACATATTGGAGGGCTCTCCCCCAAAACAAAGAAGCAATTCCTCTTCACAGATGAATGCCGACCTCACTCGGAAGATTGTTTTCTGCTCTTTGTTATCAAAGTCTTCACACACATGGAGTGGGCTGTGAGCTGGTGGAGCACGCTACACAAGAACCAGGCACGCTCTCAGCCAGCCTGCAGGCGAGGGTTAGGAGGAGGACCTTAGAGATAAAGCAGCTGTGGCAGCCACTGCGCCACGCTTCTCAGGAAGCACCCCACACTAGACCCCCAAAACTCAAACCAGAGTGTCCCCCAAGGTTCACCAGCTGGCTTAAGTCAGCAGAGAGAATTCATGGACACCTGGCGGAGTACACAGGTCCTCCCTGAGCTCCCCACAGCTGACTGTCTCTTTCTTTCCACGTTCCCCAGTTTAAAGTTTAAATTTCCAGGAGAGAGAATTTGATTGGGCCAGTTCATCAATGTCTTTTGTGTTCGAGCAGAGCTTTTTATACCAGATGACCTCACAGGTCATTGACCCTGATGGAATGACTCCCTTGGGTCAGGTGACAACCCCAGGTCGTCAGCTGTATTGACCGAATGGAGGTGGGGGTGAGGCACAGGGTCACAGGGAAAACCACAAAGCCCCTCTTCCCCAGGGAACAGGCTATGGTTGATCCTTCAGCAGGGGCTATGGGTGGGACAGTTACCCTGTCCGGACCCCGTGGGCCTGGCCTGGGCAATTGCTGCGGTGAAGCAGTAGGATGATGCAGTTGTTTCTACAGGGAACCGGGGGGAAGGGCAACTTGAGTTCATGATTGACATCCACATTTTGACCTCGTCAAGTTGTTCTTTCTAGGCCTCAGTCTCTTCTATAAAATAAAACAGTTCACCTTAGTGATTTTTAAGGACCTTCTATTCAGGGCAGATCCAGGTCTTATAAAGGGTGTTTATGCAGTATTTGGAACTCCATAGAGGGGTAAAAGTACAAAATTAGATGCAAGATCAAGCTTCCTGAGCTTCATGTAAATCCTCTGCTTCTATCCTTAAATTCTGTAGTTTCTCTTGGTCATCGTTCTGAAGCTGCCTACCTTGTGTTCACAGTGTGAAACTTTTCTGATGAGCCCCGCAGAGGCTGGTCTTTTGCTTTGTTCCCAAAGAACAGGGTGTTTCCCAGCAGTCCCTTAAGGAGACCATAGGCAATTTGGTAGTTTGAGAAGGTAGAAAATGTGATCCATAAACATTGCGCAAATTTGAAATGTTTGGTTATGATATGGGAATTAATTAGCATGATTTTTACAGAAATCCCTTCACTTTCTAACTATATACTTTTCAAGGTGTATCCATGCTGCAAAGATGGTGGCAGTTATCTCAGCCAATGTATCTGCAGGTTTAATGTTGCTGCTTATATTTATTCAATTTGCATTGATTGTTAGCTTTGGGCTGCCCTGTATCTGCTTGTTCACACACGAAAGAGACTCACAGTAATGGAAAATGTGCATTTCTTATATCATCAGTGAGGTTGAATAATTTTTCGTATACTAAAGGCCACTTTTATACCTTTTGTGTAATTATCTGTTCATATCTTTTTCCGTTTTTCTATGACAAGTTTTTATGTTACTTTCCCAATTAAGAAAAATTTGTATATTATAGATATTATCCCTTTACCTGCAATATGCATTGCAAATATTGTCTCGCAGTTTATCAGTTATTATTGGACTTTGAATATGCTATTTTACTATACAGAAAATTTTATTTTTATTTAACCAAATTTATTAATCGCTTCTTTCATTGCATCTGGATTTTGAGACATAATTAGAAATTCTTTATGTACACTCAGCTATAAGAGGAATTATACATAATTTCTTTTAGTGCTTGCATAGTTTAAATTTTTAAACAGATCCCAAATAGCTTGGAGTTTATTCTTGTACATGATGTGTGGTATGGATCCAATTTATCTTTGCCAAAGGCCTATTCACTTATCCCAGTATTATTTGCTAAGTTCATTTTTGCACCAATGATTTCAGATACTATATTTATCAATATTGCTAAGGTCCCATATGTACTTTTAAAGTTTTTTCTATTTTCTTATTTTTTGTCCTACACCTCCGGTGCTCATTCATGTGCCAGTACCACACTCTTTATTTATTTATTTAAAGATTTTATTTATTATTTTTAGAGAGAGGGGAAGGGAGAGTCAGAGAGGGAAAGAAACATCAACGTGTGGTTGCCTTTCACCTGCCTCCAGCTACAGACCTGGCTGAAGACCTGGCTTACAACCTGGTTATGTGCCCTGGCTGGGGAATCGAACCAGTGACCTTTGGGTTTGCAGGCCGGCACCTTATCCACTGTGCCACCAGCCAGGTCCCCGCACTGTTTTTAAAAGAAACTTTAGTAAACATGTTTGTTGGGTTAGTTTCCTCTTTGTAACAATTCTTTTGTTGTGTTTTCCTGGCTATACCTACATGTTTATTTCTGAGATATGAAATTTACTATTCCCTTGTCATGTCTATTGGGTTGTTTTAAATTATAAATTAACTTGGGCATAACTAATATATTTTCTATGTGAACATTCTTTTCCAAAAGCAAAGCGTATCCTCTGTTTGATCAAGTCTACTTTCATTTTTATGGGATATTTTATATAGTTTTCCTTATAAGGACTTTATATAGTTCATGCTAAATTTATTCTTAATTATTTAATCTTTTTTATTGCTATTATAAATGGAGTCTTTGCTACCTTTTATATATCCTTTTATAGCTTGCTACTTCACTGAAATCTATTATTTTGATTTGGTTTGGCAGTGACTCTTAAGGCTTTCTAGGTCCATGGTTATATCATCAACAAACAGAGCTAGTTCTATTTCTTTTTCAGTTCCTATGTCTCTAATTGGTTTCTCTTATCTACTTGCATTGGCTTAAACCTTTAGCACAATATTGAATGGTACTATGACAGTAGATAATCTTGCTTTGTTCTAATCTTGGTGGAAATATTGACTTTAAGACTAGGGTGTGTTAGGTTTAGTTACCTACAAAATATGGGTGACAGTGGGGTGAAAAGGAGGTGGAATGAGGGAGGGATGATACTTTTTTCAGTATACCAGTTTGTACAGACCTGCTCTGTGGGATTATTGCAATATATTACATATCAGCAAACAACCAGAATAAGATCACAATCATAGGTATGGAGGTCATTGGGAGGATTATCAGTTGGGAGGGGGAAATGGGAGAAACAGGGGAAAAGTACAGGGATTAGAAACATAATTGGTGGGTACATGAGAGACAGGGGTATGTTAAGAATACTATAGGAGAGGGTGACATCAGGGAACATATGGGCATGAACTAAGGGGGATGGGGTGCAGGAGGGAAGTGGGGTCCTGGATGGAGGGGAGCAAAGGAAAAAGAAATCGGGACAACTGTAACAGCATAACCAATAAAATATACTTTAAAGTATTTTACATGTCAAAAAAAATAAATGAAATAGATACAAAAGTAAAGTATGCCGTACAGGATGTTTAGGGACAGTTAAATTGAATACAAACAAATAAATGAAACAAATTATATTTCATAAGCCAGTCAGAAAAAAACAAGTAGCATATGATTTCACTCACATGTGGAATCTAATGGACTACACTAAGAGGGAAAGTGGGGACAGACTCATAGACGGAGGACAGGATGACAGCTAAGGGTGAGGGAGGTTAGGTGGCGGAGGGATTTTATGGCCTGCTACTTTACTGAAATCTATTACTTTGAGCAAAGGAGCAAAAAGCAAAAAGGACATTTGGACGTGGACAACGTTGTGGTGATTGCTGGGGGGATGGGGATAAAGGGCAACTAAATGGTCATGGAAAAAACACAATAAAGATTAAATCAACAAAATAAAAATAAAACACAGTAAAACCTGAAAATACAATTAATACAATAACCGCATTGAAGAAGGAAAGGGAAAAATGAGCCCAAGTAGCTTTTGAATCCAGTATTGTGCCTATATGCTCTCTGGCTAAAACCAAAAACAACTGTAAACAAAAAAAAAATCGAACTTGTTAATAGACCTCTTCTTTTGCAGAAGCATAGATTAGCAATTCTGAAGCCATTTTTTTGTACCTTCTAGGACTGAGCAAGTAAATTGTGAATACTGGGTGTTAGGTTTTTCACATTGAGGGAAGGAAGCTACAATTATGGTAAAAGGGAAAAAATAGAGTGAACCCTGCTATGTTGGATTAAAATTGTAGAGATAGGCATGAACTCATGGGCTCTAATACATATATGTGCATATAATGTAAATTAATGTAGATATGCATGGATATAAAATGTATATGTATATTGTATGTATTGATAAAATCTCAATAAGATTTTATAGATAATTTGATGTGAATTTTCTATTTCAATATTATAGTGTTTATGTAAGAGGATTCCTTAATTTTAAAAAATACACCTTGAAATATTTAGGAATAAAAATAGCATAATATCCACAACTTAGTCTTAAATAGTTTATAAAAAATAACGTATGTTTATGTATATTTAGAAAAAGACAAATGTAGTAAATGCTGAAATTTAAGGAATCTGGGTCCAGGAATATGCAGAATTCTTGCAGGTTTTCTGAATGTCTGGAATTATCTTTAGTGACTTCATGGTTTAAATTTTAGAACATTCCTTTATAATAGTATTCAAATTAAGAAAACTAAGCATTCAGTATATGATAGAAGAGCACTGATACAAGGTAATAGCAGTAGTTTACATTATTTTACATATATCCTATTGTATTTTTATTATGACTATTGTAATAATAGTTACCATAACATCGGCACAAGTCTTGGCAAGTTTAGTGAAACCTGGAAGAGATCTAAGTTACATTATGCACCAAGACAGTGATTTCAGTCACTCTGGTATAAATGGGGCTGGGGTAGGGCAGATGGGCAGCTATGATCCTATTAGATTATTGGAGCTTATTATTGGAGCTTACTAGAGTCAGACAATGGTTCCTTGCATCTGCTGGCTGCTCTGCGTCTCTGGAATAAACTGTGAGGTCCATTCCGTCATCCACATACTGGAGTCCTGTCTCTGAGGAGCGCCAGGGCAGTAAAACTTTAGCAGCTAAATGTTTAGCTTGCCAGAGTGTCTGTGCAAGACAAAGCAAGGTTCACAGAAGCCAACTTCCTTGTTCCCCAGACACTGAGCCCGGAGTTGAGAGGTCGCCCTTGTAACTGGACTTGGCGGGGTTGGATTCATAAACTTCGCAAACCAAAAATAGATTCTGTTGTTAACCCTCAAACCTACCTTCTAACGATAAACTGAGGGTGGGTCAAACCTTTGGAATGTTAGATTTAGTTCCTGCTCTGTCCCTCTGCATGTGATTAGGTCAGGCTGAGCTGAGTTGAGCCAGGACACCACACACATTGCCTAGGAAGCATTTTCTAAGCCATTGGAAGGGAAGGACTGAACACCAGTTCTGTTAGGGTTTAGAATCCTCCAGGGGGCACCAGAACATTCCAGTGCCATTGGCCACATTTCCTCGAGTCCAGAAAGGCTAACCGTATTACCTTTTTATAATTGATTTGTTCACTGAAACGTATTTCGTTCCATGAACGTTACTTGTTTTTGAACATTTGTGAGTTTATGGAACGTTTCTGCCTCAGAGGAGCGGAGGAAGTGAAGAGATCATCTGTTGGATGAGCCCGCAGAAGACCGATTGGTGTCTCCTCGGGTAAGGACGAGAGAGCTTTCAGCCCACTCTGAGAACAAGGATTTTCCAAATGGTACTCATCTGGCTGGGGGAGAAAAATCTGGAGGCGACTGAGAATTCATTCACTTTCTTAGCTTAATGCTGTGCATAAATCACCCTGCTATTATCATTATTAATAATAAACACAGTGCATGTCAGACAGGCACTTCACGGGGGATTTTTGTATGAATTTCATGCAGAAGTAAAATGTGGCCAGGCTCCTGCATATTATTACCCAGTTCTGGTCCAGGAGCACCGAATTCCAACAGGCCTCCCAAGCCTGTCCTTCCAATTAGTGGCTGCTTCATTATGAATAAAGAACCCTCATTACTTGTGGGCCTTCAAGTGAAATAGGATCCCCTACCTCTCCAAATCTGCCTTTCTAAGTACAGACAGTTCCCGACTCACAAACAATCCACTTAAGAACCACCAAGGCATTCAGAGGCTGCCTTCCCTCCAGCAGCTGCTGCCCGGCCTCCTGCCCAGCCCGCTGCCCAGCCCCCTCCCCATGCTGCAGGTCTGCTCCAGGGAGTTCTGCCCTCCCTCCTGCCGAGCCAGCTGCCCACCTGCCCCCAACACTGTGGGCTCAGAGCTGGGGTTCAGGGAGGCCTCAGAGCTACCGCTGGTTTTATAGTTGAGCTCAGCTATGGGGTAAATAGGCTTTTGTGGCCTGGCCTGGGAACCAAACCACCATTTCAAAAAACAAGAAGAAAAAACCTGTCTCCATGGGAAAACGTATTCTGCATTCCCAACAACCAGCCAACGAATGCTAGAATGACTGCGGGAGCGGTCTCCATGCTTCCAGCAGGGAAGAGAAGGGAGAAGGGCCTGTTCTGGGTTCCCAGTTCTAGTCCAGCACCAACACCCCCCTCCCCTCCACTGGGCCTGAGCAAGCCCATTCACCTCCCTGCTCTCACATTATCTGTAAAACGATAGGATTGAACTAAGCGAGTTATCAGCCTCATTCTAATGTAAGGATTCCAGTTGATCAAAGCTCTAATCTTCATTTCTTCGCCTCATTCACTCATTCATTCCCTCAGGAACATTTTACTCACTGCACCTGCATTGTGCCCAGCTCTAGGCTAAGGGTTGGGGATAGAGTCAAATACTACAGATCCCAGCTCAGCAGGGGCTCCTTGCTTAGCAGGGACACAAGGCGTTCAGCCTGTGCTTTTGTTAATATCGGTGCTGTGATGGAGATGAGTGCTGGGTGCTGTCAAGCTCAGGAGGGTTGGCACCCAAAGCAGAAGACTTCCGGTCTCGGTTTCTGTTTCAATTCTCTCCTCTCCCTAGTTATCAGGGCTGGTTCCCTGGGAAGCAGGGGTGGCTCCACCTCTTCCCCGGGCCTCTCTGGGAGGTCGTGCCTGCTGCCTTGCATCACAGGGAGATGAGGAGGAGGAAGCTCCTGCCAAAACCCTGGCAGATTTGCTCGAGCACCACCTGGAATGCCACCTTACCCCCCCGCCCTGGTCAGCTCTCCCTCTCTCCCAGGCCTTCTCTGTCCTGGCATCACTTGGAATGACAGCAACTGTGGTGTTCCGGGGTTTAAAAAATAAATGTCACCCCAAAATGGTTCTAACGGCCTTGGCACCTCCTGCTGTGCTGCGTTTGTAACCCCTAGACCTGTACCAGAAATCCCTGTCAGGCTCCGACCCCTACCCCACAATCGCTGTTGAAAATACCAGTAAAGGTGATGAGGAAAGGCCCTCTGCCATTAAGGGGTGTTGGAGGGTGAGGCAGGGGCTCGGGCTTGAGTCTGGATTCTGTGATGTGGTCTCTGACATCCTTAACGACACCATGATGAAGGCTCCTGAGCCAGGAAGGGACTATGGTTTGGGGGCAGGTCTCTTAGGTACCTCTGTGCAGGCTGCTCTGAGGAAAGGAGGAAACAAGGGAAAGATGATGAGACTTGGAGACCAAACAAATATGTTATTATGTGTTAGGCAATTGGGACGGTATTTCTTATACTCTGGATTGTGAGTACCTGCTCCTCAAAAGTATTACAAGAGTTAAGTATTCTACTTATTTTGCATTTCTGAAAGCAGTTTTGACAGTTATAAGGTGAAATGATGCCTCAAAAATCTGTTTGTTTTCATATAAATAGCAACACACCCCAGGACAGTTTTAGGTTAATAAAACTTTCGTTTTCCAACTCCTATTCCATTAAGTTCCACAAGATGCCTTTTATATAAGAAACTGCTCGACAACATGGTGAATTCAGTTTCTACAACCAGACTCTCCTCAGTTCATTTTCGGGGGGGTCCATGCTTTACAGCAGTATAATCTAGGGTAGGTCTTTTCATTCCCCTGTGCCTCAATGGCTTCATCAGAAATATGGGCATCATAATATTAATTGCATTAATTGCATAAGATTCTTATGAGGATTAAATCTATAATATTTGTAAAGTACTTGACACTGGTGCGTATTAAATACAACACCAGCATTCATTCTTGCCCAGTTTTAACTTGTTCATGAAATAAAATAAATACAACTAAAATGAAGAGTGTATCTGCTATATCAAGATGTTGGACGGCTTATCTTTTCAATATGCAGAGCCTTACTGAGATAAGACCTCGGCTCTAACCGGTGGTCCTATTTTCCCTTATCGGCAGCACATGGGGACCCTGTCACATGCTGTGCCACAGAGCCCAGCAAACAGAATACCTCATGTCTGATAAGCGAATTCAGGATACTTCCACCCTGACCTTCCCCTTCTCTTTTCTTGACCTCCTTTTATGTGCTGATGTATACCTCACATGTTAGCTTCAGATTTGACTTCTCCCTCTCTTTGTCTGATGTGTAGCATTGGTTTCAAACTCTTGTCATTTCTGCACACATTGCTCTCATCCACGTCCTCCTTCCTGTTCTTATAGCAGCGTACATTGTGCTGCCGTAATTACCTTCCTAAATACCTATCCTGTGGCCAAATCCCTGTGTAGGCCCTTTTGCAGCTCTCCATGACTTAAAACACAGAGTCCCCGACCTGTCATTAGAGATCCCTCAATGCATAAATTCAGCCCAAGTTCCATCCCTATTTCCAGTATTTAGATTCCCAGCAGCCCATTTTCCAGGGTGACCCCATGGTGTGGTCACCTCTAAATCTGCTGTCCTGACTTAATTATGAATGATGCCTCCTTTCATTTGCAAAGTGGCCCTGTTTGGACAAAAAAAAAAAAAATTATATTCTTACCCTTCCGTTATTCCCTTAGCCCAAACTATGTATTCCATAAGCCCCTCCCATTTCCCCTTGTTGCTTTCATCTGGAATGTTCTTCCCTTGATCTGTGCTTATCCAAAAGCATCCTCTTTTTTTAAAAAAAACCAGTCCACATGTGGCTTCCTCCACTCTTTCAATCCCCCAGAGCACTTTATATGCCACTCTGTGCCACCTAATACTTTCTCTACCTTGTCTCCTGGTTACTTGCAGGCTAGTGAAGCTTGTCTTCCAGACTTAGGTCCTTGAAGGAAAAAGCCACGTCTGAGTAACAGTGTTTCCTGAAGCCACCTACCTGGGGCCTTCCATGCCTGGAAATCACAAATGTCCCTGAGTGCGTACTATGCACCAAACACTGGGTGGCGATGTATAACATCTACACCATAGACCTCGACGGTACATTTTCTCCTTTAATCCTAAGGATAGTCCTGAAAGGTTACTGATTTGGAAACTGGGACTTGGATGAAATGACTTGTTCCAGGTCACAGAGTCAGTAAGTCTAAGTGCAAAGACTTTGAACCCAAATTTCTCTGATTCAAAGAGCCTATCTTTAATCTTCTCATTGCAGGAGGTTGTCAAGCTTCAGCCTGCAACATAATCACCTGGAGGGCTTGTGAAAACATATTGCTGAGCCCCGTCCTACTGTCTTTTTTTTTTTTTTTTTTTTTTTTAAAGATTTTATTTCATTATTTTTAGAAAGAGGGGAAGAGAGAGAGGCAGAGAGGGAGAGAGACATCAATGTATGATTGCTTTTCACCTGCCTCCAGTCACAGACCTGACTGGAGACCTGGTTTGCAACCTGGTTATGTGCCCTGGCTGGGGAATCGAACCTGCAACCTTTGGGTTCGCAGGCCAGCACCTTATCCACTGTGCTACCAGCCAGGGCTTCCGTCCTACTTTCTGATTCAGCAGGTCTGGGTGGGGCCTGAGAATCACATTTCTAACCAGCTTCAGGAGATGCTTAGGTTGTTGGTCCAGGAAACCCATTTTGAGAATCACTGCATAAACACAGACATTGGTCACTGAATAAATAGATGGATGATGGAGCATTTTATATAAAACTCTCTAAGTCTGCTCTACAATTTATATATTAGACACATTCACATACTCAGTTATCATTCTTAAAAGCTCAGGGTTAACATTGAGTTTTAATTTAAATATCAATTTTAGCTGTCTCATAGTATTGCTTAAGTTTGAATTTGAGCTTTTTCTATTTTTCTTAACCAAAGAAGGGA
This sequence comes from Noctilio leporinus, assembly GCA_004026585.1. NCBI lineage: Eukaryota > Metazoa > Chordata > Mammalia > Chiroptera > Noctilionidae > Noctilio > Noctilio leporinus. The sequence goes on along the minus strand of PVIW01000483.1, from coordinate 245,987 downwards.
ATCACGATTTTAATTTATCCCTTTTCATTTTCTTTTCTATCTTAAAAATGTGTAATTCAAAATAATGTTAAAGAAAGTTTATAGATTTTTCCCCTCTCCAATGTAACTTGAACTGTTCTATACTCCTGGGTGTATATTTTACACACAATAGGTATTTAATCCATAGTTGGTTGTTAGGGTTTATTTCACGTATGAATTATTTCTCCAAACAAATGTATTCTAAAGGGATTATTTGTAAGTAACCTGGGAAGAGAGAAAGCTCTCTTGTGATTTTTATGTTGTGATGTATTCCCTAAGGAACATGGTTAAAGCACATTTCCTTTTTTCTGCTCTATTTCTCGTCTTAACAAAACAAGCCATGATATGAATCCGGTGATTATTTCAGTGTAAAGAATAGAACCCTTTCCTCATTGAGCATGTTTCATCTAATAGATAAAAGGTACAGCTGCCACAGAAGGCAGTGCGCTGGACTTCCCTGCAGTCCTCTCGCCTGGAAATGGCACCAGGCCTTGCTCTATGTCCATAACCTAAACCCCTGCACTACTCTGCAGAAACGGGATGAGAGAGTATTATCCATAGGAAAGCAGGCACTGCAGGATGTTCCTGAACACTGTCCCAGATGACTGGACACACATTTACCAACTCAGGTTGCACAATGTCCATGACCTTGCTATGGGAGTTAAGAGCCCATTGATTCTGCATGTACTAGAAGATGCTAGCAAATTGACTAGCTCTCTTTATTTTATCAGTGAGGTAAACATCTTAATGGAAATTAAGCAGTAACTTTCTGTGTGTGATAATGTACATAAAAAATAAATTTATGGAAATCCTCTTCTATTTTGTTCCATTCTTTTCAAATACTACTTTATTTTCTATTATTTGTGCTTATGTCTCATCTTCCCAGCAACCTGCAATTTCTCAAAGAGTGGGGATCATGCCTTCTTTATCATTTTTAAATGTTTCTATCTCATTTTACCCTCACAACTACCCTTACAAATGCAGGTATATAGTCTCCCAGTGTGAAGATTCACATTTCTATTGCTGACTTCAGCATGACAGTGGGTTTCCTTTCAAAAAGAATTATGGGACACAAAAGTGAACAAATGGAAAGCTGTCAAGAACCATACAGAAACAAAATTAAAAAAAAAAAAAAAAAACAAAGCATTTTCCAAACCAGGGTAAACCCTGAGTTAGGTCCACTTGCTAGTCCGAGAGAATTATCTTCTATCAAGGTAGTTCTTTAATTCAGTTACATTACTTTATGTTTTATTAACAGTTAAAACTAGAAAAAAATGTAGCACCTGTAAGACAGCTACCAGGATCATGGGCCTGCCTTTAACTGATTCTGCTGTGGGGCAACCCAATGGTTGGTTTCTACTGACTCCAGTATTCAAGGAAGAAAAGAGTCTCATTCTTCTGTTCTGACCAGATTTCATAATAAATCCTTCAAGTATTAATATTGAGCAATTAATATATGCCTGACAGTGCAAGGCTCTGGAAGTAAAATTGTGAATTAGGCCATTACTGACCCTGCCTTTATAGAATCCATAATGTAATAGGGGAGCCAGACATTAATCAGGTACATTAATCAGGTAATCAGAGTGCAGAAGCTAGAGCTAGGAGAGAAGATCTGCAGGATCTGGTTGGGGCACAGAGTAGGAATGCCTAAATCTGCCCACTGGGTCAGGATAGGCTTCTCGGAAACATAACTACTGAAGCTGTACATGGATAATTAGTAGCCAGGTGAACAGGGGAAGGAGAGGCCAAGTTTTCCTAGTGTGTTAAGGGATGTGTAAAAGCCCAGAAGGGGATGAGGGAGGGAGCAAAGAAATGAAAGGAATCTGACTGAAACATTGAGTTTTTCTGCCATTAGCTGTGTAAATAGAGCATTGCTCCAATAATCATATATGCCCATATATGTTTAACTCTTAGAAAGGAAGAAGAATTTAACATTCAGATATCTTCTAGATACTTTTCACTATATTTATGTTGTATATTTTGTTTGCATTTGGGTGTGTTCTTTTAACCTCTGAAACATGAAACAGGTAATGGGAAGGCTAGGAATACCTTAAGTTTCTTCCCTTTTTAAGTTATTTTAATTGAAATTATTGGGGTTACATTGCCTAGTTAACTACTAGATTATTCTCTTAGTCAAATTTTAAACTGAAAATGGCAAATACCTCAGAATACATTTAACCAAAGACATGTAAGATTTCTATACCACAAATTCTAAAACTGCAAACTATTGCATAGAAAAATTAAAGCAGACTTAGTTAAGGGCGGGGTATACCATGTTCATGGATTAGAAGAATCCATTACATCTTATTAAAATATCAGTACTCTCCAAATTGATCTTTAGATTAAATGAATCACCAATCCCAATTCCAAAAGGACAACAATAACTTGTAGAAACACAAAGGACTTAGAAGGGCCAAAGTGATCTTTAAAAATAAGAATAAGAAGCAAAGTACTTTCTAGGTATTAAGACTTAATATAGAGCTATAGTAATTAAAACAATGTGCTGTTGACCAATAAATAATCAACTAATAGTTGTTCATAAAACAACACACACACGTATATATATGGTTACCCAATTTATGTCCAAAACATTACTGCAATTCATTGGAAGAAATAATGATCTTTTCAATAAATGATGCTGTAGTAGTTGGATCATAGACTTAAAATACAAAATTAAAACAACAAATCTTACAAATCTTTCAGAACAAAACATAGGCAAATATCAGAACAAAACATAGGCAAATAGGGACAGAAAAAGAATTCTTTAACAAAACAGGAAAAGCACTAACCATAAAAGAAAATACTAAATTATACCTTATCAAAATTAAGTAAGTCTGTTCATCAGAAAACACAATTAAGAAAAGATAAACTACAAAATGAAAGAAGATACTTGCAGTACAACAAATAACTTATATCAATAATATCTGAAGTTTCACAAATCAAAAAATAATATATTGACCACCTAGTTATAAAAAGCAAAACTTCTGTATAGATGCTTAATGAAGGAAGATATCAAAATTGCCAATACAAATATGCAAAGATACTGATATTATTACTCATCAGGGAAGTGAAAATCAACACCCGCCAAATGGCTAAAATTAAACGAACTGACAATCACAAATGTTAGTGAAGATGTGGAGTAACTAAAATTACATTGCTGCTGGCAGCATAAATTGATGAAACTACTGTGGAAAACTGTTTTGCATTATCTACTAAAAATAATGTATTTCTGGGCTTATAACCAAGAAAAATTAGTGTTTATGTAAAACTCATGTGAATAATTTTCATAGAAGTGTTATTCATAATAGCCCCAAAGTGAAAACAAACCAAATGTCCCTCAATAGTTGTATGAATCAATTAATTGTGGTATTATTCATTCAATAGGATACTATACAGCAATGAAAAAGAATTAACCATAACTATATTGCAATAATATGCCAAATCTCGTGAGTATGATGTTGAAAGAAACAAGATGTCACAGACTATGTAGTGTATGATTTTCTTTATATGAAGTTCAAAACCAGGCAAGTATAATCTATAGTGATGGAGGTCAAAATACTCAAAATATCTTGGTTCTGTTTTTGAGGAGATATTGACTGGAATGGAACATAAAAGAGTCTATTGGAATACTGAAAATGTTTTATATATTGGTCAGAGTGGTATATGATGTGAGTATATACACACTTTAATGTTTATGGAGTTAATTTGAATGTACTTTAATGTGAGCAATACCTTAATTAAACATTTAAAATATAACTGAAAATAAGTAGTTTGAGAAAAGAGAGGAATAGAGGCATAGAGCATATATGAAAGGAAGCACAGACTAAAATGGTTAATTATTTAGAAGCATATTCAAAAGAAAAGGGCCATTGCAATGACAGGTATTTTTGTTGTTCACTTTCTAGTTTCCTCACCATTTCAAATATATATATATATATTCTAGCCCTAAATATCAATAAATCTCTTGGGCCCTGGCTGGTGGCTCAGTGGATAGGCACCAGCCTGTGAAACCAAAGGTCAGGGTAAATAACCAGGTTTTGAGCCAGGTTTTGAGCCAGGTTTTGAGCCAGGTCTCCAGCCAGGTCCCCAGCTGGAGGAGGGTGAAAGGCAACCATACATTGATGTTTCTCTCCCTTTCTTCCTCCCTCCCTGCCCTTCTCTCTAAAAATAATGAATATTTAAAAATATAAAAGTAGAAATAAAAAGATAAAAAATAAATAAACTAGACATTGAAGAATATAGTTGTTGTTGTTTTTTTAAGAAATCTCTTGTATGTAAAAGTATAAAAAATGGCTTTCTCCTTTCTCAAAGAAAGTATTATTATCATTTGGAAGCTAGTTTGGGGAAGTTGGGCTGAGAACATTACAGGTTCACCAGAGTCAGCTAGGATTTCTAATGATAAAACACCAAAGAAATCTCCAGCATCTTCCCTGCTTCCAGATTCACCCCACACAGTTAGCCCAATGCACCTTGTTTCTGTACAACAATTCTGTAAATATTCAGTGGCATTAAAATAAATGTTGAGGGGGCACCAAGATGGCGGAGGAATAAATGGAGCTATACTAATCTCCTCCCAGGACCAATCTGGAATTACAACTGAACTAGGGAGAAATCATCCAGAATAACCAACAGAACACCAGCTGGAGAGAAGCCTTATAACCACAGACAGAACAGAAGAAGCCACTTCATCACAATGTGACTGGTAGTAATTTCGGAGATGAGAGAGACCGGTGGGGCTCCCACCATTGGCAGCTAAAGGGTTGGAGCCAGGGGCTCCACCTGAGAAGGGTGGGTTCTGGTCCCCCAGCTGAGCTTCTCAGCTACAGCAACACAGCGGAGAGCAAAACAGCACCCAGCTATGAAAAGCAAAAAGCCACAGGGTTGGCTAGCCTAAGAGTGCTAGAGACAGTGACCGCGCATGAAAACACATTGGCACCCTCTTACCTGGGCTCCAGCAGAGGGCGAGCAGAGTGGACTAGAGACGCTGAAGGAAAGTTTGGTGCGGCAGCTTTAAGGAGAGAAATGAGGGAGCAGCTGATGGGGTGCCCATGCTGACTCATCCCCCACACTGCAGGCACGCTACCCTGCGCCAACCAGCGTCCATCTCAGAGGACGTCATAGCCCCACCCATTGGTATCAACCAATCTATGCAGTGGTGCCTGAGCCTGGCATCTGATTGCAGATTGATTGGATTAGAAACTAAATTACTTGCCCTGCCCAGCGGTGCCTAAGCCTGACCACTGATTACAGTTTGACTGGATTAACACTAAATTAACTGGCCCTGCTCAGTGGTGCCTAAAGTGACCACTGATCACGGATTAATTGGATTACAACTGAAATAATCTGCACCTCCCAGCAGTGCCTGCACCTGACAGCTGATCACAGATTAATTGGATTAAAAACTGAAGGGCACAAAGACAGTGGATCTCTGGTTGGGTCCAACAGGCTGACTAGGCCCAAACTGTAGAATGATTTGATGTCACCAGAGGTGGATCCAGGAAGTAAATAAAGTGTACCTCTACACCATCAAAGGTCATACCACAAAGACAGGAACTCAAAAAAACCCAATCTAAGAAGTAAAAACAAGAAGAGTCACCTAAAATGGGGAGAAAAAGACATGGTTCATCCCTGAAAGGAAAGGAGTAATGCCCAGAAAAACTGCTAAATGAAATAGAGGTAAGCAAACTATCAGACATGGAATTCAAAATGATGATAGAGAAGCTCAATTAGCTCAACAAGCTCAATGAAAACTACAAACAACTCCAAGGGAACTATAAAGAACTCCAGGGAAGCTATAAGGAACTTACTGAGAATTACACCAGCATTAAAAAGGACATAGAGCCCTGGCTGATGGCACAGTGGATAAGGTGCTGGCCTGCAAACCCAAAGGTCGCTGGTTCAATTCCCCAGCCAGGGCAACATAACCAGGTTGCAAGCCAGGTCCGTAGCTGGAGGCAGGTGAAAGGCAACCATACATTGATGTTTCTCTCCCTCTCTGTCTCTCTCCCTTCCTCTCTCTGGAAATAACAAATAAAATCTTAAAAAAAAAAAAAAAAAAGTAAAGCACATAGAAACTATCAATAAGAGCCAGGAGGAGATGAAGAATACAATGGAAGGAATCAAAAGCAGGCTAGAGGAAGCAGAGGATTAGATCAGTGAGCTGGAGGACAAATAGAAAAAAGTTCCCAGACAGTGCAACAAAATGAATAAAGACTGAAAATGAATGAAGAGGTTTTAAGAGATCTGCAGGACAACATGAAATATAATAATATCTGTATCATAAGGATACCAGAAGGAGAAGAGAAGCAAGGAATAGAAAACCTGTTAGAAAAAGTAATGACAGAGAAGTTTCCTAATTTGAGGGGTGAAAATATCACTCAGGTTCAGGAAGCACAGAGGGTTCCAATGAAAATGAACCCAAACAGGCCCACTCCAAGACACATCATAATTAAAAGGCAAATTTCAAAGACAAAGAGAGAATCCTAGGAACTTCAAGAGAGAAACAGCTAATAATATATAAGGGGGTTTTGATAAGGTCATCAGCTGACTTGTCAACAGAAACACTGTAAGCCAGAGGGAATGGCAAAAACTTATTCCAAGTAATGAAAAAAAAAAAAAAAAAGGCCTGCAACCAAGATTACTCTACCCAGCAAGGCTGTCATTCAAAATGGAAGGTGAAATGAGGAGTTTCAAGAAAAGGTTGAAAGAATACATCTCTACCAAACCAGAATTGCAAGAGATGCTAAAGGTTCTACTTTAAAAAGATGAAGAAGCAGAGGGAGACAAAGAGGAGCACACATACAAAGGTGGGAAATGTCAATGAATAAGTACCTTTCAATAACAACCTTAAGCATAAATAGATTAAATGCACCAATCAAAAGACATAGGGTAGCTGAATGGATAAGAAAACATGACCCACATATATGCTGTCTACAAGAGACCCACCTCAGAATGAACAATCGACACAGATTAAAAGTGAAGGGATGGAAAAATATATTTCAAGCAAATGGACATGAAAAAAGGCTGAGGTAGCAAAGCTTGTATCAGACAAAATAGATTTTATAATGAAGGCCATAAAAAGAGACAAAGAAGGACATTTCATAATACTTAAGAGAACAATCCATCAAGAAGATATAACTCTTGTAAACATATATGAACCCAACATAGGAGCACCCAAATATATAAGGAAAATCTTGGAGGATTTCAAGAAGAATATCAACAGCAACACACTAATAGTAGGGGATTTTAATACCCCATTATCAACAATGGACACGTTTTCCAAGCACAAAAACACCAAGGATATTGTGGCATTGAACACTCTAGATGAAATGGACTTAACTGATATAGACAGAACTTTTCATCCCAAAGAAGCAAAATACACATTCTTTTCAAATGCATATGGAATATTCTCAAAGATAGGCCACATGGTACAACACAAGACAATCCTTCACAAATTCAAGAAAATTTAAATCATACCAAGCATCTTCTCAGATCACAGTGGCTTGAAACTAGAAACCAACCTTATGGGAAAAACCCAGAAACATTCTAATTAATAGAGACTGAGTAACATACTATTAAGTAATGAATGGGTTAACAATGAGATCAAAGAAGAAATCAGAAAAGCTTCTGGAAACAAATGAAAATAAATACACAACAGCCCAAAACCTGTGGGACCCAGTGAAGGCAGTCCTGAGAGGGAAGTTCATAGCAATACAGATCTACCTAAAAAGTTAGAGGAAAGCAAACAACCTAACCATAAAGCTACAAGAACTAGAGGAGAAACAACAAACAAAACCCAGAGCAAGTAGAAGGAAGGAAATTATCAAGATCAGAATTAAATGACATAGAAACTAAAAGAACAATTCAAAGGATCAATAAATCCAGGAGTTGGTTATTTGAAAAGATAAACAAAATCGATAAGTCTTTAACCAGACTCATCAGGAAAAATGAGAGAGGACTCAAAATCAGAAATGACAGAGGGAAAATCACAACTGATACCACAGAAATACAAAGGATTGTAAGAAATTACTACAAACACCTATATGACAAGAAATTTGACAACCTGAGTGAAATTGACAAATTTCTGGAAATGTATAACCTACCAAAACTGATTCAAGAAGAAGCAGAATGCCTGAATACACTGATAACAACTAGTGAAATTGAAGCAGTAATCAAAAAATTCCCAGCACACAAGAGCCCAGGACCAGATGGCTACTCATGCAAGTTTTACCAAACATTTAGGGAAGAACTAACTCCTAGCCTTCTCAACCTATTCCAAAAATATCCAAGAAGAGGGAAGATTCCCAAACTCTTTCTATAAGGCCAGTATTATGCTAATCCCAAAACCAGGTCAAGACACAACAAAGAAAGAAAACTACAGGCCAATATCTCTGAGGAACATAGATGCTAAAATACTCAACAAAATATTAGCAAACTGGATCCAGCAATACATTAAAAATATCATACACCATGATCAAGTGGGATTCATCCCAGAGGTGCAAGGATGGTATAATATTTGCAAATCAATAAACATACCACATAAACAAAATGAAAAACAAAAATCACATGATCATATCAATAGATGCTGAAAAACCATTTGATAAAGTACAGCATCCATTTATGATAAAAACACTCAGCAAAGTGGGAACAGAGGGAGCATACCTCAACGTAATAAAGGCTACATATGAGAAACCTGCAGCCAACATCATATTCAGTGGGCAAAAACCAAAAGCTTTTGCCCTGAGATCAGGAATAAGGCACAGCTGTCCACTCTCTCCACGTCTAGTCAACACTGTTTTGGAAGTTCTAGCCATAGTGATCAGACAAGAAAAAAGAATCAAAGGTATCCAAACTGGAAAGGAGGAAGTAAAACTGTCGTTATTTGCAGATGATGTGATAGTGTACATAGAAAACCCAGTAGATGCCACCAAAAAATTACTTATTATTAGCAAAACAGCTGGATATAAAGTCAATATCCAGAAATCAAAGGCCTTTTGGTGTACCAACAATTAAACATTAGAGATAGAAGCTAGAAAACAAATCCCTGGCCCATAACCTAGGCATGTACCCTGACCAGGAACCAAATCAGGGACTCTTCAGTTTGTGGGATGATGTCCAACCCACTGAGCCCCACCAGTCGGGGCTGCTTTATAATCTTCAAGTCCACCTCCCAACACTCCCTGGATGTGGACATCCCCGTCATCCCCAAAGGAAGCAGCGCATGCAGAAGCATGTGTAGAAAGGCTTTATGAGCCAAACCTTTCTACTTGTGTTCACATTCCACTGGAGGGAACTCTGTCCCACAGCCACACCTGTTTTTAGGGGAGTCTGGAAAATACAGAAAGGCCAGTGGATTTTTATAGATGGCTGGCAGCCTGAGCCACAGGAATACTTGCATCATCATACTGAAAATCTGAAACATTCTCAGGCTTGTAACAACAAAGGGAATTGTCACTGGCACAGAACTTTAATGGACTTGGGTGTGTACAAAGAACACAAACCCACGTTTTCCAGAGCAGCTGATTACAGCAAGTTGGAATGAAGTAATTTCCAGCAGAAAGGAGCAAAGCAGCGCTGTAGAAACATGTGGAATCTCAACACAGACCATGTTTTAAAAATTTAGACTAACGGGAAATTGAAGGAGCTGGACCAGCTTTCTTCTTGGCGTGTCTCCTTTAAAAAACAAAACAAACAAAACAAAACAAAATACCACACTAAGTGACAAAATGTCCGTTATTAGACTATAAAAGTAGAGGCTACAAGTCCTGGCTGGTGGTTCAGTGGATAAGGCACTGGCCTGAAAACCCAAAGGTTGCTGGTTCGATTCCCAACCAGGGCACATAACCAGGTTGCAAGCCAGATGTCCATCTAGGTCCGTAACTGGAGGCAGGTGAAAGGCAACCATACATTGATGTAAAAAATAAATAAATATTTAAAAGCAGAGGCTATAGACCCAATGCTCCTAATGATGCATAGTCGTGTGCACCAGGTTAAAACTATTCATTTGACTAGTATTTTTAGGTCCTACTACCAATATTTGGGTAACAAAATCAGATATGTTTCCTGCCTCCAGCTCCCTGTAGATTATAGAAGTCAACTAAAATGATTGTGATCATGCCATGTGAGGAGTCACGTGGGTTAACAGAGAACTATGATAAAGTGCTGGGAGTTGGGGGTGCCAAAGAAGGAGTGACTACAGCCAGACTTGAGGATTGAAATGTGCTTCCTAGAAGATGAGCACAGGCTGAATTTTTAAGGGCCAATCAAGGAGAAAAACATAGGGCATCAATGGGAACAACCTATGCAAAGAAAGGGGATAAAACTCCTTTATGAGTTGGGAGGTGGCATTGGGAGAAAAGAGTGAGTTGGAAGATTTACTAGAGAAAAGAAAGAAGGTGAGGAAGAAGCTAAAGATGAAAGTCTAGAAGTGGGTCCAGGCTGGCTAAGGAAGGAGTGTGTACAGAGTCTGAATTTACCCTTGATATTCGGGGGCCCAGTGAAGTTTTTGTTCTTGCACCAGTCTTGTCAGATACTTCCTAACTCCCAGCTCCACTGCGCTTTTGCACTCAAGGGCAGCAGCATGGATCCATAAAGGGAGACATCTGATTTTTGCCCACTCACTCTATTCAGACCCCAGTACAGCAAACAAACACAACTCTTCGAACAAGATCATTGCCAGCAAGTCAGTCCTCCTGTCAGTTTACGAGTTGGTTTGCGTTTGTGAGTTTGATTACTTATACTGAATGACCATCCATGAGCATAATAAAAAATAGACTGTCATTTAATATAAGGAACAGTCAGGTTTAGCTTGCCCAGCCAAGAGACCCAAGTAAATTTGCCAGCTTTTCACATGGCATGTAGACAGGGATAAATGATCAAAAAGAGGAATAAAAAAAGAAATGACACATTTTTTAAATTTTTTTTGAAATGACACATTTTTAAGACCACAATAAAGTACAAGAAATAGCAGTGGGATAAAATGACAATGTTGTAGCCGCTTATAGTCTCCTGAAATGTGTACTTCTCAGATTAGAGAGAAATTGATAAAGCTGGTGCCCCTAGAGAGAAATTGATAAAGTTTGTGGCCCTAATTAATATTTCCATGAATGACCTAAAAGAGGAGGTGAACTCAGTCAGTTAAATTTTCCTGATGACAGAATTGCTTTATGTTAAACACAGAACACAGGAAAAATAATTTACCAGCTGAGCAAACATTAAGAATGTTGGAGAAGTGTGATAGCTAGCTAAATTAATCTGAAATGTATCTGCATATTACAAACTACATGGTTGTGAATAGTTTTAACTGTATTTATTTCAACTTGCTAAGGGCTTGAAAGTAGAAGACCTTTAATTTTGATCCTACATGAATGGATGTATTATTGCATAGTGAGTAATGGTTTGTATTTTAAAAACAAGAAGCTAGAATCATTAATTAGCATATTAGAATATTTTTATGTAATGAGTTGACAAAGTGACAAGGAAAAGGAGTAGTAGGCAAACTGCTTATACCCCCCCCCCTCTTTTTTGGGTGACACACAGTTAATCTTAGTATGAGATTTGCTACAATTGGGAAAGCAAAGTGATTCAGTGAAAATAGTCTGTTTGCTTTCACATCCTGCCCCTCCCCAGCCAGTCAAATGAGCTTGGGCAAGTTACCTAATGGTTCTGAAACACTGTTTCCTTCTCTGTGAAGCAGAAACAAAAGTGTGGTGTAGGAGTGTTGTAAGAATCAGAGAGAGTATGAGCATGTTCACATAACACCAGTCGATGGTGGTGATGGTGAGGAAGAGAGACAGTGTCTGGGAAAGTTGACCAGCAGTTCAGCAAACAGCACGTTGTGCACTGTCAAAGAACAGTGTTGCCCTTGCCAGTGTGGTTGAGGGTTTGATTCCCAGATAGGGCACATACCTAGGTTGTGGGCTCGATGCCCGGTATGGGCTCCTACTACAGGTGTGTACGGGAGTCAACCAACGGATGCTTCTCTCTGACATCAGTGTTTCTCATTCTTCCTCTCCCTCTTTCTTTCGCAAAAATAGTGAGAAAATGAGCTTGGGTGAGGATTAAAAAAAAAAAAAGAAGAGTAACATTACATCTGAAAAAGCAAGGCCTGAGGATTCATTCTTCTGATATCCTCTATCTATTCAGTGTTTTTGCATACTTGCTACCTACCAGATCATTAGCCTTGTAAAGTCAAATAGTTAGCTTCCACCCTCATGCAACTTGTAGGCTAGGGTAGCTGGGTGTACATGGGAGCAGGTAGCACTTACCATCATTTTGCTTCGGAAGGCTGTTTGCAAAGTGCATTGACAGCAGAGAGGAAGAGTCAAACTCAGGGGAGGAGCATTGCAGAAAAAAGTTTCTCAGAAGAGAAAACTAGGAGTAGAGAGTATATCTTCAGTATGGAAAACAGTATGGTAGTTCCTCAAAAAAATTAAGAATAGTGTTACCATATGACTCAGTAATCCCTCGTCTAGGTATCGTTCAAAACAAAAACAAAAAACTAGAAAACATTTATTTATGAAGATAGATGGGCCCTTGTTTTATTGCAGCATTATTCATGGTAGCCAAGACATGGAGACAGCCAAATTGTCCTTAAATAGATGATTGGATAAAGAAGATGTGGTACATACATACTATGGAATACTACTCAGCCATAAGAAAAGATGAGACACTGCTATTTGTGACAACATGAATGAAATGGTCCTTGAGAATTGTGCTAAGCAAAATAAGTCAGTCAGAAAAAGTTAAGAACCATGTGGGAAGTTCACTCATGTGGAATAGAAAACTGAAACTCATAGACACTCAGAAATAAGAAAGAACACACTGTTAGTATATGCAACATTGATGTATCAACTTCCAACACAGAATGAACCAGAAAGCATGACTACATATATTTCCCCAGAAAACAGGGACTCCACTGACCCAGGGCACCTAAGGGATCCTGATGGGCTGATTTCTCTCCACTTTGTTGTGGAGCCTGAGCTAAATAGCCTTAGCAAGATTCTTATAGTAGAAACTCTGTTCAGGGTATATGGCTTGGGGCCTCCCTATGTCTACATCTAAACTAATAAGGCCAACATTGCTGACCAGAGTTTACCAAGATGGTAGTTATACCTTTAGTTTTTGCCTTAAACTTAAAACACTGTGAGTTATGTGGTCAGTGGTAGGTCAATGACCTGTGGCCCATGGTTTAGTGTAAAGAGCATGAATTAAGTTCATTTCAGTGTGATTCTAAGTTTTATGTATCAGATAAATATCTAGGTCTTGATTTCATCCTCTATAAAACAAAGATGTCTTCCCTAAACATTATATGGCATGTAATAGGTGATACATGATACTTGAGAAGGGTTCTCTGTTCAAATAAACTTGAGAAAAACTGGAATCATTGAAGTTGAAAAGGGATCTTCTCATTGAACTTCTTAGAGCCTTTCATATAGATTTCCAAGAAGGCAGAAGTGAGCAACCTTTATTATATACTCTCTTGGTTCCACGTAACAGAAACTTGTCTTGAATTCATCAGGGCAAAGGGAGGAGTTAAGTAGAAGTCCTGTGTAACCATAGGGAGGGCAGTAGGATCCAGGAATTTGAGTGCTACTAGAACTTTCTCCCCACACTGCAGGAAACTCAAACACGAGGCCCTTGCTCCAAGATGTGCCCCAACCCACCTCTCTCGCCTCATCTCGTACAACCTTTTTGCTTTCTGTCAGCAGCCCAGCTACACTTTCCTTCTGGGACCAGGCTTCTTGCCTTCCACCCCATGGCCTTGGCACATGCTCCTCCCCCTTCTTGCATAGTTAATCCTGTTCAGCCCTGGGAATGAGCTTATGCATTGCTTCTTTGGAGCATGTCCTCCCAGTCAGATTCCTTGGTAAGTCACTGTGGGTCTGTGTGGCTTTCTTTCCGAGTGTCCCACTCACAGTTTGTCTTTATGCCCTCACCGGTGTGAAAACGTCCACTGGACTTTCAGTTCTGTGAGAACAGGGACCACCTTCATTTTACTTGCTATTACCAGTGTAGAGAAGAAACTCAGTATTTGCTGAAGGAATTATTAAAGGGAGAGAGGCAAAACCTCTTCCTAGAAGATAATGTAAAAGTAAAAGTAGGAGTGCAGTTTTTCTTGATTTTTGTTTTTAAAAGAAAGAAGACACTTATAAAAAATACAAAGCTATTCTCAAATTATTTGATTGTGGGGTCATACGAAGACTTTGCCCGTTGGATGGGGAAGCCAGATTGAACTAAAAGTGTAAATAAATAGCTTTGGCTTCACCATAATGTGGTTCATGTTGGGGCTAAGAGGTAGAATTTCAGGTTAGGAGGAGTAAGTACAGAGAAGTGCCCTGTAGTTTTGGCAGTTGAGACATTGCTCTTTTCCCTGGTAAATTGCATTTCTGCAGCCTGGGGGAGGGAGGGAGGGTGGGTCATAAGGAACGTCTGCTATGCCTGATCTTTTCCTGGAGCTCGGAGAATTGGGGGAGAAAGGTAGGGCCACAGAAAGAAAATTAAGAAATAAACAAAGGGCACATTTATTTGACTGAAGACTTTTTAAAGGACCTTGAGAACCAGAGGAGCTCCTCGAGATGTTTATGTAATTGAATGTAATTTATCTGGGATTGAAAGGAATAATAATCAAAACATTTTTCACTTAAGTGCATCTGGAGGCATATGAAATTAGACTCTTGATGGTGGCCCAGGCCTGCCTGTGTCCTTGGTGTTTGGTCCCCGGGCTAGAGACTGGAAATGTGTTTTAGAGAGCAGACACGAGACACAAAATAGTAAATGAACTTGACCGTATTCAAAATGCCCAACAGTGTAACATCCTTCTTGTTTGGCAGAGAAAGGGCTCAACATTTGGAAACTCAGCAGTGCATTAAGTATTTTAATAATCATTGCTGACACACAAAGCATATGGCCTTTCAGAACTCCCTGGGTCAAGTGTTGAAGTTTTCTCCCAGGTTTCTAAAATTACTTTGCAAAAATTCTAACAAAATTAAATTAGGGCACATTCCAAAGCATAGTAATTCATGAGGTTTGTGCTATAAGCAAGTGAAACAACTTTTCTCCTAGGATAAAAGAATATCTACAAGTAGCCGATTATGCTAATGTGAAGGAAAAAAGCGTCATTCACGTCCGTGGGAAAATATTAATTTGCATTTAATTAGAAAGTCTAGAACCACCCCATAATCAGGCCAGTCCCGCATGCCCTTATGTCTAGCTTTAAGACCCATCTCAGAAATGCCCCCATTTCAGAAGCCTTTATTGCTCACCTGCCCACCATTTATACCTGTCGTTGATGGCCACAAGGTGCTGTCAATAAGAAACCATAACGCTCAGTGGCTTTAAAACAATGCAGATTTCTTCTTGCTCATGAGCTTATGGGTGAGCAGGACAATTCTGATCTCTGCTGAGCTCACTCCTGAGTCTGTGTTCAGGTGTAGGGTGGGGAGGACTCTGCTCTTCAGCGGCTGGCCTCCCTCCCCTGTCTGGGGGTCCTCCGGCCAAAGGCTGATCTACTACTGGGGCAAGCGGGCTCTCCTCCTCATGTTCCCCACATGCACAGGCCTTTCTCACATCTCCAGCTGTCCCAGGTCCTCATGTTCTCAGGTTTGCCTCCGCTCGTTACCACGGCCATCTCAGAGAAGCAGGAGAGAAAGTGGAAGCATGCCAGCATTCACTTTTTTCAAGCTCCATCACATTTGTGAGCATCCCATTGGCCAAAGCAAGTTGCACGCCAAGCCCAGAGTCAGAGTGAGAAAAGACTACAATGTTTGGGGGAGAAAGGGAAATACCGGAAGACCAGTCTTTGGAGCTTTAAAGCCATCACTCCATCCCCTGCCCCACCCCCCACCCCAGCATTAAGCATTCCCTTGTCTGTGCTACCTGTGTCCTTCAGCCTTGGTTCTGTTATACTTTCCGCATTGTATTGTAATGTAGTGGCTAACTTGTCTGACTTCTCTAAAAGATTAGGGGGTCCCTATACCTCTGTGCATTCACTCCTATGTATTTGTTGACCACCTACTGATTATCTTATTCCTTTTACAGATACCCCAGTTCCTGGCACTTGGCCAGACACATAATAGGTGCTCACTAAGTATGTGTTGAATGAATGCATATGTGAATGCTCACACCTCTTCTGCTCCCACAGAAGAGGGTGAGGTCAGAAGCCTCTCAGGGCCCCAGCTGAGGAGGAGGCGCTCCGGCCGTGCAGTTGGTAGACATGGAGCACCGGTAGAGGACCTCAGCTGCTACTCATCTTTCCCTCCACACACTCCCACTTGTCCCTTCTGGACCTCAGGTTTTCTTTTCTCTCACTTCTTATTTCTCAGACAGGGAGGCAGAAAAAATAACTGATATTTAAGTAATTCTAAATTCTTTCTCTGATTGGCGCTCCCGCGTTCGTTACATGGAGCATGATTGGCTCTGGGACTTGAGGCAGCTCAAGGCCTGGTCAGTCTGAGAGGCTTCCATTCTCTGGTTTTCTCAGCTCCATAGACCAAGCATACAGAGGAATTCTTGGGAAGTGGTTTATGAAGATCGAGATGTAAGGCCTCTTCCCGTAGGGTGTAGTTTTGTCAACATGGTGTCACGTGTACTGCCTCGTTCTTCCTCAGTTCCATAGAAAATACAGGGAAAATTTGTGTTTCTGGGTAGAACCATCTTTTTAATTATTATTATCATTTATTTATTTAATGTCGTTGTATTATGGTTGTCCCATTGTCCCCCCATTGCTTTCCCACACCCTACAGGCTCCATCCCCTCCCCCACATCAATCCCCACCTTGTTGTCCATGTGGAACCATGACTTTGAGCCTCTTGGTTTGCCAGGAACCAAGTGCAAATTTAAGAGGCAGAACAGCCTGGTTCTGGAATCAGGCAGACTAACCTAGCATGCCAGTCCTGCCTGTTAGTTACTCTCACCAAAGGACCCTCTTGGCCTCAGCAGTCAAAGAGGGTAATAACAGAGGCTGAGAGAACAGATGCTGACAGGTCCTGAGTGAATCGCATTAATTGTACAATTATACCCATTGTGAATTATATCTTATGTATTGTTAAAGTGTTTCAATCACTCAATTGTTGCAATTGTTATACCAAGCCCTGTAATTTTATAAGCTGTGAGTATAAATTAGTATTATTAATGGTAAAAAAATTAATGTATTTTATATTAAATAATCTTCATGCTTATCTTTATTAGAAAATAAAAGCATCTCATCTAAAACTACTTTAAAAGTGATGCTTTAAAATGGTACTCAGGTAATTTACCTTTTGAAATGGCCTGGGAAATTTCTTTACTCAGTCACCAAATATATATTCAGCACCTGCTTTGTCCCAGGTCGCTAGATGCGGAGCATATAATGGTGATCAGGATAGACAATGTCCTTGCTCTCAGTATCTATCCTGTGATGAAAGAGCTGTTATTACTTCCAAATCACAGTTCCTGACCTGGTAACTGCCGCTGCATGAATTGTCTGAGATAACTGACTATCTGGCTGGCTTTCCCAGCTAAAACATGATGTGGTGATGCCTCAGATTGCAGAAAGAAATTTTGATGTCGCCATTTTTAATATAGCTGTATTAAACTCTAAAACCTTCTATTTCATTATCAAATAGTATGTAGAATTTCTGAGTCTTTTCCTGACCTTCGCTCTATCCCTGAATTACTATATGGCTTCAGGGTTGGATGAGGGATTGCTTGCACACTCAATTTTTTTTAAATATTGAAAGTTTATCAGCGGAAGTCATTTCTTAGGCCATGTCACAGTTCCCTGTTGTGGAATCCTACATTGGATCTTAGGACAGAAAAGGACAAAAGTTGGTAAAATCCAAATGGCATCTGTTGTAAATAAGATCGTATTGGTATTAATTTCTTATTTTTAACAAATGTAGCATGTTGCGTAAGATGTTAACATTCAGGAAAGCCCACTTCAAAGAACACTTGTATCAACTGTGAATTCTATCTATTGTTGAATTGATCCAAGTGGGCAAAAGTTCCTCCCTTGCTTTCCTGTGTGTTTCCAGACTTCTCCCCACTGTGGTCAGTTTGCAAATGGCTCAAAAGGAGAGGAATTTTAATATTCAACTGAGAAAAATAGATTTGGGATGGTAAGTTTGCTGTATAATCATGATAGGCAGTACTATCGTTTATGTTAGCCAGAAGTAAAGAAGGACTGTTTAGGATCTTCTGCATGCCTGGAATTTCCAAAGATGTTTCCTTACATAAAAAAAGATAAACCCACTATTGCTCTTTTCCAACCAGCAAATATTAACTACTTACGAGTCGGATGAATTCACAGTGGTTCCTTTTACTTTCGTAGGTACAAACCCAAGTCCGCCTTGCTAAAAAGAGCTTTGATAAGTTGAAGATGGACGTGTGTCAAAAGGTGGATCTTCTTGGAGCAAGTAGATGCAACCTCCTGTCTCATATGCTAGCCACATACCAGGTAACCAAGGCACGTTGGCTGTAGTGAACCAGGGATACTCTGAGGTTTAGATAAGAGAAGAATAGTGTTTGAGCTGACAGCATGGTTTGGGCATTTATGGAGTTCTGAATGCCTTTCTCATCACTTACTTCCTACATCTCTCCCTCCCAGTGGCCTACATAATTCAATCAAGCCAAGCATTCTTAGCCATTCCCCGCTCATGCAAGTAATCTGCCACCCGTGTCATTGGCTTCGCTGGTGCTTTCTACCTGGGTGCCTTGCCCTCTCCATTTGTGCCTTCCCAAATGCCACTCCGTGTGACATTCCAGGCTGTGTCATCCCCTTCAGAAACCCTCCTCTGGATCCGGCACAGTCACTTACCCATCAGGCCGACTTAATTCAGTGAACTGCGTTTTGTCCCCTGCTAACCTCTGGCCAGCACTTTGTAGCCAGCACCAGTGCCATGAGCACCGGCTGAGCGTGGGTGCTGGTGGGTGGAACCCCAGTGTTGTAGGGAAGGTAAAAGTTAATAAAACTGGATGGATCCCCTGTCCCCAGAGAACAGGGTGTGCTAAGTAAAACAAGTTCTACAAAATCTAACGAGGGTTTGAAGAGGGAGATGTTGAATCAGTTGAGGGATCACTGAAGTATATTGTTAGTGATTAGGGTTCGGGAAGATGGATCTGGAATAAAGACAGAGAGAACGGAGAGGACAATGTCCCGGGAGGCAGAGGACATAAAGTCACAAGAGTCAGTGTGTTTGGGGGAACAGGGGAGCATTTGGGTTGGCTGGAAGACAGGGTATAAATGGGGAAACAAGTCTGCCAAGATGGACTGGAATGACTTGGG
This sequence comes from Noctilio leporinus, assembly GCA_004026585.1. NCBI lineage: Eukaryota > Metazoa > Chordata > Mammalia > Chiroptera > Noctilionidae > Noctilio > Noctilio leporinus. Next base: position 226,708 of record PVIW01000483.1, on the reverse strand, counting down.
AGAACTTGAAAGCCATGGATAGGTGGGCCCACTTCTCGGGGCCCATGACTAGCGCCGGGCATGCAAAGCATGCGTACGTAGTTCCACTGTCTTTCTTTACAGACCACGCTGCTGCATTTCTGGGAGAAAACTTCGCACACGATGGCAGCCATCCATGAGAGCTTCAAAGGCTATCAGCCCTATGAATTCACCACATTAAAGGTACGCACGCTCCAGAGGCCAGTAGAAAATCTGATGAAAAGAGTGAAGTTTTGTTTCTCTCACAGTGTCCATTGCAGCATCATTATTCTCATTATTCTGACACTCCAAACATCACAGTGAGAACTGTAGCCCCCAAGTAGTGTCTTCTCAGCTGCACCGATGTTCAAAGCCACAGCAACCCGAACACACAGGTCGGACCTCGGGGCATGGTTCCAGGAGATGAATTGTGGTGAACTCCAGGCTGAGGGTGGGTCCTGCTCCTTTAAGATGCTAGTTTGATGATGCTCAAGAGAAGACTACACAAGTCTAGGACTTTTTAATTATTGAAGTTAAACACGCGCCCTTGAGAAGGTATTTTTTTCTCCCCTGCTTCTAACAAATAACATTTAATTCTGTGAACATCACCCAATTTAGAATTGGGTTTTTCCCTAAGACACTAGAGTGATATTCTCTAATTGAAAAGTAATGTTAGACTCAATTATTTCTCAACACCAAGGAGATACATGGAAAGTGTCTCATCCTCAGTATTGCAACTGAATGTGGAATCGCTTTGCTCTCTGATGGTTGTTGAGGGTGAGTGCACCTCAAGGTAAGGAAGTGATTTAGGTTCCACAAGGATTTTAAGAATGGTGAGCAAACACTGGGTTCATCTTAAGGACTATACCCTTAAGATGAAAACACAAGGCAAAAACCATTCAAGTTCACCTTGAAGTTACCATCTTTCTAATTTTTCAGGCAATTTGTGTTTCATCATCTTGCTTAACAAACATTAAAAAGCTATCTTTGGGTTGCCGTTAAAAGCCTCTTTGCTTTTGAGATGATGTCATCTTGCTGCATCTACAAAAATACTGGGACAGAAACAATTTAAAGAACCTGGCCCTCTAAAGGAAGGTCCCAGGAAGAGCCCAAGAGCCACCTGATGTACCTGGCCTGACACCAGACAGGACACCTGGCCTGAAGGTGTGTTCTTCACAATCCCTGTCAGCCGGTCACTTGCTTCCTGAGAGGCTGCATGACTGGAATCAGAACGTGCCTTTTCCGGCTCTGTCAGCCCTTGAGGGGAGGGATTCATTGCTCATGCGGCCTCCTTTGTCCAGACAGCTGTCCTGCAGGCAGTGAACCCACCACCTTCCTCACCACAGGGGCAGCTGTTTGTTAGGATCCCTGACGTAGGCTGCTTCCACTAATTCACTGGGAAGGAACTCTCCCAACCAAGGCTGATTGATTAAAATTTGAAGAAAGAAAAAGAGGAACATAGTTATAAAGAGCAAAATGGCAATATATATCTAGCTATCAGTAATCACTTTACATGTAAATGGCTTAAATGCTTCAATCAAAAGGCATCAACTAGCTGAACCGATAAGAAAACAAGATGCTTATCCTGTCTGGGTATAGGAGGCAAGCAATCCAATCGATATGTATCTCTCTCTATCTCAAATCAATAAACATATCTTCAGGTGAGGGTTCAAAAAACAACAAGATCCTTACATATGCTGTGTCTACAACAGACACACCTCAGAACAGAAGACACACAGACTAAAAACAAAGGGATGGAAAAAATATTTTATGCAAATGGAAATGAAAAAATTAAGCTGGTTAGCAATTTCTATATTCAACAAAATATACTTTAAAACAAACACTCTAATAAGGGACAAAGAAGACACTATATAATGGTAAAGGGAACGATCCAACAGAAGGCTATAACCCTTGTAAACATTTATGCACCCAACATAGGAGCACCTAAATATATAATGCAAATCTTCATGGACATAAAAGGAAAGATCAAGATTAATACAGTCATAGTAGGGGATTTTAACCCCCTGTGGACATCAATGGATAGATCTTCCAGACAGAAAGTCAGCAAGGAAATGGTAGCCACATATGACACACCAGATCAGACAGATTTAATGGTTATCTTCAGTTTCATTAAAATTAGTAAAACCCACACTATGTATATTTTTTTACACAGGTTTGAGCAGATTCCCATGGTTTATTCTTTGACCAAGCAGAGAGTTTGTTTTAGGGCATGAATGTGCATCAGCTTTTATTTTATAATACATACAATTTCCTAGCTTGTCTTTTGAAAGACAATGGTGCACAAGACAAATCAGCCATGTGGAAGAAGAAATGATGCCTACCCCAAATGCAGTTTAAAAGAAGCTCAGGTTTGAGTTCATTGCATGTAAAGTACAATATGAAATTGAATTTGTGCCACAAGAATGGAAGAATCCATATGTGTATTCCCAGCCTCCTGTGCTGAGGAAACTATGGCCCCTTAATTTTTGCCTTGACATTTAATCCTGTGGAGAAGATCAAGCGGTGATTATGTCAGAGGATTTCTGGGCAGAGAATTTAGGGAAAGTTTGATGGCAGGGGTTCAGGACATAATTGCAAATGTTTTCGGCAGATGACGATTGCCTTTTTTCATCCCCAGAGCCTTCCTTAAATTGCAGCTTAAGTACCAGTGTATGGTTTAATTTAAATACAAACTCAGTAGGAGTAATACATCTGTTAAGGTGTAATGTGATTATAGTAATATCAAGATTGTTAAGTGTCCAGAAGTCAAGCCAAATAAACTGTGCTTTTATGACGTCTCTTGAATGCTATTCATCTAGAATCTCAAGCTAATAGCTAATTATTTTTTTATATGGATTCACTCCTGTATAATAGAATTCTGTTACTGCATAGACAGAGAGGGGTTGCCTACCCTATTTATGCCATGAAACATGAAAATGAAAGCCATCAGTACCTTCTGTATCACTTGCAAGCCTGAGGGTAGTATCTGACTTACCAACCCTCTTGCACTAATTACTTTTAAATAAATGCCTTATATTTAGATTTTGATTTGATCAAGTCATCTTTTCATGTATATAATCTTCTTCTGGATGGCACTCTATATTGATAATGAATACTTTGAAATTTAACTAGATATTTTTATGGCATATTTGTTTTTCAGATTTACCTAAGTAAATTGCCCCTTAAATGCCTTCTGGGACTCTGGCTGGAAAGAAAACATTGTCTTTGGAGAGGTTTGCCAGGCTTGGTTAATGAAAAGCAACCCATTTGTTTTCTTTGCTGCAGGGTGTATTCTGAGTGTGTTGGTAATTGTGCCATTGCAGCTGTATTTCCTGACTGTTAGTTTTATGCTTGATGAAGGATGATAATTAATGTGTTAAACGCTTGGTGCATCCTGTTGGAGGGGGGAGAGTCTTTTGCTGCAGAATTACAAGGATTTAACTCATACCCCAGACATTCCAGTTTTATTTCCAATGAGTCTTTCTCCAGCAAATACGTGTAGCTCTTTTACAAAATAATTGTATTGTAAAAGTGAATTGAAAAATATCCAAGTCACTATTTCAATATTTTGCAAATATTTTGTGGTCAAGTTTTTGTGGTTGTTGTTTTTTCTTTCTTTTCTTGGGTGTGACAACAGCTTTTACTCAGGCTTGATCTGAGTCTGTTGACGCTGCTTTTAGTGACATAGTCTTTCATCATTTTAATTTATGATAGATTTTTGTAGAGTTTTAACTTTATGGAAAAGTTACCATTGTAATTTAATATTACAAAATTTTCTAGCCTAATAATTTTAACAGCTCAAATTTAAAGTAGAGAGACTATTTTGAAGTGGTTTCCAATAAAAGAAGTCATGCTATAATCTCGTATTTTCAAGCAATAAATACACATTAATTCATTCAAATGCCACAACGCCTAAGCACTTTGCATGCGTTTCCATGAATGTGTTCATTTTACACTGATTCTAAATCATCCAGAAATGTCTTTTACATGGTAGAAAGGATCAAGGTATGGGGACAGGAATAGGATGTTGCTAGCCCATCTTGAAAGCACTGTCACCTTTTTAGAGAAACTAATGTAGACTTAGAGTTAAAAGAGTTACTTTAAAAACCAAACGAAAAGCTGTCTGTAGGAAAGCAGCCCTCAGATGTGGTCACGTTGCCTCATCCTTCCAGGATGTCGTTTACTTACACACGTCCCCAGTGATCCAGAACCGGCATCATGGGAAAAAGAAACAAAAAAACAAGAAATGCCTTCAGGAATCCAGTGGCTTTTGCCTGGAAAAGTCTCAAAGTCCTATTTGTGTCAGTGGCCTTTGTGTCCCATCTGGGATGCCGGCACTCATTATTTGGGTGTCGGTAAAGAGAAGTGAGGATGGGGACCTGTGCAGAAGTGGACACACTCATTTACAGCTATAGGATGAGCAGGCCTGCCCCTATGCATCTGTATTTTTATTTTTTATTTATTTATTTTATTATATATATATATATATATATATAATAAAAAATATATATTTTAAAGATTTTATTTATTATTTTTAGAAAGAGGGGAAGAGAGAGAGGCAGAGAGGGAGAGAGACATCAATGTATGGTTGCGTTTCACCTGCCTCCAGCCACAGACCTGACTGGAGACCTGGTTTGCAACCTTGTTATGTGCCCTGGCTGGGGAATCGAACCTGCGACCTTTGGGTTTACAGGCCGGGGCCTTATTCACTGTGCTACCAGCCAGGGCTCATCTGTATTTTTAAAGAGACCCACAGGGCTCTGTTTACTAAAAATTCCTGATAGAATAGTGTCTTCCTATGATGGGCCCATCCCCAAGTTTTGGGAGGAAAGCCAGGTGTGTGACCCTGGGTACAGGCTCTGGAGCCGGTCGACCTGGCATGAAATCCAGTCCTGTCACTTTGCAGTCGTGGAGTGGTGGTGGCACTGGTAGCCCCACTGTGTCGTTGTCCTGTGTCCCTCACCCCGCCACCCCCACCCGGTGCTGAACATTGCAGTGAGCTCCACAGGCAAGGCTGGGAGCGGTGGTGGGATAGGAGGCCTCTCAGACCTCGCCCAGGTAGCCCAACCCGCTGCCTGCCTGCCTGCCTGCCTGCCTCCCACCGATGCCCTGGCACCTCCTTCCCAGCCCTTCCCTTCAGCCCTGCTGGCTGGCCAGCCTGCCTGTGCTCCTCGGAGCCCCACGGGGACCCGAGGGCTGGGGCAGAAAGCAAGAAGGGCCTCCGGCCCCTGCAACGAGGCTCATTCTGAACACGCAGTTCGCCTGTGCAACTGGCTCTTTGTGCCAGATTTCTAACTCCAAGAAAACGGAATTTGAAAACCTGACTCTGAGCATGTTCAAAAATAACCATTGGAACAGCTGTGCCACTGTTCCCTCCTTTCTCTCCTGGGGTCTGAGACTTGGCACTGTGGTGTGGAACATCATTCTGGAGACCAGCATGCTTTTAGCTTTCACAGTTCAGAAAACATCTTTCTCTGAGTTTTGTTTTTCTCAGATTCGCAGGCCTAACAGCCTTCTTCCACCCACCTCCACATTTCTCAGTTAATCACTTGAACATTTACCGACAAGCCACATGGCTCTGTAGTTACTTGCTTTGAAAATAAAGCCATAATAGTTTTTATGAAAATTGGGTAAATATCTGTGCAATGCTATTTTCGTTGCCAGTCCCAACATGGCAATTACTCCTGGCAAGAATACAGAATATCCCTTTAGACTTTCAACTTTTCTCTCTGTGTGTGTCATTTCTTTACACAGCATTTAGCTGAATGATTTTTTTTTTTTCCTCTTACCCAAGCTGCTCCAGGCCAGATCCTCGCAAGCAGCAAATTGGGATGCATCCAGGTCACTGGGAGAGAAGTGGTTAGAGGGGTTGACTTTGACCACCACTGAAATCCGAGGTGGACAAGCCAGAGTGTGGCTGGTCATTAGTCCATTTGTCCCTTATGATTGCTGATATTTATTCTTCCGGGCAGCCAGTGGCTCAGGCCCCACTGACAACAGTGAGTTCTTTTCCAACCCCACCTCTTCTCATTCCCTAACTCTTCATTGAGGGGAAAGGAAAAATGATCATTGTGTGGGTGGTTACTTTCTGCCAAGTAGCCTGCCAAGGGCAAGGTGTAGTCATGTCTGGGAGAGTTTGTCATGGTAATGTGTGACTCTAAGACACCAAGGTTGGGTATTATAATTAATAATACTATTAGGTTCAACATTAACATATAGAAAGGGAAGTGCATATACGAGTATATTTTGTTCATTTTTTAAATCTTCATCTGAGGATATATTGATATGTTTATTGATTTTAAAGAGAATAGTAGGGGGGTTGTGGGGGGAGAAGGAGAGAGAGAAACATTGATGTGAAAGAGAAACATCTATCAGTTGCCGCTCAAACTCACCCTGATTAGGGATCGAACCCGCAACCTTTTGGTGTATGGGATGACACTCCAACTAGCCAAGCCACTCAGTCAAGGCAAAGTGCACATATTTTAGATAACCCTCAAAATAACCTTAGGAAGATGGGCATACTTGTTCTTGTTTTCATGTTTCCAAGAGGAAACTGAAGCTCAGAAAGGCCAAGGCTACCTGCCCAGTATGTGGTAGGTCTGGGATCAGGCACACTAATGCCTTTTCACTCTGCCATATGCCATTTCTTCCAGGTGACACTTCTGGCCATGAGACAGGGAGAGCAGGACAAAGCAGAAGTGCTACCTTTAAAATGGACAGCTGTAAACTTTCCATTACAAATAACTCTTTGAAGTGTTTATTTGTAGGTGAAAGCATCTTCTATGTCAACCCCCCAGATACCTGGGAACCTACCATCTTTGCTTTAGAATTTGGAATGGCGTCCTCTGGACCTCCTTGGCACTTCCTAGGGAAGGGAAGCTCAGTGCATATTCTTGACTGAGCTGTAGAGTTTTTAAGACCAGGATCCAAGTATTGCTTTACCCGCTTGCAGTTGAATGGCCTTAAGCAAGCTACTGCACATCTCTGAGTCTTCATTTTCCTGTCATGAAATCAAGAATACACCATTTGTCTGGGCTTTGTGAGATGGGTAAAACAGGCTACACAGTACCTAATACAGGATGAATCCCGGTGACACCTAATTCCTTTTAGATTTTTAGAAGTCATTGATAAGAAAACACATTGGAGTGCTTACCATGAACTTGGCACTGTGCAGAAGCCCTATTTTGGGTTAGTCCTCACAATATCCCAAGAAAGATATTCTTGCTGTTGGCTCCATTGTTCTGACGGGGAAACAGAGACCCCAAGATGGGGACCATTTTCCGTGTCATAGCACTGCAAAAGCTGTTTCCAAAGTCCACCACCTGTTTCCAAGACACTCTCATGTCTTCCCAGTACTGTCCTTCTGTTTTATTGCATTTTTATTTTTTAAGAATGTGGCTTCCCTTCTGAGTAGGAAGAATACCTTTAAAATATTTTTTATTGCTTGATTTATTTTAGAGAGAGAAGAAGGAAGAGAGGGAAAGAGAAAGAGAGTGACATCATTTTGTTGCTTCTTGTACACGCCCTAACTGGGGATCAAACCTGCCACCCTGAGCATAGGGAGGACATCCTAACCAGTGGAGCTACCTGGCCAGGGCTCTTCCTATTGAAAGAATGAGGTTATACCCTGGCCCCATTGTTTGGAGCATTATCCTGTGTACCAAAAAGTTGCAGGTTTGATCCCTGGTAGGGGTACGTTGGGTATCATCCCATAAATCAAGAGGTTTGATTCCTGGTCATGGCACATGCTTAGGCTGCAGTTTCGGTCTCTGGTCAGAAGGAACTGAGTGATAAGGAACTGAGTGATGTTTCTCTTTCTCTCCCCCCACCCCTTCTCTCTCTCTTTCTCCAATAAACATAGCCCTGGGTAAGGATTTTTGAAAAACTTCATATAACCCATTATCATATATATTTTTCTCTATTTTTTAATCTAACATATATATTATATATATTTTTCTCTAATTTTAATCTAACAACTCGAGAGTGCTTTCTTGCCTCAGATGAATAGTGTTCCTTATATAGTGTCTTCATAAACTTGTAATCTAACTGCCTGGGTGGGGAGGACACATGCTTCATGCCCATGAATTGCCTGGCTCATGTACATCACATCCTCTGCTTTTTATCCCTCATGTGCTACCAATTATATAAACACACACACACACACACACACACACAGCTGAGTCCTGCATCTTTTTACCATGCCTCACTATTTTGAGCACTCTTATTTCCTTTTATGGACAATATTTGGCATCTTCTTATGCATGCAGTATAAATAGTGGGAAACAGCATAAGAGAAGTCAATGTTGTAATTAAAAATTAGAGAAAATGTTATCCAAGTGTCAAAGTCAAGCATTAAATTTAGGTCAGATATTAGGACTGGCTGCTGGCCTATTGCTGGTGAACTTTGCTGAGTCGTTTTGCTTTCATTCAGAACACTATTGCTCTTGCTTCTTATTTTCCTATTATAGGAAGTAGTACCTCCCATCATTATATGAAGCTGTTTCCTTTCTGAGACACTTTGCAAGCTCAGTCTGTGCATTTCCTCTGTCACGCTGATCTTATATATCATGTGTGTGCTTCCCGAAACCATTTAAGCCTTGATGGAAACTATTAGCATGTCAGTGCAGGCTTAACAGAGAAAGGTTGCTTAATCTAAACACATTCTTCCCTCTTCAGAGAACTTTTCAGTTTTCTGTGATGCTGGATGGTTGCTAATAGCGATTTTCACAAGCAATTTTCAGGAAGGACCTAGAGGGGCTGGAGGTTAGGAGCCTGAATGCTTTGACGTTTTGTTTCTGCACGTGGATTTGAATGTGGCTTCCATCAGCTGATGATAACAAAGTAGTTCCATCTGATGGCCGCCTCATCTGTACAATCAGACAGGCCTCTTTGACTCATTTTGCCTGCGCAGGTGTTCACGACACGCAAAAAATGCTGTCACCTCTGACTTGCATGGATGCTGCAAGGTTAAGTGTTTTAAGCTGAGTTGTGGACTTGACTCTGAAGAATTGCCTCCAGCCTAGCCCCCAGTTGGGCCCTTTAATCCAACCCTGGGGAGAGCAGTGGTCCACTAGATAGGATATCCTGTGGACGTGGTTTGTCCTCGCTGATGTTTCAGAGTTCCTCTAAGCCGCTTTACCTCTTCAATGCATACCATCTTTATAAGAAACACGTTCCGCATGTGTTGTTCTGGGTTTTTTGTTGTTGTTGTTTTTCCTGCTCTATAGAGGAGTATTTAGCTTAGTTTGATCTAAAACTCTTACTTGAAGAGCTGCCCCTTGAAAATGTTCTATGTAAAATTGATAATGGTGATGGTTGCATACCTCTGTGACTGCACTAAATGCCACTGAATTATATTCTTTAAATGGGTGAATTCTATGGTACATGATATCTCAGTCTAGTCCATATGTATGTATGTGCACACACCATCCCCCTTGGTTCAAAACTCAAATATTTCATACAAAAGCCTGTGTGACCAGTGTTATTTTTTGCTTGTGATTTCGTAAACTTTCTCATATTACTCTCCTGAACCTCTGAGTTTTCTAGCTAAAGAGCTCTAATTTTTGCAGTTTGACCTTCTGTACATTAATTTACCAATCAACAAGTCCCTATTTAGCATCTCTTTTAAGGGGCAACAGACAATTTATTAAAGGGACAGTGGTAATAGTAGGGTGAGAGGAGCTTTTGTCATGGGAATTATTAATAATAAATTAAAGTAGCAATTGGAGCTGTGGCCCTTCTGCTGGGGAAGCACAATAGTGATTTAACTGTGACTGTGGTGACAGGGCGCCAACAATTGAGTCCCTGCTAATGGCCCAACAGGGGAAGGGGTTGAAAAGAAGGAAGGAGTGGTTTACATTACAAAGGGAGTGTCTGAGAGCTGTTCAAGTGTGGCTCAGAGGGGAGGTCAGCCCGGGAGACAGAAGGGATGACAACCAGGGAGCTGTCAAGGGCATCTCAGGGGCTCAGGCCAGGGCCATGCAGTGCGGCAGCAGGGCCCAGGCCCGCCGAGAGCAGGCAGGTCCTGGCCCAGTCTGGTTCTGCGTGATAAAAAGGAGATGCAGCAGGAAGATCACTGAGAAAACCAGGACGTCTGGACAAGTGTCACAGTATCCAAAGGGGAGTTCTGGAGCCACTGGAACTGAAAAAAATCCTGGCTTCATTTGGACAGGGTTGGACCACTCTTTGGGGGAATAAAGCAGCATCAAGGAGTGGTGTGTGTGTGTGTGTGTGTGTGTGTGAATAAAATGCCATGATTGGCAGATCTATTGAAAAAGAGTAAGTCCTTGACATCTGTTGAACTCCTCCTTAAGGTTGCACATTTCCAAAACACACACACACACACACACTGCTTTTACCAGATGCTGTGGGGTATATAATTAAAGAAAAGCACAGCATCTCAACTACAGTCTATATTCCAATTGCCTCATTTGCTCCAATGCTGTTCTTTATAGCACTTCCCCTCCAGCCAAGGAGAGTGGGTTCCATTTGGCTTGCATGCATTAGAGAGGCAGAAAGAGCCCAAGAATATGAAGGAACTAATGAGGCAAAATGTTAAATATTGATGAATGCCAGTAAAGGAATGTTCCCCCTGTGTGACCCCTGCTGACCTCTTTATCCCGGACCCATAAGTCTTGTCCGGTCGCACACTATCCCGCAGCCCCAGCGGAGTTCTTTTTGTTCCTCAGACAAGCCAAGCTCTCCCCACCTTTAGACCTCTGCACTCGGGGGCCCCCTCTTTTCCCTCAGCTGCCCTTGGCTGGCTTCTGTGTGTCATTTAGCCCTCAGTTGAAATGTCACTTCCAAGAGAGGACATTTCTGTTAACTGAAGTAATGATCCAGTCACTTGCTCTCCCTCTATTTCAAATCTCTGCCTAGGCCCATGGCTCGCTGATAGTTTTGTCTATCTCATTTACCAGTGTATCTATCCCTAGTGTCCAAAACAGCACCTAGGTCCTCAAAAGCTATTTGTTGACTGAGGGTACTAATCTAAATGGCCAGAAATAGGAAGTCATTACAAATGATGATATTACCTTATGGATGTGGTTTGTGCAAGGAAATGCTTCAGATCTTTAATCAGGGACGTATATTCCATAAGAAAACCTTGGCTCCAACACTAGAATAATGACGAGTAAATGTATATTTACATATATTTTAACCTAATATTAAATGTTTAAGGTACATAAAATCCTTTTTATGTTTTCCACTATAATCAAGAGTGTTTCCTGGCCTGCAAACCCAAAGGTTGATGGTTCGATTCCCCAGCCAGGGCACATAACCAGATTGCAAGCCAGGTCTCCAGCCAGATCTGTGACTGAGGCAGGTGAAAGGCAACCATACATTGATGTCTCTCTCCCTCTCTGCTTTTATCCCTTCCCCTCTCTCTAAAAATAATAAATAAAATCTTTTTTTTAAAGGATGTCATTTTAAAAATGTTTTCTTCACTGCTTTGAGAGAGAGAGAGCAAGGGAGAGAGAGAAACATCAATGCAAGAGAGAAGCATCGATTGGTTGCCTCCCATAGGCATCTAGACAAGGGGTCACATGTGCCTGTGCCCAGACTGGGATCAAACCCACAACCTAGGCATGTGCCCTGGCTGAGAATCAAACCACGACCTTTTGGTTATAGGACGATGCTCCCATCTGTTTAGGGAACAAAGAGTGTTTTTAATTATGAAATACCAACACAAATTATATGGGTTAAGAGGGTATCTGCTGTCTATAATATACATACACATAGATTCCAAGTATATAAGTAGTATGAGCATGAAAAAAGAAATACATGAAAATAAGAACTTATTATTTGGGAGAAATAAAATTATGAGTGGTTTTTCCTATTTACATTTTCCTAGCAGTCTCCATGTGGTTCTATTATTTTTCTAAGTTAAAAATATTAAGAGGCAAAAAAAAAAAAAAAATACAGAATAGATATAATCAAACTAATAAAACTGTGCATGCAGTTTGGAGATGGAAGGGCTTTCTTGAATCTGGTGTGTTATTGCATGAAGCTTTATGGAAAACACTGGTAATTCATTTGGGCTTTGCAAGGACTTTTGAGGGAGGACAGATAAGTAAGGAGAGAGAGCTTTCTGGGTCAAAAGGCAGAATGATTAAAGATAGGAAAGAGACCAACTAGTACATAGCAGACAAGCCTAACTGAATGGAAATCTCAGCTTTGGGGGATGGTGGGAAGTGACTTGGGAGAGGAAGATGGAAGATCTTTAAAACTACTCCTCAGCAGAAAGGCTGAGAGTAGAAGTGGGAAGAAATAAGGAACTACCAGAGGTTCTTGAGAAAAAGGGTAACACGATGGCCTGGATGTTTTAGGAAAATGTTCTGTGCGGCGAGTGAACCAGCGTGAGCTCTAGAATACGGAGGGGTGATGCCATCGTCCATCTGATGTTCATGGCATCGCAGCTCTGCTCTGCGGAGGCCCAGTCCCCCAACTGTCCTCATCCAGCCCTGCTGCCAGCCGTCACTGACCAGGCAGAGCCAGCACAGGAAGCTCAGCTGCCTTTGTCTCTGTGTGTTGTCACACCAGAGAAGGGAAAGCTGGGGAGATGGAAGGCAGGAGAAGAGTCACAAGGGCCCAATGGATGGACCTCAGTGGCTCTGAAAAGACAAGCAGGATAAGCATCTTGAAATGCTTCTTTGGTGTCTGTAGGTTTGTATTTTAATTAGGGCCAGAAATAGCGATCTTTTTGTATAATTTTATCATTCAGTTCTCGGAGAAATGTTCTGCTTTTCAAGGCTTCATCACTAGGGTACAGTTTTTAGGCAGTTGCCTTTTAAAACATCTTTCCTTAAATATTTAATAAACCTTGAGGACAGTCACTCCAAGAAATAATGTGTCATAAAGACTCTCCCCCACCTTTTATCCACAGAGGTTTAGATGCACCTGCTGTATCCACTCGAGGGTGTTAACTTGTCATAATATGTTCAGCCACTGTTTCTTTCTTGCTTTCTTTTAAGGTTTTGTTTTCTCCTCTTCTTCTTCTTCTTCTTCTTCTTTTTTTTTTTAAAGCTGTTTTTAGGTTGTGGAATAGCAAACAAAATTAAAAATAAAATGAAATTGTCTCATCTTCGGGGGAGAAAACCTTCCACTCTGTCAGTGTGTGGGCTGCAAGCAGAACAGAATGTTTATCTTAACTGCATGTTGAAGATGGAAAATAAAAGTTAGCAATAGCCAAAAGGCCTTCTTTTGAATAACTTATCACAAGAGCAAAAACATAAATCTGGTGGCAAAACAACATTTCTTTATAGGCTAGTACTTCTTGGATGGATCAGAGAACATATAAAATTTCATTTCTGTCCGCTTGATTGATTCACGGTAACCTCCCCAAATCCCTCATTCAGGGTTTCGTTGCTGGGACCAAGGGCAGCTGAATTTTTAATGGATGATCTCTCTTTTTTTTTGTCTTTTGTTCCCTTGTCCTCTATTCTCTACGCTTGCGATCAAGAGCTTACGAGACCCCATGAAAAAACTGGTTGAGAAGGAGGAAAGGAAGAAGCTCACCCAGGAGGCAAGTGCTGAGGCTGCAGCAGAAGAGCCGAGTCAGTAAGTCCCTGGCCACTTGTCTTGACAACTTTGTTCTCACAGGTGAGGGCAGCAGGGCCCATGTGACAAGTCCATTGGGGCCTCGGACTGGGAGTAATTGCTTTACTCTCTCCCTTCTGAGAGGAGATGTGTTCAAATTGGGACGAAGCCACCCAGCACCTTTTTCTACTAGACCAGGACTCACACCACGAAGAGACCCATTTCTGGAGTACTTAGAAGGGACACACTTGGGAGGCATTTAGTGGGACAGGAAAGGGTAGTGTCCCCACTGCTGCCAAGCCCCAGCTGTTTGGTCCTCTTGTCACCGTCACTTACAGGATCCTGTCCCAGATAGGAAGTCTGCTGGTTTTTGTGTCAAAGAAGAAAATAACCTATTACACTGCCTCCTAACTCATCTCATACTTAGGTGTTATCACCAGAAAGCATTGGGTTTTGACATGTTGTGTTCTACCCTTCAGACTGGCTGCTTTTTCCTCTGTGAGGTGAAGAGAGCCCATCTGAGGGCAGGAAGTGACTGCTCCACTTCTGCTCTCGCCTCTTTGCCAAGTAGGCACCTCCAGTCATTTTTACATAATGAGAGAAGTGCTTGTTCTATATAGTGCACACCTCCTCATACAGCCAGGCGGAGGTTTACATGTGACTCTGTCATTTTCTATTGAGATGCTGTAGCCTGCAGGAATAGCAGTAACCTTGAACAGGCCTGGCCTAGGAAACCAAAATAGATCACCCTACCATTCGCTATGCCTTTTCCACGCACACACAAACTTAGATGACCGTCTTAAGGCAAAGCAGCCTTATATTTTTACCGTGTTTCCAAATAAAGTTTCAAATGCGTGTGTGTGTGTGTGTGTGTGTGTGTAAGTGTAGTAATAGATATTGTACAGAAAATCTGGCTCTATCACAAATATAACATGTCAGAACTAGATTACTAAAATTCTTTTTTAATTTTAAGGTTGATCTCATTAGAGGAAGAAAACCAGCGCAAGGAAGCCTCTGTTTTTAAGAGTAAGTTTTGATTTTCATTTAGAATTGATTCTGAAATACTACTGCTGAACAGCCAGCTCATTGTCTTCCTGGGCAAACTCCTCCTAGGCCTTCCTTCTTTTCCAATGGAGAAAATAATATATTAATATGCTTTCAGTCTTAAACGTTCATAGCCCAATGATGTCCACCTAGGGTATTATTGAGGCAGGTTGTATATTTGGAACCAGAAAGTAGCATCATGAGTCACCTTGGCAGCAGCCAGTCAGAGGAGCATCCACAGTTGAAGCTCGGCAGAGAGCTATTTTTTATACACAGATGATATCATTTCTGCTATTCCCATAACTAGCTCTAACTGCCTTTTAGGCTGGAGAGATAGTTTTAATAAGATCGCATGATTGCATCTGGTGAGTATGGTTCTCACTGTGCTGTGGGGTGGGTGTCGGGTGTCGGTTACGATGGGGAAGAGTGGGAGAGCTTGACACTGCTTTTCAGGTGATGCCTGGACCTGATCTGCAATGAGTGACCCCAGACCTCTCCAGGTACCGACCCTCCTGTGGTCGGGAAAGGGATCAGAGCATTGGTGGATGATACCATGTGCTGGGAGCAGCTTGTCAGCTCTGTCTCCTGCCATTACTATTATTTCATTGGTTCATCTTCGCATGAAGCAATAGAGAGAATGGTCAATTGGGGTAGAACTAAAGTAATATGATGCTGGTCCTTTTGCTGGGACTGAAAATCCTTGAGATGCCAGGGAATGTCTTAGAGGTGATAGGAAGGGAACTCAGTTGCCCCACCTTGTGTTCAGCACGGCCTTCCCAGTGACTTATCTGCACCTGCCCTATTCCACCTGATGCTGTAGTATGTGGCCTTTCCGGGAGATGGGAGAAGCATAGTAGAAAGTTCCCTCTATGCCATCCTTTCCTCCACCCTCTATCGTCCTCCTGTCTTCCTTCCTACTTTTCCAACCATGTGCTTCACCTACTTTACACTTCTCACACTCAAGTGCTTCATTTACTTCTCGCTCATGTGCTATTCAACAGGACAAAAAAAACCCAGCTCTCTCTTTTTTGCCTCTCTGGGTTGGTTTCCATCATCCATTCACACATGGACACTTTCACTGACTCACATACTTGTTCATTCATTCAGCAGGAGTTTATTGAGGGTTGTCTTTGTGACAGGCACCACCCTGAGCTCTGGGCACACAGTGATTCACCAGACATAGTAAGATCATCCCAGGATGGAGTTCACAGTCAGAGGAGCAGAGGTGCTCGTCTAACTATTACACACGTAACAGGGCAACTCCAGTTTTGGTGACATGTGATGGGGAGACATCACCTATCAGAGGGACCAGGGAACTAGCTAAGTCAAGTGCTGTTGCAAGACCTATCAAAGCAAAAGAAATAGCCTGGGCAAAGGTGATGAACCAGGGAGGACCAGGAGACGGTCAGAGGGTGAGAGCGAGTGGCAGAAGAAGAGGCAAAAAAGAGCGAGCTGGGTTTTTTTGTCCTGTTGAAT
This sequence comes from Noctilio leporinus, assembly GCA_004026585.1. Classification (NCBI taxonomy): domain Eukaryota; kingdom Metazoa; phylum Chordata; class Mammalia; order Chiroptera; family Noctilionidae; genus Noctilio; species Noctilio leporinus. The sequence goes on along the minus strand of PVIW01000483.1, from coordinate 210,655 downwards.
AGCACATGAGTGAGAAGTAAATGAAGGACTTGAGTGTGAGAAGTATAAAGTAGGTGAAGCACATGGTTGGAAAAGTAGTAAGAGTTCCCTGACTATTGTCCACACCCTCTAGCCTCAATATCCCTTGCATGAAGCATGTTGAGGGTAATCTAGGTAATCAAATAAAAAAAGTGTTAGTTCTGTGGGAAAACGTTAACTCCAGTTTATTATATTTGTATTCAAGTTGCATATCTATTTATATATGAATCATATAGTCAAGCAACTGGTGACAATACAGGAGTAGCAAATATTCTTGTTTTTTTGTGCAATTTGTTCACTTGCTTGTGGCATTTGCATAATGTTTTGAGACTATAAATGTTGACCACCTTGTTTTACATATACACAGAATGGAATCATTAAAAAGAAGTGTCATCATATGAGCAAACCAACTTTTAAGACTGTTCTGCTGTGTTTGTGTATTTACAAGCATATTTTATTATTTAGAGCAGTTCTTAGTTCCCAGCAAAACTGGGCAGAAGGTGCAAAGATTTCCCCATATACCCGCTGTGTCCACACCTGCACAACCTCCCCGGTTACCAACAGCTCCCACCAGAGTGGCACATTTGTCAGAATTGATGAACCAATGTTGACAAATCTTATCCCCCAAATTCCATCATTCACTTTAGGGTTCATTCTTGGTATTACATAGCCTTATGGGTTTGGACAAAGGTATAATGGCATGTATCTGCCATTATGGCATCACACAGAATAGTTTCACTGTCCTAAAAATCTCCTGTGGCTTCCCCTATTCATCTCTCCTGCCCCTCAAACTCCTAGCAACCACCGACCCACTGATCTTTTTACTGTGTTCCTAGTTTTGCCTTTTCCAGAATGTTGTATCATTGGAATCATGCAATATGTGGCCTTTACAGATTGGCTTCTTTTCCTCAGTAACCTGCCCTTTTATTTTAGTCAGGGCCCATATGGCTGAAATTCCTCAGCACTGTCAAGTAATAGACAATCACCTAAGTTGCACTTTTGTCCATGGATGAAGAATTGTTAAATCAGTGTAAGATGGTTTTTTTACTAAACAAAGCAAAGATTTAGGGCTGTTACCTTGGCACTCATTGAGAGCCTGGAACAGCTTGAGCACAGGGTCATGTGAGGACCCCCGCATCTGAATAAGTGTGTGGATGCCGTTTCCTCCTGAAGCTGTGTGCTGACCTCACATGGCAGTAGTATGTGAACATGCACATGTTGTGAACTGGTGATAACCAGCTGCACATTGTATTTACAGCTGAAGAAGAAGAACGTGTTTTATCCACCCTAGACAAAAACATCTCTCATGATGCATGCTCAGGTAATTGAGATGAAAGAAAATGTTCAACTTTAATAACTTGACCCAAACTTCTTACAAAATAAAACTAACTTATGATTTTGTTTTCTTTCCCCTCCTCTAACGGACCGGTAGATGAACTATTCAACATGAAACCTGAGGAAGGTGGTAAAATTTATACATTTCTTTGGGTTATAATCTTTAATTTTTTAATACCAGTTTTATATGCAGGAAAATATCATGTTTATCTTCGGAATAGGCAACTGCTGTCTGTATCAATGAATTTAAATGTGCTCAAGCACATATTAGTATGTGTGGCTCTGTCATCCTTAGCATAACTAATTTCACAAACTACTAAAGCCGGAAGTTATGATGTCCAAGGTTGTGTGTTGTAGTAGAGAAACCATGGCTTTCAGGATCAGACAGTCCCCGATTTGAATACTGGTTCCATCATAAATTATCTCTATGGCCGTAAGTAATTTGCTTCATACTTAAGCCCCCTCAACCTCGGTTATTCTCGTTTGTTAAGTGGAACCAATAGGAACAGCCTTACCCGGGTATTGTCAGGAGAGGAGATCACGTATGTAAAGGGTCTTTCCCGGTCTCTGACATAGGCACACGCTTCAGATGGTAAGCAGGTGAGACAGTAGGACTAGAAGTGTTGTTCTGATATTGCATCTCCATTGAACCTTAGTTGAATTCAGAGAGTTTGCTGGCTGGGTCCCACAGCCAAGTTTACGAGACCCAAAATCATTTACTGAATAACTGTCCACAAGAGGACCCAGAGCCACAGATTGGTATGAGACATGCATAGTCTTCAGGAATCCCAAGGAACTGAGTGTGCCACCTGGTGCAACATTTGCTCTCCACCCCTCGGAGGTTTTATTTCCAATGGTTTATCAGGATTCCCAAATACCCCTGAGGTTCCAAACTGCACTCTAGAGTCCCCCTTGCTCTTGGGATTGGCACGGAGTCTGCCCTGCTCTCCCCATCTTTCTACAGGACTGAAGTGAGCCAAGGTCATGCTACAGACTCCAGTTAACAACAGCCAATGACTTTCTTGACTCCTTCTGAGCCTGATTTGGATTTAACTCACAGAGTGTAAGAGGAAGAAAATCTAGAAAGCAGAGGATACTGGCTAAAGTTTTTCAAAAATGGAAGGGCAGCAGAACTCTGACACTAAGCTTCTAGGGCTTAGAAAGTATAAACTTGAGGACAGAAACCTGCTTTCCTTTTTCCAGGCAACATACTGTGCAATATTTTATGACAGTGTCCATATATTTTTATCAGAATGGCTACTTTTTTCTGAGTATTGAAATCATCCAAGTTGTGAAAGCGATAATTGCTGCAGATTGCCAGTTCATGGCCTCCATTTTCATGAAAACTTTTCTTCCTTGGCTTAAGGATAGAAATAATTGGACGGAATAAAGGATTTTTGTATAATTTTTTTTTTTTGGATGGGGAAATATTTTAGTCTTACAAAGGCAAGATAAACGCTATAATATAACAAGTACTAGGTGCCTGTCACATAGTTTTAGCAAATATTAACATTTAATGAGTATGCTTATAATCATACATATGCTTCAAGCTTATTTTAATAGGAATATTGTTATTTCTCCTATGTACAGCCTCTGGTATACATAATTTGATCTTCAATTTTGTCTCCTATTTAATTTCATTATTAAAATAAAATAATTTTTGAATAGGTGGTATGTTCATATTGGTACAAAAACCAAAATGATAATAAAATGTATAAAGTAAGAAAACTCACTCCCATTCTTGTTCCCCACTCTCCTGTCTATTCCACTATCCCCAAACCCTTGTAGCCTTTGGCATTTTTACATAGACATAACAAATATAATTTTATATTCTTGTGTTTCTCCCTTTGTACACAAAAAGGTTTTTGATTTTGGCTTTCTTTTTTTTTTTTCTTTAAGATTTTATTTATTACTTTTAGAGAGAGGGGAAGGGAGAGAGGCAGAGAGGGAGAGAAACATCAATGTATGGTTGCCTTTCACCTGCCTCCAGCTACAAAACTGGCTAGAGACCTGGCTTGCAACCTGGTTATGTTCCCCGGCTGGGAATCGAACCAGCGACCTTTGTGTTCGCAGGCTGGCACCTTATCCACTGTGCCACCAGCCAGGGCCCTGATTTTGGCTTTCTTAACTTAGTAATGGTAGAACACTGACCCAGCAACCATGACTTCTTCCCAGAATTAAATCAGAAATACTACTGCCTGAGCTAGTGCATACTTTCATAAGCTTCCTCCAAAGCATATAGATACATTGAAATAAGGATGATATCTTTCCACTTCTTCAAAACAGCATTCATCTCTTAGGTTTATAGTTATAGTCATTTTGTTTCACAGATTGACAGCTCATATTCTTTCTTCTTTCTTTCTTTTTCTTTCTTTCTTTCTTTCTTTCTTTTTTGGGGGGCACTCAACTTAACTCTAAAAATAGAGAGGTGAATGTACTCTGTCCCCCAGATGTGTATTTTTTTCTCAGACAGAAAAATTGATATACAAATTTCCATGGTTAAATGCAATCTCATGTGATTTCTCCTTGCCCTCATCACTGCAGATCCACGAAGCTCCTCTTTAGGCACGAGCCAAGCTTTCCCACTGTCTGCCTCTTCTCACTTGGCAATCCCTAGGGTGGCATCAGCTTAAACATTAATTTGGCCCCAAGTATTCACCCTCTCCATGTAAAGGGAACTTGGGATGACTAAAGAAAAGAATACTCAGTTAATTCCTTGACTGCAAAATGAATGCCCTTTGGAAGACTGCAGGCAAGCCCAAATCCTGAATTAAAACACTGATTATAACATGCAGGACATTAAACAATCAAGAAATTAAAAGAGGTTAATCCAGGGACGGCAGGCTTTGTAGGACTCTGAAAGCTCCAACACCCTGCTGCTTGGGATGGTCACCCATAGGGGTAACCCCGTTAGACAGACCAGTCATGGCTACGCCATGGAATAGTGGCATCAATAAGCAGACTGTTTATGATAACAGCAAGGAGATAATTCTTTCAGAGCCATTGCCCAGGGAATCATGCAGATTCAGTGTCATAATGAAATGCGTTTTCTTCCACTAAATAGATAATGTAATGGAAAACGAATCTTTGGCCAGTTTGCAAAAATGTTTTAACTTGAAAAATTAAACTGATTGGCATTTCGAGATATTGGAAAGTGGTTCTGACATCACCTGGTGACCACATGTAACAATCCCAACCTCAATTCACAACTTAAAACATGCAGAAGTCTTTGTGGTCCTCTAAGTTGGGCCAAAAAGATAACCATCAGATAACTGAACAGAAAGTGGTGGTTTAAGCAAAAAAGAGATGAATCTACCTAAATCTCATCACTTTGCCCTCCCCAAAAGATGCTTCTCTAGGACACAACTCACTACACCAATTTTTTTTTCCATTTTAATTGTCCTTATTACAATAGAAATGTTTGTCTCTGCGACTTCCTTGGTTACTACATCCAGATGTAACAGTTCTAAATTCTGGGCAAGCATCAGAAAGATGGAGAAGCTCATTCAGTGAGTCCCGTGGGGTATAGGGTCTGCGTGAGAACCTTTAGTCCACAGCAGTAACATGTGTTCCTGTCCCTGGGCCTACGTCCTCCTTAGTCATTCGGAACCTTTTGCTGGTCTCTGTGAATAGCTGATTAGGAACCTGATTGCTTCCTCTCAGGCAACATGGCAAATGCTCAGCTCATTATCTTTCCTCATAAATCCCTTCTCCCTGTCTCCGTCAGCATCCATGGATAAAATGCTGCAAAATAATGGTACACTTTTTATTGTTAATCTTCACCCAAGGGTATATATGATTTTAGAGAGGGAGGAAAAGAGAGAGAAAATAAACATCGATGTGAGAGAGAAACATTAATTGGTTGCCTCCTGTATGCACCCTGACCAGGGATCGAAACCACAACCTAGGTATGTGCCCTGACTGGGAATTAAATTCACAACCTTTTGGTGAATGGGTTGATGCTCCAATCAACTGAGCCACCTGGCCAGGGCATATACACTTTTAAAATCAATACTATCCTCACTTGATCACCATGGAGTCAGTAGTGTTCCATGTAGATTCGCCCCACCCTGGTATCAAGTTTTTCTATAAGGTTGCTTGCATTTTAAGATCTAATGCTAAGATGGAGGGGCAGGCTGGGGATTATCCAAAAGTGTTTTGGGTGCCTATTCAGGGTCTAGTCCTGTTTTTTTTTTTTTTTTTTTTTTTTTTGAAGGGGGAGGGTTGCTTTTTATTTGTTTGCCGTACATCTGTGTTTCCAAGACAATGGGTTTATCCCCAAATGTTCTTATTATTATCTATGAGTTTTTCATCAGAAGGGAGTTTTTAGAAGCATCATTCTTGAATTCCAAACAAGTACAGTTTGTTATTAGAGTTTTTTATGATGAAGAATAAGTTTTTGTTAGACATCTTTGTGAGATAATTTCCTACCCATCTTTCCCTTTATGCTCTCATTTGAGTGATGTGAGGTTAGTGTTGGTGTTGGGGGTTTTTCATGTGAGTTGCAAGTGTGCAGCCTTTGCAATTAGTCATAATGTTGAGAATGGGGACTGGGGAGAAAATCTGAGAAACAGAGTCTTCCTGTTTCACACACAGATGACAGTCGCTTAGGTGACATTTATCTGTTTTCCTGTGCTCTCATTTTTGGTCTGCGTAGTTATGTTTCCACTTTCTGTATTTTTAATTTATGCTGAGGTCATGAAACTCAGTACCATTTCAAAAATATTACCCAAGGGGGCTGCCACCACTTCCCCATGTTAGCTTGCTGTCACTATTCTCTGAACTGGAGAGAGCTTCCTCTGTGTGTCTGTGTTCACTCACTAAAAACTCCTCGGGCCAGAATCAGTAGGAGCTCCTTGGTTCAGGATCAATTTTTCCAAGGAATGTTTTCCCAGGAGGACAGAGGGCTTTTTCTTGTGAACACTTGGGCACCACCGGGCAGATGTGCCAAGTGGCTCTGCTTTCCTGAACATTCTGCCATGGCGCCTGCAGCCAAGAGCTGTGCTGGACACCAGGGGGGTCCTCTGATCCTGGGAATCTTCACAACTACCAAAGCTGAAGTACTAGTTTATGTATGAGATCCTTCGTAGGCTCTGAAGTAAAAATAGTGTGGAGAAAACATCTTAGCCTGTGACCAGGGGTCCCCAGCCAGATAACCTGTCAGTAATGAATTCTCTGCCCTTGAGCACATGTCTTTTCCTTGTCTGTAAACCGAGTGAGAAGAGGCAATGTGTGAGATCCCTTTCATTTGGGTATGGTTATTCTCTTGGGGCATCGCCTGGGGAGAAAACAGCAGGTTCCCAGGCCAGAAGGCAGAAAAGCATAGCTGAGAAATGGTGAGCGGAGGAGTTTTGTCAAACCACAGGCTTCCCTGCAGGCAGTGTTGGTGAAGGGCTGCACTGGAAGTTGGCCACAGAGGTCCTGATAACACTATAAGGAGGGTTAGTACTCATTTGTCAGAGGGAGCCATTGAAGGCTTTGAGTGATAATTCACAGCTGAACTGAGCAAAGGTATACAGGGTGGGGAGAGGTGACTTTTATGGAGCAGGCTGGCCAGTGGGGAAACCCTGAAGGGTCACCATGTCAGGAATTTGTCATCAGAGCTTTAAAAAACTTGGCATTGTAGATAAAGATTTGGGGATCTTCCCAGATGAGACTGGAATCATAATAATAAGATCTATAGAGAACTAAGGAAGAAAGATAGAATGGCTTAGAAGGAAACCTTAATGGCAGCCTGAGTAGGAAGATGCCACAGGGAAAGTATTGTCAAGAAGTTAGGAGGCCAGCTAAGAGAGCCACTGCATGAGGACTTGCAGGAGATGCAGCATTTCCAGAGTGGGCAACAGGGAAAAGTGCTACAGAGGTGGAGGCTTGAGAGAAGGCAGGAATTGGCTGAGAGGATCTCACTGGTGACCTCCCAGAGGCCACTTTAGTATGTGCTGGCCATAGACCCTTGATTCCAGGAAGGCAAAAAAGAGTGGTGACAAACAGAGGTGACTGCATGGAAGGGAAAGGAAACCAGAGTAATATTGTGAAGTGGGGTTGTGCAAGGAGGGAGAGCAATATCAAAGGTAGATTGTTGCTGGGATGTGCACGTGTCTCCTGGGATCAGGAGAAGCAGCCTTAGAGAATGAAGGACTGCAGACACTGGAGCTGAGTAATGGCAGAGACGGAACGGACTCCCAAAAGGAGGGGTTGAATGTATGGAGGGTTCATCTTGGAAAGGAAGAGGGACTGCATGAAAGGTCACGGGGTTGAAGGCCAAGAGGTGAGAATTGGATTACGTCATCTGCTGGCCTTTACTTCCACAGAAACATCTGTGGTTGAGTTATCTGATATCAAAATCAACATGGAGACTTGAGACTTTCAGGAACACGAAGGGGGCAGCATCTGTGGGTTTAACACCCGAGAACTCCATGACCTTGGTTCATCCTTTAAGACAGAGCAGGATAGGATGTCGTAACCTGGGAGCAACCATTTGTGTCTCCTGACTTCAGTTGTACAACTCTTACTAGGGCTTCTCTGAAAGAGCATATCATATCTCCGTGTGTGCCCATCTTTTGTTGGAATTACTTCCAACAAAAAAGGATAGCATGATTCTCAAGAGCCAACTGACTAGTGTTATTTTTCAAGTCTCGACTTGTCTGGTAACAGACCTAACCCTGTCCTTTTCTGCTTGTAATTAAGCTTTTCTTATAAGTTATGCATAGTAATCTCAAGCATCTTAATTATCAGGGCAGTAATTGGGAGGTTTCCCTGTTTTCTCGTTCAAGTCAGTGCCAGTTTCATGGCTCTTAGCTAAGTAATAAGTTCTCTTGAAATAGAAAATGTCCACTGTGCAACCTGCTTTCTTTGTTGTTAAAAACCAGGACACTAAGTCCTGGTTTTTGGCCTAAGTGATAGGCCAAATTCAATGGTGGACCTCATACTTTATTTTGAGCTAGCTCTAGACAGCATTATTTTCACCACAGGCCCTTTTCTCATAGCTGTCACTAAGTGTGTGTTAGTCAGAAGTCTTCTGGTTGGAAGTAATAGAACCTTCCTCTAAGTAGTTTAGCTTTAAAATGAAAGAGAAAAGGAATGAATGTATTGGGTGTTAGTCCATGGAACAGTGGTTGATTGGCTTCCAGCAAGGCTGGATCCAGGGGGTTAGATATTTGTCAGGTGTCTCTCTCCCACTTCTGAGGCTGGTTCTCTCTGTGCTTGGCTCCTACATCACGGGCATCCCCAAAACTGCCTCTTTAGAACATGGAATCCCAAGGAAAGAAAGAACCTCTGCCCTCTAGCTTCTATACACCAAACTCGGGGAAGCCTGTGTCCTGTGCCCACCCCTGAGCTGGTGACCATGGCTCAGCCTCTGTCACACCTCCGCCTGGGATGAGGTGAGATGAGACTCTAAGTGGTGTCTCACTGGGGCCCTGTGGGGAAGGTGTTTCCCCAAAGGGCAAACAAGGAAAGGGGGAAAGGGATGCTCAGTTTGCCAAACACCAGACGTTCGCTCTAAATACCACCTAGCCCACAAAACCTAAACAGTGAAAACAGGGAGAGAGCCTTTCCAGTCCGTGGTTGTTTTCCAAAGACTCAAAGTTCGTTATTTGTTGTTGCTAATATTAGGTGTGATTGTTTCCTGGATTGACATCTGGAGGAAAGCAGGGACCTCCCTCCCACCCTCCCACCCCTGGCCCCGCAGGGTTTGACTTAGCAGGTGGGCTGTAAAATGACTTCAGGAGAAACACCGATCTACTCATCCATTTGACTGGGGTCTATTACAATGGGTTTGGTTCAGCAATCATCTGGTTTCAGTCACACCAGAAAAGTAAACCATGCGAAAAAGTTAGACATTTCAGTCTCAACTGAAAATAGGAAGTACAGATACCATGTGAAGTTGTATGTAAAAAAGTTGATGTAATGCCCAGAGAGGTTGAGAGGGAGGGAGAGCACATGCCTACATGCTTGTTGAGGGGTGCCCCCTGTTCCTCACTTGCCCCCCCTAACCACCACCACCCCTGCCAGAGATGGGCTGGCCCACCTTACCTGCGTGCCTGTCCCACCACGCATGGGCCCAGGTTCCTGCATTACCCTTGTTACCACACAGCTGTCGTAGAAGCCTTTTTAATAAAATGCCAGACCCACCTTCTCACCAGCCCACCTACAGGCTACATCTAAGTGAAAATTTCTACCAAAACACAAACAATAAGAATGCATCAATTAGACAGTTGCCTGGCTAAAGTGATATTTTGCCACTATTTATAAACCACCGTAATAGGAGAGTGACTGGCCTCCTCCTTCCCTGATTTATAGCCAGTTTGCTCAACACATCAAAAATGCCCTCAATCTGTAGATCTTTATAGAAACAGTTGTTAAAAATAGATCCAGTAAAGACAACAGAGATAAGCTTTATTTTAAAAAAAAAAAAAAAAAGAGGTTTCACTTAGTAATTATCTCATGTATTTGAGGAAAGCCAGTTAAACTCTCTTAATATGACAGTCTCAGAATTGCATTGGAGCTCTGAGAAAACATAAATTGTCATTGTTCCTCTCTGCGTGACTTACAACAAAAACATTTGCAGTTGCCTGGTGGCAGTTAGCTACCACAACAAAGCCACAGTTGATAAAACCATCAGCCCTTGGTTTTCAAAGTATGTAGAAAACCCAATGAAAGGTCTTGTTCCAGGATTTCTGATAGGGTAGCAAGAGCTCTATTCTACTTGTACTCCCTGTTCAGAGTTTATCCATGTTCCTATTATAAGAAGGACTTCTTTAAAGTCTTGCTTCAGGATAGGCAGTTTAAGGTATATATATTTTTTGAACTTCCTGACAATACTGAGGCAGGTCTTACTAATATTATCATTTTATAGATGAAAATGAGAGGCTCAGAGGGGTTATAAAGGCCTTGCTGCAGTCAGGTTAAAAAAAGGTGGCCCAGGGACCTCCCTCTGGTCTCACGCTCATTCCAGCCCTGTCTCTGGCCTGCGGGGCTCATCCTCTAGATGGTTCCAAGACTTTTCCTGTTTTCCTGTCAACTTTTCCTAATGCCCTTGGGGGAACCAGACCTACATTTGCTTGATGCATTTGGATTGCAGTGAAAGGAAAAGGAACCAAAGATGCCTTTGTTGGGCATTGTTGGACTTCCTGCCCTTCGCCATCCTTAGCTCCCCTGTCCTTCCCTGGGCTGGTCAGGGTGTGGGGAGGGTCCTCCCCCATCCTGGATGGCGGGGCAGTTGCTATGCGGTGTGCTCACTGTGGATTTAGGGCTTGTTCTTGGGAGAGATTCAGGAAGCTCTACAGACAAGGAACTAAGATCTCCAATATGCCTTCTATCCTGGTTTTGTTTCATGTCTGAGAAATGGTAAAGTTGCTTTTTATCTAAAGGTAAAGCCAAAACTCTAGAATTTTTGTGGAAACTATTTCAACACAATTCTGACAATGCTCAGAAACAAGACTTGCTTTGAAGGAGAGGGGATGAGGGACAATGGGACTAGAAATTTAATTCTGAAATTCCTTACAAGAAACTAGAATGGGACTAATCTGTATTTCGATTGACATCTAGCGATCGCCCAGTCTGTCCTTTCCCCAGCCCCCACTGCATTGACTCCCAGGGGCTGAGGCCCTTGGGGGTGACAGGCTTTGTGCTCTCTTACTCCCATCAGCCTGCCTGGGCCCAATGGCAGAGACCACAGAGGTGGGAGATGCTGACAAAGACGACCTGCTGCTGTTGAACGAAATCTTCAACGCATCTTCCCTGGAAGAGGGCGAGTTCAGCAAGGAGTGGGTTGCTGTGTTTGGGGACAGTCGGCTGAAGGAGCTGGCACCAGCCGTCGCCCCAGAAGAGCCGGACCCCAAACCCCAGCCAGGCTCAGGATTCCTTCCTTCGCAGCTGTTAGACCAAAATATGAAAGACTTACAGGCCTCGCTACAAGGTATGTCCCTCAGGGATTGAACTGAGGTTTTGTTTGGTTTTCCATTCTTTGTTTTCTTTTGTGTTTAATCCAAAGGCCTATTTCTTTCTTGTCTTTTTCTTGCTTGTTTGCTTGTTTTCTGATTTTTGTTTCATATCTAGTGTCTTTTTGGCTTGTTGTTCTATTTTTGTAATTTTCTTTTACATCTAGTGACTGTTTAGCTGAAATCTTAGAATCACATCCTAGCTTTAAGACATGTCACAGCGTTTAAAATCCATTCCTTCTCATAATATTCTCCCTGTGTTAACAGTTTCTGTCCATAAAATGTGAGAAGGGGGTTCTCAGCCGCATTGTCTTTTGGGATTCAGATGTGTCCACAGCACGCTTGAGAGGGTCAGATGGCCCTTACAGTCACCGCCCTGTTTGCTTGGCCATCACAGCATGGCCATCACCCATGTCCCTTTGCTCTCCACATCCCCATAGATATGCCTCCTTCCTGAATGCTAGATGATATGGCACTGGGTTTCCCAACTCTTCCCACACTAAGTTTTATCTTGCTCCTGCTCTCTTCCCCCTCTGGCCTACACCCCCATGTGTGCCCTGAGCTCAGTTGTCCCTCTCCTGCCAGGAGCACATGTCCCAGCTGTCCCATGCACCATGGGTCACAGCAGGAAGAGTTTCCACTCTGCTCACAGTGATCAGAAACACGGCAAGGGCTCAAGGCACGCTGACGCTCGCCAGCAGCCCGCATGCTGGATGAGAATTGCTGGCCTGGGCACCGCAGGGATGGAGAATGCAGAAACTAAGCCCTGGGTGGAAATTTAAATGATTATGTTTGAGTCTCTAATCATCCAGACCTTGGGAAGAGAAACCATTTTCTAGCATTTCAACACTCTTTTCCTCCTTTCATATTCTTGAATTGTGATATAGGGTTAAGAAATTCTCAAGTTGTTTTGGGTCTTCCACGAATTTAGGCTATCTCTGTAATAAACATCTTGTTTATCTGGCACTTAAAGCTGAGAACAAACAGCAGGGCTGGCATGATTAAGCAATTATGTGCTATTAAGAAAAACCTTAGGTTGTTGGGGATGAGATCATGGGCATACCAAGAGGTGGTGGGCAAGACAAGAAACTCTTCCCTCTTTTTTATGAATCACATCATCCCTTTTATCTTCCATTGTGAGTCCTCTTTTCCAGCTCTCATTTCTTTTCAGAAATGGAGTCAGAGATAGTTAGAGAGAGGAGGGATACGTGAAATCCAGAAGTACTTTTCTGCCCCGGTTTTTACCTCTGAGTTTCACTGCCTCTGTCATCGAGTTCCAGATAAGTAATGGCAGCGATGACTGTAGTCTCGCCCCACCCACCTGTGGTGGAGGTGCTAACTAGCTGCTGGAGTGGGGAGGCTGGAGCAGCAACCGCAGCTCAGACCTCCCCATCCAGCTACGCTGCAGGAGGAACCCCACTCAAGTCCCATGTTTTGGGGACACCACAGGGCCCCGGGGCGGTGGTGCCCACACATAGCTGGGCTTGTCACACACTTGTGAGTGACCCACTCTGACAGCCAAGAAGCCAGAGCTCCACACCCATTTCCTGAGCAGCCAGGGTGAGATCTCAGCCCGCAGGGACCCTCAGAGCTATGCCCAGGAGTTCTGACCACAACAGGCACCCAGGGCTTTGCACCACAGCCTTGTCCCAAGTCCAAGGGTTAGAAGGCACAAAACCACGCTTGGGTCTAAGGAGGGAGGTGTTTCTGACAGCACGAGTGGGATACAAGCTCTACTCTGAAAAGAGAAAAAGAGGTTCTCCAGGGTCGGCCATTTATTTCTCAAACAGCCACCCTACTAGCACTTTGGTAGGTTTCTTATTCCTTCAACTATTTGTGGGGTCCTTCCGCATGCCAGACCCTTGGGTTCATCTGAGAACAAAGCAAGGCTTCTGGCTCCCTGGAACTCTCATTTTAATGGAGAGAAGATGATGAACATGATAAAGAAGCAAATAACACTGTAGATGAGAAACTGACTGATGTTATGGAGGGGGAAAAAAGTCTAGGTTGGGCAACCCTTAACAATAAGAACAAAAGAAAAGTAGAGCCAGGGGATAGGGAGCTGAAGGGCTGCAGGGCAGGCGAGGCTGCAGAACTAGATTCTCATTGAGAAGGAGAGACCTGAGCCAAGACTTGCAGGAGGTGAGGGAATCAGCCAGGGGGAGACCGTGGTGGAGGCAACCCCTGAGGCAGTGCCAAAGGGAAGGACAAGTCCACTGTGGTCCAGGGTCTGCAGGAAGGGCATTGTGACTGGAGCCCACAGAGCAAGGAGGAGAGGCCCTCAGAGTTGAGAACGAGGCGGAGCCACTCAGAGCCTCAGAGCCTTTTGGAAGAACTTGGGACCCATCACAGCATCTTGGGCCAGGCAAGAACAGTGAGCTGATTTACTATTTAAAAGGATCGTCTGACTGCTACTCGTTTCCTATCCTCTGCCACGGTTCTATCAAGATCAATCCAAAGGGAATCATTTTTAACCTGTGAGGTATCCCGTTTCCTTGGCATACCAGCAGCTTCAAATTGAACATCTAAGGAAGTCAAAACGACAGAAGAAGTAAGTGCAACCTAAGTGCCTGGAAGAGGAGGCCCACTCGGCTTCCACCACACCTCTGGATTCCCAGCAGGAGCTCCTGCAGTTCCACCCTGATGCTGCCACCTGCTGCAGGGACCTTTCGGAACACAGGCTACAAATAAAGAGCATCATGCCTTGATGATGGACCCTGCAACGCACCTACCTCCACATCCTATGCTTTTGTCGGGACTCCCCACACCTATTCCCAAAGATGAGTAAAAGACAAATGTCAGCTATAGATTTTTTCACTGCGCCCATAGTCTACAAAAATCCATCTGTCTACACGACTTAATTTTCTGCCTCTTGCTTTAGGTTGTCATGGGTAAGGCTCATGTTTGTGTTACTCAACATTGTATTCCAGACTGTAGCTCAGTGCCTGGAGTGGGATAGATGCTTGAAAAGCAGTGGATGGATGGATGGATGGATGGATAGATGGTAAGAAGGAAGGGAGACAGCTGCAGACATTGAACCACTAGGGGTAAAAGGAAACTATCCTGAGATGTGGGCTTGAGGATGATACTCTGAAGGGCTGGTCCCTGTGTTACTGAGCTGCCCCACACTCTAGATTCAGCTTTGATTTAGTGAGAACCAGCTTCCCAGCCTCTGTACTCCCTGGCTTCCCCTACAAGAGCCCATTTTATTCATACAGCAACCTCATGAGGCAGGCATTTTATTCATCTTTGCAGGTATGGGCACCGGCCGGCAGCCTGGTCCTTGTCCATCACAGCTGGGGGGTAGCCGCAAGCTCCCCCATGGCCCACCCTGCACCGGACCCCCAGTCCCTCCACGCCCAGGGCTGTGCTCATCGGCCCAGCCTGGGCTTTTGCTCTCCTGGCTGGTGGCATTACCTTCATGGTAAAGTGCTTCTCTGCATGGTGTTATTTTGGCTTCACTTGCCGCTCTAGCTGGCCGGTGTTATTTCTGGCTGATTTATATTTTCCCTTATGTAAGTAAAGGAGGCAGGATTGCTCCAATAAAATTTTATGTGTGTTTCCTGCAAATGGGTAGCACAGTTGACATATCAAAGGAACGGAGAGCTAGGATAGTCATTTCGCTCCCAGAGCTCTGGGCGCTGGCTCGCTGCCCCCCCTTTCCCCACCCTCCCCTAACACGGTTACTTTGAGCTGGGGGGGTCATCTTTCTAGCCACACTTTCGTGTTAAAAACGACCCCCAGCCAACTAACAGCCAGGTAGAGAATTCACGGCAATTACAGGAATAGTAGCAACACTAAGTTCTCTTTAAATGGATTTTTTTTTCCTGACAGAAACTGGGACATTTGAAATCTAGCTGAGCATTCAAGTCCATAATTACCGGCACGGTACCCTTCCCCCAAATAATTCCCAGAGTGGGATGATTGAGGGTGAAATTGCAGCTGAGCTTAGTATTAGCTTTTAAAAGTTATAGCTAGTGTCACAGCTGCACCATTTCTTCCCTTCGGTACTTACAGTCAGATTGTTAGACTGATGCTCAGCCGTTTGGAGCAGAGACTGGGGCTGGGCAAGCTGGTCCTTTCTGCCTCTCACCACGGGACCAGGGATACTGGCTCCCTGTGTCTTTGTGAGAATTCAGGGGTAGACTGTCGCCATCTGCTCAGTCCCCAAAGAGGGGACGTCTCTAGGCCCATCCACCTTCATATCCTCTGCTGTCTCCTGTGTGGTTCATGAGGCGAGCGGAATTCAAAAATCCAGTTTTACAAAGGAGCCCAGTTAGAAGACAATTTTTGTCTTTATGAAGGAATCTGCCATGACAACCCTTTAAATGATAGGTTTGAAAATAGGATTTGTCTTTCTGGCGCTTTTAAAATATGACTTGATAATGCACACATTTTATTTACGTGTAGCTTTTGGGGAAGATGCCCATTACACAGAGCGCGGGAAGTGTCGTCTTGACCTGCCTCCTTGAGGAACACATCCCGTTTTGTACCCTGAAATATGTGATGCTGTGAACCTGCCTCTTGCTCCCAGTGTTCTCTGTGGCCATTTTTAAAACATGAATGTTGCGCCTATTTTTGAAGTGGGAGGAGTTATCGTGTTGTGTTCCCACCATGTTAAGCAGCACCCAGAAGGCAGAAAGGGGTGACTGCCCACCCTCTCACCCAGCTTTTCTCTGAGTCAGTTGGGATTCTCTCTGGAAGTGTGGGCACCCCCTGAACTCAGAGAATTTGACAAGATCAAAGAGCTTGAAGTGGCAAGCCCTGGGGAGAAAGTGGGCCTCTTAAGTGAACCCCTTTTCTCTAAGGATGGCCTGTCTCCTTGTCCCAACTCGGGCCTCAGCCAGGAGGACCCTGACTCTGACAGAGATGGAGCCCCTCTATGTGGCTCCCCAAACTTACACACTTGCTTCACGATCACTAATCACCAAGGGTTTGTTATCACCATTTCCTGGGTTCCACTCCCAGGGTTCCAATTCAGGAGGATAGGGTGGGCCCCGTGCCACTCACTAACTTCCAGGTGGTGGCTGCTGGTGGGGGCCCCACACAGAGAGACCCGGCTCTGAGGGACTGAGGTCCCACCTCAGGGATCTGCTGAACTCAGGCAGGTCTCGACTATGCTTGGTGCCCGGGAGAGGGTTATAGGGAAAAACATCAAGTTTACCCAGTTAGATTCTCCCTCTTTCAGCTTTATTTGGCACACAACAGAACCGCAGTTTTAACTTCCCACATGAACCACTGTTTGATGTAACTTGGGTTCTGAAGCAAAATGCTCATGGGCCAATTTTCTAGGAACCAGGAAGCTTTCGTTACTCCTGGGTTACACCAAACAGCATTCTTTTTTCTTTTTACAAAACTGCCTTATTGAACTCTAATTTACATAGCTTAACATTCACCCATTGTATGAGGACAGGCAGTTGATGGATTTCTGGCAAATTTACGTTACGCACCCACCACCAGAGCCCAGTGTTAAAACATCTCCATCATCCCAGAAAGCTGCCTTAGAGTCCTCAGTGCTCTTGATTGTTTTGGGAGGTATGTTAACTACAGGTTTGAGCACCTTTCCAGTGAATGGCAATCCTTTGGAAAACCTCGTATATGTTTTCGTTGTCTCGGAGCCAATAAATAGGTCACAGGCCCCCTGTGTCAGTGGCCATGCATTCGTCTTCACGGAGAGGTTTGTCTGCCACTCGCCTAAAAGGAAACCGTTCACCCAGTGGGTGTTTTTGCACCTACTGTGCCAGGCATTACTTAGCCATCTCTCAATGCACCCTAACTACTTCTCACAGTTTGAAAGAGTTCTTCCATAGCCTTTCTGAATCCATCACCCATCATGGTCCAGGCACTGCAACTCAAGGATACAAAGATGAATAGTCCCTGCCTTCAAGCGGCTCCAACTCCAGGAGCAGAGACAAACTGCACACTAATAAACGTAGCATGAGTCTGTGATCAAGCCCCTCATTAGAATGTCAGCATAAACACACAGCTAGCATTAAATCATATCATTTGTGTAATGTACGCTGAGTGGCTTTCTTGCTCCAGAAGCTGGTTTCACTGCCATGCAAACCTGATGTCTCTTGAGGGCCTTCTTAGAAACAAGCGCTTTTCTGTTGAAAACACTGTGACCAGAGAAGCCCAGCAGAAGGACCCAGTTTTAACCCTGCTGGACCCAGCAGTGACCCATCGTCTGATGGTTTGCAGTTCGCAGTGAGAAGCAAACAACGGACCTGTACTGCATAAGGAATTCTGGAGCGCACCGCAGCATCAATTTCTTGCCTCAGAGAAGATAGGACCTCCACACAAAGACTTAAGGCAGATGTACAAAGAAGGATATGGTGAAGTTCCAGGACTGCTGAATGGCTCTTAACCATGACCGGCAGGCAGAGCTCAAGGGGTATTAGGGGATATTGGGCTGTACAAGCTAAGAGCCATTATGAGGGGCCACCCCCAAGGTAAAGGGGTTTCCCCTCATCTGTTCGGATGGGACTGCCATTCATTTATCTGCATGAACTAAATTTCCCACGTTAACTGTTTAGAAGATAAATAAATTGAATCATATTGGGAGTGGAGAAGACCCATGGCTCACTAGTTTCAGGACTACGGGTAACGATGTTCATCTCCTTAAGCTTTTTCTGTTTGTGACAGACAAACAAGGCATGTGATTTCCTCAGAACACTGCTGATAATCTTTGGTTTGACTGTGAAATGACATTACTTGAGAAGAACAATAGGCTGAAAGCTAAAAGCAAAAAAGCTTTCACCTCAGCAATTTCTCATTTGGTTTTCAAAACTCAATCTTTCCCCGTGTTTTTCACACGTTTGAGCTGAGCAGGGTTATCTCTACCTGATCACCCCAAGAGAAGAAAGGTCTCATCACACCACCCCCTTCCCTGTCCTTGGGGGCCACCGTGGCTGAGAACCAGTCTGTGCCCAGTGACAGGCTGGGTGGTGGGGCTGCCCTTCCCCAGTCCTAACGACCTCTGGTTTTGAACATTAGGCTGGTCAGAGAGCAATGTGCATCCCTCTCCTGCATGGCCAGCACCAAAGGCACGCCGTCCAAATGACCACAGCCCTGTAGTGAAAGGTAATACAGTGTTTTATCCCCCTGATATGACAGTCGCTCCCCTTTCCACTGGCCTAACAATTTTCTGTCTTTCTTGACTAATTTCCACTTGAGCACCTGCTATGGGTCGGGGTGGGGGTGGGGGCGCACATTTTGCATGACCCTAGGTATTGCATTCTGACTTTTTCTTCTGGCTTAATGTCCTAATTCATAATCCCCTTGATCGAACCCACTGAGAAGAAATCAAATGTGACTGGCTGTTCCCCAAGGTTGGGCGGAGACAGCAAGGTGGGAAAGGCCTTGGAGGTTTGCTATGTTCAGCTGAAGGTTACCAGTGCCACCGCCAAAAAGGCATTTCATTAGTGCTCCTCCGAAAGAGCCAGGGCTCTGAGCTGTCCAGGGAGGTCCTTTTAAGCTCTTGAGATCTGTTGTCTTTTGAAAGGAGCCTGGGAGAACATCTGCTTGAATGAAGATTTTATCTGCAGCTCTCTGTGTCTGGGGTCACCACCCGCTTTGCCTGGGTTGACCACATGAAGTTAAAGGAAGTGGCTATTATGAAGCAGCATGCCCCTAACATTCTTTTAGGTGTTGTGCAAATATTGCGCCTGGCTTTCCCTCCCACAGTGGAGGAACCTGGCAGTTGCCTCAAAGCACAGGCACCTGGCTCCTCCCTGGGCCACACCCACTCTCCCAGGGCCTTGTAAGGACTTTGCAGAGGTGAGGAGGAAGGGGAAGAGGAAGCAAGGGGGTAGTCTATTTTCACTGGAGCTGTCTTTAAGATATCTTGATATTCTCTAACAAACATAGGCTAATCCTCCTCAATCAGTCTTGCTGCACGATTTCCTTGTGTGGCCTCCTACATGGCTAAAGAAAGTGACTCTCTTCCTCTTTTTTTTTCCAGTTGTTCCCCACCCCCAATCAAACTAGACTGAGACGTCTCAAGTCCTGGTTTATCATATTAAAATAAACCAAGTGCCTTGAGGGCTCACTGCACATGGAATTCAATTAATGTTTATGTGATAATTACTTGCATACCGCTAACTAGACTTGCTTACAGTAGTTTTAGCTCTCTAATGCATTGATGACCTCATTAAGAAGTAGTATGTTGTGAAAGGATGCGTGAAAGAACATATATGAATGACCTGTAGACATGGACAATGGTGGGGGGATTGACTATGGAAGGAGAGGGGTGGGCTGGGTGGAGAGAGGCAAAAGGGAAGAAATTTGGACAACTGTAATAGCATAACTAATAAAGTATTTAAACTTTTTAAAAGTAATATATTGCCCTGGCCAGGTGGCTCAATTGGTTGGAGCATCAACCCACGCATTTTAAATTTTCAGGTTCAAATCCTGGTCAGGGCACGTATCTAGGTGCCGGTTTGATCCCCAATTAGGGCATGTGCGATCAGGAGAGGGAAACAATCAGTGCTTCTCTGTATCTCTCCCTTTCCCTACCCTTGTCTAAAATCAACACGCATATCCTTGAGTGAGGATCTAAAAATAGAAGTAACATATCTACCAGAAGTTTTGAAAAAAAAAAAAAAGACAGGGAATCAGAAGTGTATGATCAGTACCTGCCAACAGTGGGGTGTCATTTCAATGAGAAGACCGCAGGTTCTGCTTTGGTGGTCTCCTCCCATCAGTTCTCCTCCATCACGCTCGTGTAACCACTTCTAGCAACCGGTCCCGCCCATGTTTTCTGAGGCTCCTTGTAGCCACGTGGCAAGCACATTCCGAGCTGCTGTTGGCTAGAAGGATAGCCTGTCAAAGAGACATTTTCTAGGTGCTTTTGATACTCCCGCCTGCTGGAGCAGGAAAGAAAGGCCCGGGTCACCCAAGCCAATGAACTGAGATTCTCACGTGGAATGATTTAGGTCAAGAAGAGCCCCCAATGTATTTAGCAATCACTCGCATCGGGCACTCTTTTGAAAACGTGCTCCTCGCCTAGAAAATAATTTGGCTCCCTAATTGTGGTATTCGGGAAGTTGGGGCAGGTGGTTCAGAACAAGCAGCTGGAGAGAGCAGTCTGGGGAGGCAGAAGGGGTGTGGGGACCATTTAGAGTCGTTGGGAGAAGGGGGTTGGGTCAAGGGCTCCTTCCCCTGCCTGGTGGGAGAGGGCTGAGGAAGGAGTGGCCCTGAGCACCCAGGCCTCTGCTGCACCCCGTTCTGGGCCTCCAGTTTTGAAGCTCTAAAGAGTGGCTGCCGTACTTCTCATGACCCGGGAGATCGGGAAAGATTCCTTCAGTGGGCGCTGAGAGGCACCTCGCTTCCTCAGCCATGCAGTCTCACTTCTGAAATAACTGTGATATCTCCGGGTGTGTGCAGGGGCGGGGTCTGAGGTTCGGGGCAGCCCCGTGGCCTGTGGACGCCACGGGGGTGGGGGGTGCCTGTGGGGTTTAACACTGGAGCCCCGTCTTTCCTGAGCTTTAGGCCCTGGTTGAGAAATGTTACCCAACCAGCGGGCAGGGGGACCTGGAACTCCCCAACTAGTTTTGCTGATCATGGAGAGGGGCAGGTGGTGAAGAGAGAGAAAGAAAAAGAAAGGGAAACATCTTTCTTACTTAGCCATTTGTTGGTTGCTTCTCGTATGTGCCCTGACCTGGGATCACACCTGCAATCTCGGTGTCTCAGGACAACACTGAGCTCAACTGAGCTTCCGGGCCAGGGCCCTGACACATTTTAGAACTGAAGTGCAATGGTCCTTGTCTGATTGTGCAAATCTGCTCTTTTCAAAATGAGCCTGGACCCTGCTTGGGCAGCAAGGTGTGGAGGTGGGCATTTGGAAAGCATTGGGGCTGATGTTCCTTCTTCTTTCCCCAGAGCCTGCCAAGGCTGCCTCGGACCTGACCGCCTGGTTCAGCCTCTTCGCTGACCTTGACCCATTGTCAAATCCTGACGCTGTTGGGAAAACCGATAAAGAACACGAATTGCTCAACGCGTGAGCCTGCGGGCTTCAGGAGGGGCCCACGCGCCACGCCCCGGCCACATACCTGGGGCTTGCAGAAGGATGATGTGATCAGTATGCTGTTTTAATATTTACGTGCCATTTTAATAAAATGAAAGGGTCAAGGACCCTGTTTATATTGGTATAATTATTTACTCTTATTTGGGCGAAAGGAATTTAGTGTATTCTCTCCGTGGACCTAACAATACAGGATTGTCTACGGGCAGCTTCCAGGCTGGCCTTCTGCCACAGTCCACACTGAGGCTGCTGAGTCACTGGACTACTGTGACATCCGAGTTCAAGTTGCGAACTTACTTTGCGGTAGGTTTGAATAATGTGTCTATAGCCTCCAAGGCAGCAGAAGGCTGGAGAAGCTGAAATGCCTCCTCTTGGACCCTCTGCCTCTGTCCCCGTGGGAGAGGCTGTGGGAGACCCCCTCTGTCTGCCAAGCCAGCCTCCGGCGAGCTCTGGACAAAACTCCGGCCAACCAAAGACACTGTGCTCCACCCTGTCCCGCTGGCCACGGGCAGAGGAGCTGGGCTGGTCTCTGCTGCATGAACCTGCCTATGGAAAGCAGATCCCAGCATCCAAAAGCATGTATTTCTGGAGTCCTTTGTGACATGAACTGTTTTTTGGTTTTGTTTTGTTTTTCTTTTTTAATTAAATGGAAAAGATATTTGACACACAAAGTCAAGTTAATAAATGAACGCGTTGTGGGGACACAGTGGGGAGGTGCTGTGGGGACAGGTGGGGACCGGAGAGGGACAGAGGAGGAGGATGGGTCACACCGGCATGAAGCTGCTGACGGGACCCCAAGCACCCGCCGGAAGTGACAGTTGTGCCTGGGGGAACACAAGCAGATTCCACAGTGGCAGAGACTCCAGAGCTGGTGCCTTACCTCCTGTCCTTTGTCACCGGGTGGCACACTAAATGAGAGGTCACACACATCCGTAGAAGCCTATGTACAGTCCTTTTGATGAGCCAGTGGCCCTACATAAGGTTATAATTGATGCTTAGCCCAGGACAAGGTCTTAACTTGCTCAGCTGGGCCAGGGAGGCCTCTTCACTCTCCGATGGCCTCAGTTCCCAGCTCTGAAAGTGTCTCCCCGAAACCCACAGGAACATCGGGCACCGCTGGTGGCCTGGGTGTGCCCTCTTGGAAGGGCCCAGCCCTAGCAGTAGCCACTGTCCTCTGCACGACAGCCTGGGGCACAGGAGGCAGGGACAGTGGAAGGTGCTCTGCTTTTCCATGTGGAAAGAAGCCGTGGGTGAGATGGAGCTGGGACTCCGTGTTAAGTGGCAGGGGTAGCTCTGTCACTCCTTGGCTGGCAGAGGCTGTCCGGAGAGTCTTGTTAGTTTAGCAGTTCCTTGGCCTGGCATTCTTAGTCTTGAAGGACATCAAGACAGCCCCAGGGCCTCCCCGGCCACCCTCCCTCACACGCACAGTGGGGCTCGCTGTACCCTTCACCTCTCTCTGGTGTCTGGGCCCCTGTGGTTGCTGCCCACTCCACCCAGGGTGCCCCTCTCCTTACCCTCAGCCACTCTCGCAGCCCTACCTACTCCCAGGAAGCCATCCGATCCCACCTCCCCCACGGGGACTTCTCCAGGTGGCTTTCCTTTGAGGAAGTCCCCCTGGCTCGCCCTGACAGCTCCCCTCCTGCCCTGCTCCTGGCTCCTGGGGAGGGCGTGTGTGTACCCTGTCTGGCCTTCAAGGCCCATGTGGTCTGCATCTGCCTGGGCCACCAGGTGTGGCAACCCCGAAGGACAGGGTGCCTGCTTGTGCCAGTCTCTTCTGCCTATCCCCCCTCCCCAGCGCCCTAGAGTCACCTTGTAAGCACCCGATTAATGATTGCTGAAGGGAGCCACCCTGTGCGGAATGCGGATTAAGGGCTCCTGGTTCCATTCCCGGTCACAACTGTTTGCAGCAGCAGTAAGGAGATGATCAGGAGGGGCTGACTCTAAACTTGAGGCCCAGAAGCTCAGTGAGGGGAGGGGGAAGGGCAAGGGGGTGTGGGGTCCTCCCACGCTGAGGGGATCACTTTAAATGCTAACAGGCTGCATGTTAAAACTGATCTGTGAGTAAAAGGGAGAGGAGAATGGTGGTAGTTGGACAGGCTATACAAGGGAAAGGGAAGAATTGCACAGGGAGGCATTTTCTCCCCGGATATTCTTTACATTTTTGTTAAATTAAAAAAAAAAAAATTCAATTCCCTTTCCCATCTGCGGTCCACTTGGCCAGGCTCTTGATCGTTCTTGATAGGCCTGTTTTCATCCGGGCTCACACAAAGGCCCCTCGGCCACCTCCAGGTAAACAGAAGCAGCTGCTGCCTGCTCCTCTTTGAAGAAGGCTGTGTGCCAGCCAGGCCAGGGGGCTTCCTCAGGGGGCTCACCTCAGGGCTCCTCCCCAGCCCCGGAGAGCACCCCGTCTCTTGTGTGAAGAAGACAAAGGTGCCTCATCCCACCAGTCTCACTGCTTCATTTTCATTCCACGTCCTGAGTCCTGACCCACCATCACACTGGACTCTCAGGTGAATTCAGAGAGCACTGCTCCCGGAAAATCGGACTGCCTTTTTAGGGGGTCTGCAAGTCCCCCCATTCTTCTCTACCACCATCACCGCTAGATAAAGAGTATTCCAGTGCAAGGGATGGAGCCAGAAATGTTTCTATTTCCTCCTTTCTTACTGTTTTTCCTCAGCTGGCATGAGCTTTGGTGCACATTATAGATTCATTGCCTTCAAAAATGTAATTTTAGAAATGTCAAGTTGATTTTGAGTTCTGGGAGAGTGAGAAAAACATCCGTCAGCGACGGAATTAGCAAGGCACCAATGTAGAAAGAACCAGCCCTTCTGGACAGAGGTTTATGCCCAAGAAAATGTGATTTGCCGAGAGCTGGCAGCCCTGGGAACCCTGAGCTGCCGGTGGGCGTGTCGGTGGGGCTCGCCCATCATGCTGTGGCCAGCCCTGCCATTGGGCGGAGGGCCAGGCTGAGCCCCTGGAGGTGCCATGCATGATGGCTGCCTGGCCATCTGGGTCCGTGGTACCAGAGCTCTCCTGCCTTCTGCTCACGAGTCAGCTCCAAGAGCCGGCTGATTGAACGCCTTGCTTTTCTTTCTCAGAGGCCGGTGCGGATTCCTCTCCCCAGGGGCCAACCCTGGCCGTGGCTTAGGGCTATTAGCCCTACTGATTTTGTCAGGATATCAAAGGTTCATCTGTCTTTGTGGTCAACTAGTGCCCTCCAGACAGGCCATGACAATTAGTTCTCTGCTTTGATTCAAACCCTCTCCCCAGTCCAGTGACTGGCACCACTCACTGAGCAGTGATGCAGGTCTCTTCAGCTTTGCTGGGAAAGAGATTTCAGGCTTGGAGTCAAGCTGAAGTGATTGGCCATGGCTGCCAAGAATTCTGCATTGAGGAGGATTCTGAAAAACAAATGATGTTTGCGATGGGTGTGGGGCAGGGAGTGGTGGCAATAATGTTACATATTTCCTAATGCTGCATTAGACCTTGTCCTTCATGCGGCTCCCTCTTCTTTTTCCTCCCCTCTCATCCTCCTCTTATTCCCGCCCCCAAGCCTCTTCCTCCTCCTCCTCTCCAACTCCTCCTCCTCTTTCTCCTCCCTCTCCTCTGTCTCCTTTTTCTTTCTCTCTCTTTTTTTTTTTTTTTTTTTTCTTCTTTTCTCCTTTCTCCTCCTCCTTCGTCAAAAGTGACTAGGATTCTGGAACTCTGAACAAGGGGCAAGTTGGATGAGAAAAGCAGAGAGTGCAAAGAACACATCCTTACTGAATCCTACTTCAAGTCAAACTCATCTGAACATGAACGAAAAAGTGGGAGTGTGTTTATTTGCCCAGGTAACTAAAAAGTGTATGCTTCAGGCACAGCTAGATCTGGAAACTCAGGTATTATTCTCATCCGTGGTCCCCTCTTCAGCTCCCAGCAAGGAATCCCTCTGTGATGCTTTCATTCCAAGGGACTTCTTGTAAGGAAGCAAAAGGACCAGCATCTCCAGCTAAAGTTTTGGAACTGAGCCTACCTTGGGTCCTTAAGGGGCCGGTCCCTGAAGCCTGCCCCTCAAGGACAGAGAATAGAGAAGTGGTGGTTACTCAAGGGAATGCTGAGGTGCTGTTCCAAGAGGAAGAGGGCAGGAAAATGCAACAGCCATTCACCCTAGTTCTCTTTGGAATGACTTGTAAGGGACATGTGCACTCATTTCAGAGGGGTATGTAGTGAGGTGGGTTAGATAATTGGAATGTTTTCCAGAAACCCCACTACAAGGGGCCCCCTCTGAGGCCACCTCCAGACCCCTCACTGGAAGGCTGGGCACCCAGTGGCCCATTGAGGACACCTACCCTGCGGCTCTCCTGTAGCTGACCTCAAGGATTTCAGAAAGGATCCTGGAGCTGTTTGGGTTCAATCTGCTCACATTCAGGTAAGGAAACTGAGGGATCCAAAGGACAGAAAACAAACAAACAAACAAAAAAAAAACAACACCCAAAAATATATGCTCCAAAACCCCACAGAACTGTAAGTTAGTGGAAAACCAGAAGTAGATCCATGTAGCCTGACTGTATGCCAAGGCTTCTTTTACTTCAACGTGTTTGTTAGAAACTGAAACCCAAAGAAAGGAATTCAAAGACAAACAAAACTCCTTTAAGAACAAATCTCTATTTTCTCTTCTCCCAATCCCTTTAAAAATTTTTCTTATATATCCCTGGCTGGTGGCACAGTGGATAAGGTGCTGGCTTGTGAACCCAAAGGTCGCTGGTTCGATTCCCAGCCAGGGCACATAATCAGGTTGCAAGCCAGGTCTCCAGCCAGGTCTGTAGCTGGAGGCAGGTGAAAGGCAACCATACATTGATGTCTCTCTCCTTCTCTGCCTCTCTCCCTTCCCCTCTCTCTAAAAATAATAAATAAATTTTTTTAATAAAATAAAAAATTTTAATATAAATTTTTAAGAAATCATCACCCAAGGATATCTTTATTACTTTTAGAGGGAGACAAAGGGAGACAGAGACAGAGAGAAACATTGATGTAAGAGGGACATCAATCAGTTTCCTCTCCTGCACATCTTGACGGGGGATTGAACCTGGTACATGCTCTGACCAGGAATCCTGCCCACAGCCTTTTGGTGTATGGGTCAATACTCCAGCTAACTGAGCCATCTGGCCAGGGCCCCTTCTCTTTATTTTAAGGCCAATTATTAAATGTGCCTTTTGGGGATAAAATGTAGGGCAGTAGTTAAGAGTTTGGGTTCTGAAGATGTACAAATCTGTGGTCAAGCCAAACCTCCACCAGCTGCGTGTCATAGGCCCCCTCTGACCTTCCATTTATTCATCCACCTAATGGGGGTAGTAGCAACCCCTGTTCCCAGAGTAACTGTAGGGACTGACAATATTGTGTTTGCACACTCTGGCACATGAGTGTGGCCACAGCAGGTCTCTCACTTGGTAAATGCTACTGAAGTAGGAATGGGAGGCTTCTCCCATCCTATGACCTTCCAAAAGAATCTCCAAGCCTCATCTTTTCTCCCCATTATTTGTTAACTCTTTCTTAAACATCACGGGAAAGGAGGAACATAACACAAGTGAGTTGTTCCGGATTTTCTTTTAAAAAATTGGCCAAAATATCCTGCTAAGAGTAGAAGTGGGTTCTCTGCCACAGAAAGGGGACAGACTCAAGACTTCCTAATCTGAAAGGTTTTTTAAATGAACCACTAACCAGAACACTGATCAAAAGAAACTGGGATACAGAGGGTTGGAATCTTACACATTGTTGATGGGAAAGCAAAGTGGAACCGTCATTTTAGAAAATGGTTTGGCAGTTTCACAGAAAGTTAAACACACACTTACCATACAATCCAGCAATCCCACGCCTAGGAATTCACCCTAGAGGGAAATAAAAATGTACGTCCACACTAAAGCTTCTGTGTGAATGTTTGCGGGAGCTTTATTCATAATCTCCCCAAACTGGAAACAACCTAAATACCCTTCACTTAGTGAATGAATGTACAAACTGTGGCACCTACATGCACTGGGACCTTATTGAGCAGTGAACAGGAACAGCTCTTATTCCTGTACCAACATGATCATTCGTGTTGGTGCTGTGCATGCCCTGCTATGATGTAGCAAGAAGGCAACTTCACCTCCATAGTATTCTTTCCCTGTATTCCCTGCTATGATGTAGTAAGAAGGCAACTTCACCTCCATAGTATTCTTTCCCTGTATTCCCTGCTATGATGTAGCAAGAAGGCAACTTCACCTCCATAGTATTCTTTCCCTGTATTCCCTGCTATGATGTAGTAAGAAGGTAACTTCACCTCCATAGTATTTTCCCTGTACTCCCTGCTATGATGTAATAAGAAGGCAACTTCACCTCCATAGTATTCTTTCCCCAAATGCATAACCCAGTATAGTCATAAGAAAAATGTCAAACAAACTCAAATCGAGGAACATTCTGCAATATATCCAACCAGTCCCCTTCCAAAGTGCCAAGGTTGTGCAAAACAAAAGACAGGAAACCCACCACAGATGGGGGTAATGAAGGAGACAGGACAACTCAATGTCATGTGGGATACAGGACTGGATCCTCCAGCAAGAATAGAATATTAGTGGGAAAATGAATGAAATCCAACTACAGGCTATAGTTTATAGTATCACTGATGTCCCTTTCTTTATTTTGACCCTGTCTTGTAAGATGTTAGCAACAGGGAAGTGGGGTAAGGAATTTTGTACTATCTCTGCCACTTCTGTGTCAATCTAAAAGCACTTCAAATTTTTAAAAAGATCTTTTGTTTGTTTGTTTTAAAGGCTACATACTGTGTGATTCCAGTTGCATGCCATTTTGAAAAGGCAAACCTGTAAGGACAGGTAGCAGCAGATCAGTGGCTTCCAGGGACTGAGGCTGGGGTCAGGCAGGGCTTGACTGCCAAGGGGCCCAAGAAAATTCTGGGGCGCTGGGGCACTTCGATGAATGGTGTCAGCGGTTACACGACTGTAGCATTTGTCGAAATCTATAGAATCACTCACTAAAAAGAACGAATTTCACTATGTGCCTCAAGAAGCATGGCTTTAACGAAGAGAAAGAAGAAATTAGATTATGGATCCTCCACTGCGGGATGTGGCACTGGGGTGGGGAGAGTCCCTGAGACACTGGCAGCAGAGGCTGGGGGTGGACCCAGGGGTCTGATAGGCGTGAAGAAGGGGACTCTGCATTCTGTGGGGGTCCCACGGACACCTTCCAGCCCCCGCTGTGGGGAGGTCAGGCTAGGCCAGACGATGCTTCAGCAACAACCACCCCCACAGCTCAGCGGCTCATTGCCAGGATGTTTTCTCCTTTCTCACTGATGCTCTACGTCCAATATGGGCCAGTGAGGCTCGGCCCCGCACACCTGCGGGGACTCCAGCCAACGAAGCATGGGCAGCTCACAGTGGATCTCCTGAAATGCGAGCTTCTCCTGCCAGCCCTGCAGCAAGGTAGGGCAGGGGGGGGAGTACCACCCGTTGGCTGGCATGTCGAGGTGGTCACCCCTCGGCTAGAGATGGTCACACGCCTAACTGCAAGGACCTGGGAGGTGGGACAGGGCAGACGGAGTGTTTCCTGCCTACTGCTCTGCCTGCCTTAAAAAGGCTCTAGGTCTTTCCCAGCCAGGGCAACATAACCAGGTTGCAAGCCAGGTCTCCAGCCAGGTCTGTAGCTGGAGGCAGGTGAAAGGCAACCATACATGGATGTTTCTCTCCCTCTCTGCCTCTTTCCCTTCCCCTCTCTCTGGAAAATAATAAATAAAATCTTTAAAAAAAAAAAAAAAAAGGCTCTAGGTCTTTAAAGTTAATTTTGAAAACCGTAATAGTAAAATCTAGCAGAAACAGACCCGTAGATACAGAGATGCCCGGAGACAGAAGGTTGGTGGCTGCCAGAGGAGAGTGGCGTTGTGGGCCGGGTGGAAAAGGTGAAGGGTGAGAACTACAGACTGGTGGTTGCAAATAGTCACCGGTATAGCACAGCAAATTTAGCAGATACTATTGTAATTGTTGTGTATAGTACCAGGTGGGGGACTGAAAATATTGGGGGAAACAAGATGGAATGTATGTGATGGTCTCACCAACCATGCTGTACTCCTGAAACCAATACGAAATAATATTGAATGTAAACTGGAGTGGAACGAATTAAAAAAATAAATATAGAGTAAATAAAACACAATCTAGTCTGTTCAAAGGAAAGAAGAAAAAAACATATGGATGAAAGAAGGGAGACGTGTGGGTCATTTTGTTTTATTCTTAGTAGAAGATGGTCTTGTAATACTGGCAGCTCCATCTTCCCATTGAAGGTGGGAAAAGTTCCACGTAAAGGTACTGACATAGGCCAACATTCAAAACGCCCATCGCACCCCTGTCCCCTTCTGAGCAGTCCTGGCTCCTGTTCTGCTGGGAGAGACATGGTTCGAGGCTAGTCAGTCACACTGTGGGCCAGCCACGGGGCCTTCTGGTCCCAGCAGCAAGCCCAGGAGCCAAGGCAGTAATCCTGGCCCAGTTAACTTTCCACCCCAAGAGGAGTTAAGAGCTTATCAGCGGCTCCCTCCTTTCAGTCTGAACTGGTGGTGATACGAAACAATGTGTTTCATATCATCAAATGAAGAAAAGCCACGCACAGTTATATAAAGCTACGGGAGCCTAGAGCAATGACTGTCTGAGCCAGCAGAAGCAGAGAGGGGTAAAGACACACGGTGGACGAGGTGACGGCTGGTGGTGGCCAAGCTGTGGAGACAGCCGGGTTGCTAGGCCAGCCAGAAAGTCATTGCTCCGCTGCAGCTCATCTTAACTTTCACCCACTGCACCTCTTTGTACTTTCCTCTGAAAAATAGAATTTTTAGCCTTGATACAAAATGTACACCCAGGTCCTGCTTTCTGTTGATTCATTGGTGGGAAACCAACCTGCTAGCCCGACTGTTCTCAACATGCCCAAATTCGTGCTCTGGCATTTTCAAGCATTTGGTCAAACTCAGTGAGTCAGTGTTCTCCTGGAGAACGTGATGAACCACAGATGAATTCTGGGCCCCTGTAGGTTCACTATCAAATTTCTTCCTGCACCTGCCCAATCCTCCCTCCACCCTAGGTCCCAGCTACTGTTGCCTGACACTCTCCTGGTGGGATATGGCCCCTGAGTCCCATCTCATGTTGGATAAGCTCTGGCTTTGGCATAAGGATGGGCATTTTCTTCATGACTGGCCCTAGCAGAGAGCTGATTGGAATGTTCAGGAAACCTCTGGAACCAGATGGAGGCCTGCACCCAGGCCCCTCCTGCAAACCAGGGAGAGGCAATTGATTTTTAGATATGAAAGGTTCTTCAGTGGAGGCTGGGTTATACATCAGCTCTGGGTTTCCTTTCCCAGCCGCTTCATGAGGACTCCTTTATTGATTTTGGTCCGAGGTGTCTCCTTGTTGGTATTTCTGGCTTCTGGTAGCACCCCAAGGGTTTATTCCACATTTAGAGCATCCTCCACCATTCCCCTGTCTCCAGCTCAAACAGAAAGCATTATCGGGACTGACATAGCACTTGACACATCAGCACCCTTCCTTCCATTCTCCCCTGCAAGTTCACTGCTATTTCCAGCGGCTGGGTTAGGAAGGCTATTTTGGTCCAGGGATTTACAGACCTCTTAGCTTCAGGGCTCTGTGCGTCCTCGAGAGCATACATACATTTCTGCATGTGAAAATGCACCCCTGAATGTTTCCCCCGGAGGAAACGATCTACAGTTTCTATAAATTCTCAAAGGGGTGGATAAACAATAAGAGTCAGAGACATTCAGCCAATTGTGGGCTGTCCCCGCGGATGCAGAGGCTCCATCTTCCCACAAGCTCCAGAAGGCTGAGCAGTCCACGTCCCTGTGTAAGCGAGCGGGAGCATCCTCCGGCCACCGTCCCCTGCAGGCAGCCATCCTGCACTGTTTCCCGCTCCTGGCCTTTAGTGGCTGAGTTGGCGGGGTACGTGGCCTCGGCAGTCAAACTGACAGGTATTTTTATCCGGCCAGTGGGAGCTGCCATCCTGGGTGTGCTGTGACTTTGGCTCCAGCTGGAAAGGAAGACGCTAGCAGGGAGGGAACAAATCCTGACGACACAGGAGCCTAAGCTCTTGCTACCTGCAGCCGGCCACCCATCTGTTACCTGTCCTCAGAGCCGCCCCAGCGGAGGCTTCAAAGCTGGGCCTGGGGGGAGAGAAGCCCAGGGCCCAGCAGGTTGGCTTTTCTGAGCTGTAACCACATTCACGGTTAAAGACTCACCTCCTGGAAAAGATGGAGAATTGGGCCCAGGTTGAAGTCTGAAGTGTCCTGGGTGTGGGCTGGGCGAGGTGAGGAGTGCAGGGGAGCAGGGAGCACATGGGTAGCCAGGGTGGCGCCCCCTCACCGACCCACCAGGCAAGGCGAGGCGCAGGTGACAGAAGGCGGACAGCAGGAGGAAGTGAGCCACGCAGCGCCTGTCCTTGAGGACCTCAGAGGCAGAGATTTAGCTCATGTAACCGCGCTTTCAGGTGTAACCACCGTTAGTTTTTGTACATCCTTCATGTCTTTCTTTTTTAACATATGTGTATTCTTACTGATCCAAGGGACCACACTGTTTTGTGACCTGCTTTCTGCCGCCGGGTGAACATGCGCGCTCTGGTCCAGGCTGCACCGACTTATTTTTCTAACAGTGGAGGTGGACAGGACTGTATCCCTGTCATCCTCTCAGCTCTGAGTGTTACCCTGCTTTTTAACCTTTGCCATTCCAGATGATTTCAATCTGCATCATTTGGGGACTGGCGAGGTTAAGTGTTTCTTTTCCTATAGATCACTTCCCTTGAATTGCACCTTGCTTTTATATTAGAACGTGTAAAACAGTCGATTCAGTCATATACACTCTCTGCTGCAAGCTGGATGGTGGATGGATGGACCGTAAGAAGGGGGTGCAGGCACAGGGAGGGGCCTGCCAACAGGCCATGGTGCTTCCTGGTCTTCTTTTATGGCAAAAATAATACATGCTCCTTATCAGAAACAGTCGCGTATTTCATAAGGGCATATAAATACTGTGAAGGCTTACCTCAGTAGTTTCCTCCCTGCACCAACAAACCCTATTTCTCTTGTTAAGTCTCCTCCTTATCATCTTCTTGCAGCACCTGCCGCCATGGGCATGGATCTATGGGAGCAGTCAGGAGAAGAGGTCAGGGACTCAAAAAGAAAGAGACTCTTCCTAGAGAGCTCCCAGGGTGGCCCCTGAGAAGGGAGGCAGGAGAGACCACACCTGGGGTTTGCCTGCAATCAAATGGGCGGATGGGGGAAAGGAGAGGGAATTAAGATTGCCCCACATGCCTTGATTTCAGCCCACATGGAAAATGGCCGGCTGGTTACTGCCGCACACGAGCGGTGATCTTTGTTAACTCCTGTCCCTCGAGGATAGCCCTTTCCCTTTGCAAAGTGGAACAGAAAACCTGCAGAAAGGCTTGCCTTTCCCGCATGAACCCTTCTCCCCCGTTTGGCAGGGCCTTGGGCAGCCCTGCGACCACATTGATCCAGCTCGCTTCCCGGCGGTGGTTTGAAATAACATCCATAGCCTGCAAGATCATACCCAGCTCTGGCTAAAGGAGTGTCACCAAAGTCACGCATAAAACTGATGCCAAGCCTTGAGTAGAATCTGTTGTGTGAAAGGGACCCCATTCCTTGTTATCAGGAAATCTTGGGGAGGAAAAATGATCTAATTGTTCAGATTCTTCGTGTTAAGAAAATGGCTGTTTTCGAATGAGAGGGGCCATCCCCCCAAACTGATCCGGAACCCTGGAAACATTTATTTTTTATCTCCTCTTGGAGAGACGCAAATGCCTATGGAATGGAATAGGCCAAATGAGAACCCATGGATCACCCGCCTCCCGTTTCCTAAAGGAAAAAACAAAGATATTTGAGGTGGAGCTATTTCTCATTTTGTGGTTTGCGATTCTGCTTTTTCTTCTTTTCCAGCTTTAGAAATGAATCACCTACCTCACCCTCTGCTGCCTCATTTTTTATAGGGAATCCTTTTCTGCAAGAGTTCCCAAACCCACCCCTCTCCTCCCCGTTGGTTTGTCTTAGGGAAGGCGGCTTAGTGTTAGGCAACTTTTAAGCACAAAACAGTAGACCAAATACCACGTGAGTGGTTCAAGTAGCACCATTTTGCAGGAGGAAGTTCTGTTGCGGACAAACCTTGTTTCGTGAGGCCAGAGTGTAGAATGATGTAGCAAGACTCCAGGTGACGGTGCTGGTCTCAGCAATGGTGGGGGTGGGGCCCAGGGAGCAGCTGTGGTGTTGCATTAGTTCTCTAACGCTATGTAACCAAGCAGCCCTGTACTTAGCACCTTAACACAACCAACACTGATTATCTCACAGCTTCTGAGGG
The DNA here is from genome assembly GCA_004026585.1 of Noctilio leporinus. Taxonomy (NCBI): domain Eukaryota; kingdom Metazoa; phylum Chordata; class Mammalia; order Chiroptera; family Noctilionidae; genus Noctilio; species Noctilio leporinus. Next base: position 176,963 of record PVIW01000483.1, on the reverse strand, counting down.
TCAGAAACTCCGGTGTAGCTCCAGTCCAGCTCGAGAGCTCCCAGGTTGCGGTGGTCCCAAGGCTCAGTTGGGTTAGAGGCCTTGCTTCCGAGCTCACTCGCATGGCTCCTCCCAGGGGCCTCAGTCCCTTGCTAGCTGGTGGCCAAAGGACCCCACTGTTTTCCATATGGGTCTCTCCATAGGCTTTCTGAGTACCCTCATAACATAGCCTCCCCGACAGCCAGTGATCTGAGAAAGTGCACACCCCAAGACAGAAGGCGTCTTGTGGCGTAATCTCGGAAGGGCCAGCTCATGATGTTGTGGTATTCTAGTCATGAGCAAGCCTGGCCCACACTTAAGGGGAGAACAATTAAGTTGGTGTATCAAAGACTTCATGTACATGCTTAACAGACAATCGCATGTGTGCTAAAAGCTACCTACATCAAGTTTGCTTGATGTCAGCACACTTTTTTTTTCTGAAAAGGACCAGTCAATGTTTTAGGTGTTTAGGCCAGACTCTCTCTGTTGCAACCACTTAACTCGGCCATTGGATGTAAAGCAGCCACAGGTAACAGTTGATCTTGGATGACATGAAGGTCAGGGGTGCAGACCCCTTGCACAAAAATCCACACAGAACTTGTGACTCCCCCAAAACTTGACACCTGCTACTTAAGCAGACAAGTGTGGCTTTTTTCCGGTAAAATTTTTATTTGCAAAAGTAGACATGGGGTGGATTTGGCCCATTCAGCCACCTGGCATGGCTGGCTGGTGTGACACCATTGTGCTTCTGCAGCTTGACATTCAGTGGTGAGATCATAGGAAGGCAGAAAGGCTCACCTGAGAGGTTTAGGTGGAGAAAACGTCCGGACTTGGAATTCTGGCTTATGGAAAATGGGAATAGGAGTGTAAAAAGGGAGCGCTGATTTGCAACAACAGGGGGACAAGGGAGTTTCTTCATTCCATTTAATTGCTGAAGCTGAGCTGAGGCAACTCTGAGATGCTCTTTAGACGACACGAATTAGATTAGAGCATTCCGATTTTGACTTAAGATGTGAATTAGGGGATTCATCGTTACAAAGATCTTCTGGCTCCAAAGAACCCTGAATTCACCAGGGATTAAGTGTCCAGGGGAAAAAGACTTGGGTACCAAAGATGGGGGACAAGGTGGAAGTTACTCGTAGAGGGCAGCAAGGAGCGTGTGGGGATAATGGGACTTCAGACCTAGAAAGGGCCTCACGTGAGGGGGAGGGGCCTGAGGATAGTACTTAGCTTCCAACATTCATAAACTTTAAGTGGTTATTCCTAGCTAGCATAAATTTAAATGTATGTAAGTTCTTAGGCCTAAGTTCTCCCTGCTTGTTTCTTAAGACTTGATGTGGCAAATACTGATATGCTGACTTGTTTCCCGGGGCTGTTTACATGAAGTTTATTACGTGTTTGAGTCCAGCAGAGACAGGGCTGAGAATTCTTTTCCTTCAAGTTCATCTGCAATGGAATGTTTAAGCTGTATAAGGCACATGATTTCCGGCCTCAATTATGTTTTTCTCAAGAAGATAGTTGATAATTTCCACCATTAAAATTTTCTGTTTTTTTTTTTTTTTTTCAGCCCAAAACACAAATACTAGTCATTTTTTTCATTTCGATTTAAAGGCAAAATCTTATCTCCGATGAGATGTGCTTTGGAAATGAACCCTCTGCTGGTAAATTATTTCTCAAAGTGGCTTGTTTGTGCTTTTGGGACACCGTGTGATCTATCCATGACCCTGTTCCGTTAGCTGGGCATAGCATTAACACTCTATTGTTCTGTAAAGCTTTTCTCCCTATTATCCTGGATCTGAACATAAATAAAAGAGTAAGGAAAATAATTTCTTTTTTGCTATAGCTTTCATTGCAAGAAATATGCAACATCCTTGGAGCTGATTTCAGCAAATTAAAAAAAAAAATCATTTCCACAAAGAGTTCTCAGGTATGAAATAATGACACAGAAACAATGTTTTCTCTATTTAAAGTGCTTATGGCTGGGAGCCTTACAAAGACTTGGAACTTTAGACATCTAGCTCCTTACCTTGTGATGGAAAGTGTGTAAGTGAAATGTCAGGAGGAAGCCAGCCAGTGGAAATGCGATCCAGTCCCACTCCCACAGCCCGCACGTGGGTGAGGCGCTTAGTGAGTGCCGGAGGCTGTGATGACTCTGAACGGAGGTCCCCTCTGCCAGGTCAGAGGCCCACCACCCACACTTGCCCGAAACACACGTCAACGATTCCACTTTTACTAATAACTTTATTTAAATAAGACACAAGAACCTCTATACTGAAAAAATACAAAACAAAAGCCACACGTTTTCCTTGTGTAAAGCCGTATTGATGGTAACTCGAATACTGTTCAGCGCAGTGGCTAAATTAAACAGTACAACTATATACAAAATTTAAACAAGTTTCCAACACATTTCTACAGCTGGGTGTAGGATACATTTGAGCTCAACTTCTGGGAAATTTACGTGGCAAAGCAGAAGCTTTAAGTCATTTGGTTCAGAACTTCAATATATGCTAAGAACAAATGTACAACACAATCAGTATTCAGTTTCTCATGAGAAAATAAAAGCACATCATCACTATAAATATCGTACATCCGATTTCATCACCAAAAAAAAGCATATTCAGTCCATCTTTCAGAAAGTGATATTGATACTATTGCATCTTATTTGGACAAAAGCAGAGCATAAGATCAACACATTATGTAATGCTAAAATCAGATATCAGAAGTTAATGGAGCTCATATTTATCTTACAGAGCTAATAATTTTTCTCCCTTTAACCATAATCTACAAAATATAGAATTTTCATCAAGGCCTGAGATTATTAGGGTTAAAGGTATCTGCTGCTGAAGAGATTGTTTTATTAAAAGGTTCCCCTGTGAAAATGGCAAAAGTAAACTGAGTCCTTTCCCATGACAGCCTCCTACAACGTAACACTGACTAATCTGAAGGAGCCAGAACGCACCTTCAGGAGAAAAGATGACTGCAAACTTTGGTGGAAAGAAGGTAACTGGGATCATGACAAAACGGTACACAGAATACATACACATACAAACATGTACCTAGATATGCCATTTCTTAAAGAAAACATCCATGATGTTGCTTTCATCTTTATCACCTCTTCCTTCTTCAACCTCTTCAGAAAATAAAAACCCAGGAATGACCGAAGGGAACTGGAACGTTCCTGTAGCTGTAGGCACCTTGTTCCCCTAATTCTTAAGAAAATTGTGCCATACACTTTAGGTGCAGATGAAACAACTGTTATATTGAACTGAAAGCAATGGGATAAAAATACAAAAAAATAAGTCCCTTTGCTTTTGCATCCTCCGTGGGGCAGAAAACATGTCTGAATGTTGGGCTCTTCCATGGACCCATCAAGAGGACCTAGTCCTCTCTTCCGTCTGCAGAGTCAAGGCTAATTTACTTGGGTTTTTGCTATACTTTGCACAACCAAAATATGAACAGGGTTATTCATGCCATGATTATGAGAGGTTTAAATGGGACAGCTTCAAATGAACTGTTCTTGTAAGTCACCAAATACTCGGCTTATGTTGCATTAACTCTGAGACCTACATATCCCCTCTCGGCACAAATGCAATTCATGCACCTAAACTGCTTGGGGGAAAAAAAACCCCAAAAAGCAATAACCAAAAATGTGTCATTTTTAAACCTGAAAATTAAAGAATTTCCAAAAGGGAAATTAACATTAATATGCCTTTCAATAAAACAGTAGCATTTCATAACCTTGATGGCCAACATAAACTTAAAACCATCTCAACCAACCCCTGTGAACCTTCACTTGCTCTGAATTTAAACACAGACATTCTGTGTTTAAAGTCCATCACACACAATGCGGAATGCTTCTGTGCAGCCTAGGACTGGACACTTCATGTGCAACATTGAACAGTCACTAACTGAGCAACACCTGAACTTGTAAAAAAAAAAAAAAAAAAAGCCACATTTACACATGTTGAGACAGTGAATGCAACAGCTGTTTTACTTGTAACCACATGACAGAAGTGATGTCAGACACCACAAGATTTGCTGGTTCTTCTCATGTTCACCCATGTCCAGGATTATGGTCCTCCTAGGGTTGAATGCACTTCTTGTGCTAAGAATGCGGAATGTAATGAGGAAAGGGAAATGCATAAAGGAAGGAAAGGCAAAGAGTGATGTTCCCTCTTTAGCTTTTAGCTGTGAAATAGTTAATATCCCAATATGATATACATTCCAAGTTACCTGAGTTTAGACTTCAACTGAAGTACCTGAAGCTAGGCCATAAGGTGGGCACTGTGCAACTGTTGTGGCCATTTCTTTTATTTTTTATTTTTTTGCATTGTATGTATTACAGAAGTTAGAGACAAACACCTGGATCAATTGTAAACATAATCCTGAAGTACAGTATTTTCCATAGGACAAAACACAGCAAGACATTTTCTACTGAGACAGGCAACTTTTTGCTATAGAGCTTATTTATACTGACGAATTTTGAACAAAACACAGGACACAGTACTAATCTGTCAAACATACTATGAAATGCATAGTCTCCACTTAAAATGCTCAATGACACACGCGTTCTGCAAGCATTACTGCTTTCCACAAAAACTGCTGAATAGGAGTTCCGTCCCTGCCAAGATCAGTGTTGAGATACTTTATGCATTTTTGTCGGTGGTGATGTTCTGAAAGTTTTGTCACTCCATGCAGATAGATGTCTGAGATCTAGTTCCTAATCCGCGCAAGGTCAGGTCGAGGCCTGCTGCCCTTCCCTTTAGATGATCACGTAGCCCTGGGCAGAGATGTGTTCCTCGCCCTGCAGGTCCTGCAGGAGCTGCTGCGGCTGCTGGGCTGGCTGTTGGGTGGAGGCCTCCAGGGAGCCCACCGTGCTGGTGTCGTCAGAGAGAGACGCAAAGGACACCCGGGAGGAGAGCTGCTCCACACTCAGGGTCGCCAGGGCCGAGCTCTGGCCAGAGTTGGGGGAGTTCTTGAGCATCAGGTCGGAGGCAGGTAAGAGAGGGCCTAGGAGCTTCACAGGACAGAAAGCTGATCCGGTCGGGATGAAATTAACCTTGTTTTTGTCGGGACATGAAAAGAGAGGGGCTGAGATAGGCTGACGGGACCTACAACCATAAAACAAGATGAGGTTTACAATCATGAAAATGTGAAGCACCCGCTGAATTAACTGGAGTTCTCTGAAACAGCTCAAGTGTGAATGGCAGGGAATGAGTTAAGTGTACACAGAGGGGTAAACATCTTCCATAGCACACGTCAGCTGTCAGGCTACTGATGCACACAGCACTGAAGTGATATATGACACAAAAGCATTTTCAAAAGGGCTGGGCAGGCAAAGCTTTTTCAGAGATCATTAGTGTGCTTTCAAGTATTGAGGAACATGGAAACGCATCTTACATTATGGCTGAAGACTATGCCAAGTTAGAATGACCTTTTCTGTTAAGAAAAAGTATACTGGGGAGAAGGGATTACCCCACCATGTACTGAGTTTTAAGCATTTCCTCCTTCTTCTGCATCTCTATACCTATGTCCACTCACACAGATCAAGAAAAAAAAGTTTCAGCAGTTTCTCGAAAGAGCCAGTGAGCCCTGCCTCTCCCCCCAGGTCCGGGAGCTAAGCCATCCCACAGCTTGGCCTCGGACCTCTGCTAGTGCCAGAGCACAGCCGCCCCCACCGGGCGGACACCTTGCACTGGGCAAAGGGGTGAGTGAGCCCAGGAGCCACACACTTCTTGTTTGAGCTACTCTGCCAGGCATTTACAGCAGGAACGGCTTTTCCTTTAAGTTCTAATTTGTACATAGTGAAATTCCAAATAGAATCCGTAAACAGAAAGTACACATTCCGTAACCATGCACGTGAGAGGTGCCTACAGGGAAGGAGACCAGCTTCCACAGTCATTGTTAGGCCGGTCGCTATGCAGGGACGTTAACGTGGCTGCTCAATGTCTTTGCGGGGGCCACCTCACCCAACAGCCCCGACGGGAAATTCCGAATGAGTGAAAACAGACTGTTCAGCTAGGAAGGATGAATTTCTACGTGTCTTTCGCACGAGCTTACGTACTTCCAACATGCAGGCCCCAGTTCTCTTTTAGGGAGCTCTTGTTGGCCTATTCAGTTCTCTTTTGGTTATTCTGAAACAACGGTCAGCTGGAGGGAGTAGTTGATTCGTCTGTAATCAACTGGCCTCAGGAAAAAGCCTCACAGCTCGGCGGATCCCAGCTGATAGAAAAGACATTACTTACGCCATCTCCTCAAAGACCTTCACTCGCTCACATCCCTCTGGGGGCTCCCGTTTGAACATGTAGCTGTTGTTTGGTTTAGGAGATGACGCGTACTTGGGTAGCGGTGAGCTACTCCCGCTGTCTGTAAATTTAAAGCAGTTACATTAACTAGTGATTGAAAGCTCTTTGAAATTAAATTTGATTTCCTAACAAGCAGCCTTTTGCACCCTTTATCCACTATTTTGCCCCTGCACTTCCACCACAGAGCTTCCTTTATTACAAAGCTGTTTCTACCACCCTGGCCTCGTCCACGCCTCACGAAGGCAAGTTTCAATGCAACAGTAATCTGCCACACCGCAGAACGTAAAAGAATGATATTTCAGTCCAGAAAACGGCATTTACTCGGAGAAGAGAGCTGTGGTCCTGAAAACAAATACATTATTATGTGTTTCGAGATGTAAATGAGTGGTGTAATATGTGTAAGTCATACAGAAGACTTACAAGGGGTTGCAACACAGGGTTCTCTGTTTTCTCACTGTCCCACCAATGTAATTGGAAAGTTTAGTATGTGGCATAGTCTTCACCAGCTCTTAGTAGAAACATTACTTTTACTAAACATCAAGAATAATATGTAGGCAGGGGAAAAACAGGCTTATAACACAATGTCTTTTTCCCTCGGCCCACCATGAAGAAGTAATTTGCTCAGGATTTTGCCTTTGAAAACGTCTGTATAAAAGCACTTTATAGAGAATTCTAAAAGCATCTCTACCTAATATGTTTTCTTCATGTTTCTGAGCAAAAAGAAAGTGGTCTATTCATGAAAAGCCATAAAACCTATATGTAATTTCTCCTTTTCCTACCTGGCAAAGGATTTTGGAAATTCAAACCCACCAAAATGTGTCATTATCTCTGTGAGATGCCAAGCTGTAAAGTCAGTAACATACTTGTATAAATACAATAGTGCTATTTAAATGAATTCTGACTTAATGTAAACCAATCCCCGCTATGAAAATACGAAGCCCGTGATCTATTGGAATGTATTGTTTTCATACATATTTTGAAAGATGGCCATGTGCACCGTAATTACATTTGTCACAATTTTGATAAGTTGCTTTAGTTTAAGCTACAGAACACAATCTAACATCCAGAATCAGAGTGATAGATTTTTATCATTATTATTATTTTTTAATATTTTTATTTCATTATTTTTAGAAAGAGGGGAAGGGAGAGAGGCAGAGAGGGAGAGAGACATCAATGTATGGTTGCTTTTCACCTGCCTCCAGCCACAGACCTGATTGGAGACCTGGTTTGCAACCTTGTTATGTGCCCTGGCTGGGGAATCGAACCTGCGACCTTTGGGTTCGCAGGCCAGCGCCTTAACCACTGTGCTACCAGCCAGGGCTATCATTATTAATGAAGTATAGAATATGCTTAGAGAGTAGACCCTTCAGGCACATTTAGAGTGTAGTTGGTGAATGACTCAAAGAGCTTCTATGTTAGTCCTAGGAACGAAGATGCGTGTTTATATTTGAATATGGCTCTCCCTCTGGCTGGGGAATCATTGCCTAAAAAATAATAAGGCTGCACTACTGAGAAACCTAGAAAACCACAGTCTCTCTGTCACTATTGTTATGCATGGCCCCAGAGATACGTGTAGTCTCTTGGAAGTAAGTCTTAGAGTTAAGTTAGGTTTCTTCACCTACCATGCAGGTTTGAGGATTATCTTCGATTCAACACTTACACAATACTACTTAAACAAACCTCCCAGGGAAGGAGAAGGGGAAATAGGAATTTTCCCTCTTAGGCAGCTGCAAGGCATCACTCACCCGACTAGAGCTGAGTTTGTTGCTCTTTATTAGAGCTAGGCTAGACCAAAACAATGGGTCCACAATCAAAAACTGGTGAGGAGGAGGCCTGGAACTCAGTGCAATACCAAAACTGCAGCTTGACCCTGCTTTGCTCTCTGAACAGCCGCAAGCCCTGCAGAGGAAATACGTAGGCAGGGCATGTGGTACCTCCGTGAAGACCATGCTGGTTGGTAACAACACAGCCCTCCTGGTGTGCAGGGCAGCCTGGAACCACAGGCTCCGTGCCTCTGCCCAGCAGTGTGCAACCATGCCAGTGGCAGTCAAGGATTCACCATGGTATTGTGTAAGGATTATCATCTTGGCCACAGTTACAATCTTCTGTGTTCTGTTTCTTACTACCTCAGGCCTACTCTCATGATTTCTCTTGTGACTTGACTGATAACTGCAAGGGACTTTCCCAGGACTGAAAGTTAGATTTGAGTTAAATAACCTACAAAGCTGATTTCTCTTCCCATTACCAATCTATAATGAATTGTTTTCCTTCTTAAAACTTTTCCAACTTCCAATTTCTAAAAATGTTCTCAAATATGCACATATTTATTTGTTTACACTTAATGTTCGGTGGTCTGGAAATAGAAAGCTTGAAAGAACAAAATTTAGAACCATAAACAGAATTGTTAAATCTGAAGCTTTTCCCTCAGATAAGTGTGTAAGCTGATAAGAGTGCAAAGAGAAATGGAACGGAGATTCCTTGATGGTCGTTCAGCTCTGTCACTAGCTGTGACAGACTAGCTGTGTAACCTTATATACAACTGTGTCTTTGAGACTCTACGTAACTATAAGAATTGCCACTTCTAACTCCAAAATTCTGTGATTTTTAATGGTTCTAACGTACAAAGAAGCAACACCGAACCAACTTTTTTTGCTTAAGAAAATGACATGCGTCAAAACAACCCACATGAACAAACTATTCTACCTATTACAGACTTCAGTTTCTAACATACTCATTTAGAACTCTTTGTTGAATTTAATAACCACATTTCAGAAAGAGAATGTTATAAATATGAGGTGGGCATGCCTACTCAGGAGATTCAAGATGAAGTCTCATGGTAATCTTAATTTAATCCCATTTGTTCACAAGCATGATACACCTTCTCATTCATTCTATAGGAAATAACTGGACGTGTAGATGAGATTAGGTAAATGTTCTTACAAAATAATAGCCAATGTCAATTATTAAAATTAAATGTAATGAATACGATTATTTATATAGCTGTCTATATTTACAAAATTCTCATCTATATTTATGACAGGGATAACCCAACTCTGAAAACTCAAGAGTAGAAAAACATTTTATTGGTTATTTTATTATAGTAGATCATACTTATGAATGTGTATCACATTTATCTAATAAAATACAAGTAACTTGTCAAATATTTTAAAATGCATGATAATGAATTAAAACTTGGACAAATTAGAGACGTTATTAAAGTTGGGAATTCCATGTAGAAATAATATTTGTTAAACTACATGTACCTTTATAGTTTAAGATTTTCTGAATTTCTCCTTATAAGTGGCTTTCATTATTTCTGATATGTTAAGTTGTATGGCTCCCAATTCCATTGTTAAAAAATCATATATATTAAGTTGATCCATTTATGTGGACAGGTATTATAAGATATTTCCCATGATTCCATTCTAGCTCTAAGTTTTTAGGTATGCTTTATCTCCTACTATGAGATTACTTTACAAATTAAGGTTAATTCTAAAACTAGAAATATAATTACAGAGCAGTGGCTCTTAACTCTGGTTTCATACTATCCTCATAAGGAGATGTTTTAAAGAGAGCAATATGGCCCTGGCTGGGTAGCTTAGTTGTTGGAGCATTGTCCCAACGTGCCAAGGTTGTGGGTTCAAGCCCTAGTCAGGGAACATACAAAATCAACCAATGAATGCATAAATAAGTAGAATAACAAATCCATGTTTTCCTCTTTCCCTTCCTCTCTCTCTAAAAATCAGTAAGTAAAAAAATTTAAAAGGCAGTAACTACCGATGTCCAGACCTCACACCCCTAAGGGATCCAGATTTAGTCTGAGGCACCTCCTAGACTCCTTTCTGGGCAAAGCTCCCAAATGATTTGATCTACAGCCAAATTTGAAAACCAGTCACGAAAAAGTTAAAACACTGATTTGGAATGAGGCCACCTGATCACTCCTTTTACCGAGGCCTACATGGGAATAACTACTGATACCAGCTATGAAAAATGTGTGTAAAAGGATTAGGATAGTGTTGGAAACACAGTAAGGTCTCAACAAATAGTGCTAGAATAGCAGACACATCATTCCTAATTTGCAAATTTAAAAAGGTGAACTGTTCAGAAATTAAGAACCTTTTCTAATTTTTCTTTGTAGAACTGAGTAACAGAAGTGTCGCTTTTAATAGGTCTGCAGGCTCTAACTTCATTCAGGTACGCAGAGACAAGATTTTGTGTCTGGTGGGAAAGCAGAGTAGCATCTGGAGTACCAAATTCTCCAGTGTGCCCTGCATGAGCTAGTCCAGTTCACAGTGGCACCCTTCAGTGTGTAGGGACTTACCATCCTGAAATGCAAGTCAATGCCCTAAGCATGTAGACACTATAGACTCCCTTACGAAGACAACAGTTTTATAGTAAATTCACCAATAATCAGCAGAATGCAATTCTCATTCTACCTTTATCAGTAGGATAATAGGCTGGGAAGGTGAGTATGGAGTTAACCAGAATCATTCTCAATGACACACAAAGAGCATAATTAAAAGTTAGCCAGCAGAGTAAGTTTAGAATTGTGGCTGACTAAAATAAGATCTAAACATAAATACTAGTCTACAATTAAAATCATTTCTTTTGCTTTAAGAAATAAAATTATTAGCTATAGTGTGGTTTGATGGCCTAATGAAATCAAGAGACATACACAATTGTATAGCATTCTTTGGCAACCAACTGTTGGAACCAGCTGGCATTACCAATCTATTGAAAAGCCAACATTAAGATTTTTTAAAAATATGTTTATTGATTTGAAAGAGAGAGGAAGGGGGAGAGAGAGGAACATCTATGTGACAGAGAAGCACTGATTGGTTGCCTCCCATATGTGGGGAACTATATCACCTGAACTGTGGAAACCAACCTGCAATCCAGGTATATGTCCCGGTGGGGAATGGAACCCATGATTTTTTGGCTACAGGCTGACACGCCTACCACTGAATCATGCCCCCCAGGGTCAAACCCACAGCCTTATGGTGTATGGGATGACCTTCCAATGAACTTAGCCACACTGGCCAGGGCAAAAATCCTACATTTTCAGTTAACTCCAAGACCAAACTATGAAGAGGTAAGGAGAACATCTGGCTTTTACAAGTAGTCTCTAAGGTTTCTGTAAAATTTCAAAGTCAACCCTTGTAAGAAGGTTATAGAATTTTAATAAAATTAAGACATCAGCTATAGCTAAGATCTCCATTAAACCAGCATTCAACAAAGGGTAAGAAGGGGGAAAAATAACATTTTAACCTTTGCTAGTTACGTTTTGCTTCTTCTACAGACAACTCTGGCATGCTGAACACTGCTTATTAGTGTCCCCAAACATGACTTGGAGTTGTTGATGTGCTAACTACTCACTCTGAATCTTACATGAATGTGAACAGCTCACTCTGACTACATCTGACATGGCAGTTAAACATGAAAGCAAATAAGTTTATTGAAGACAGTCCTCAACCCAATTTATAGACTAAAATCATGACCCTTATAAATGTAAATCACGATGGTAAAACTAAACTGAAAATAAATTTCAGATGACACAGAGTATTTTACGTCTTGAAAGCAATGTGTAAGTAAGACTCTCAAAACCATTTAGATACAATCTTATTTTTTATATTCTCGAACTTTTTAAAGAAAATATTTTCAAAGACATCAATTTTCAAAAATAATGTTCTTATTAAATTTTTCCTGAAGTGTCCTATAAAGGGAAAAAACAAATACTTTCAATAAAAGTTCCACTCTAATTTTAAATGCTCACTTGAATATTTACTGAGTGCTTAGTAAATAGAAGGCAACACAAAATGCTATAAACGTCTTATATTAGGTAAAACTCAACATTTCCTGTGTGTGTGTTTTTTTCCAATTCTTGCTACATGAAAATGTCTTCAGGCAGAAAACCACATGTACCCTCTAGCTTATCATATTCTCCTAAAAACCCATTTGTTCTCTCACATTTACCACCTTATTAACGGTGGTACTCATGTCCACAACTCCCAAGCTCGACCTTTGTTAGAACTTGGCCTTCACCCTCATCTCCCTCCTGGTACCTTTCCCTCACCTCACACACAGAATCAGCTCCTGATTATTCTTCTACCCTTTCTTCCGGTTCCACTGCCCCTGCTCCCCCTCCTCATCATTGCCCTACAAACGTAATGTCCCAGTTGTGGTGCCCAAAACAAGCTGCTAACAGGAAGGAAGAAAATACTAGAATATTACAATGTATTTACTTTCTACCTTTAAAAATAAAAAAGGCCAGCCTGCAAGCCCAGGGGTCGCTGGTTCGATTCCCAGCCAGGGCACATGACCAGGTTGCAAGCCAGGTCTCCAGCCAGGTCTGTAGCTGGAGGCAGGTGAAAGACAACTCTACATGGATGTCTCTCTCCCTCTCTGCCTTCCTCTCTCTCAAAATAATGGATAAAATCTTGAAAAAAGAAAGATTAAAAAGCAAAATAAGAAAGGAAGCTTTACTAGTGCATAGTTTGGGGATTGAATTATACATATATAATTAAGAAATATATGAATTTATATTAGGGGTACAGATTACAGATTGCTGAAAAGCTGTGTAATAAAATCAAGTTTGAAGACCACAGGACTGAAGTAGTGGCAGGGCACCTTGGCTTGTCCTCCTGTAGGCTTTCCAATTCTGTAGTTCCACCCACATTATGGTCCTAAAAGATAAAGCTGGTCATTTCCCTTAGCTGACAAGAGATCTTTGCGTGGCTCTTCATTTCTCTTAGCCAGGCCTCCAAGGCCCTTTATAAAATAGTGGCCTCTCCACCTCTCCATTCACACTGCTTTCTTCTCCACACCATTCACCCTATGCTCCAACCACACAATTGTTCCTGTCCTCCACACACCAGGCAGCTGGATGCCTGTGTAAAGGCTATTCCTCCTGCAAAGGCGCAAGAAATAGTATCAAGTGGTAGGAGATCTTTGTCTGAATTTGGACTGTAATGAAGTCAAGATAGTTACTTCATTTCTCTACACCTGCAATCTCCCATTCTTAAAATTAAGACGACAAGCCTACTCCTAGGACTGTGGTAATACTGCAGGAGATAACAAAGGTAAACTCACTTGAGCACATTTAATCACCATAACAATGCTACTGGTCCCATTGTTACCCCTAATTTTCAGGTGAAGGAACTGAGAAATTTAGAGGCCAAGTAACTTGCCCCAGGACACAGGATTAGTAAGTGACAGAGCAAGGATTCAACCCAGCCTCACCTGGGTGGGAGTTCATCACCCTACACTATCTGCCAATTTCCATCTGTCTCAACTCTAGGGTCCTCATTAGAGATACGAGATGACCAGAAGATCAAGGTCCTTCCATTCTGTGCTTCTAACTAAAGTCTTACAGCTCAGGCAACAGCTTTATTGGGTCTGCCTTCTATTAGATTCATAAAGAGAGAGAGTGCAAAGTGGCTTCTATATGTTGATCTTTATTCCTAGAGGAAAATAAAAGGTAACAGGGTAAAAAAAAAAAAAAAAAAAAGTCAACAATTCTCCTTTTCTTCTAGGCGGGTCGATACCCTAATATTTTCTCCCCAGTCATGAGCAGAGTAAAAGACAGGACAGGTTTTAGCAAAATTACTTCTTTTGCTAAATTCCCCTAATTTCAAAAGGTAACATGAAACTATGTCTGCTTTCCCAACAGAGGCCTATCACTAAACTGGCATTACCTTAGTTTGTTTTTATTTTTGGTGAGGAGTTGAAGAGAGAGATTATTACACTCTTTCTGAACATTTAAAAACCGAACACATAAAATTTAATAACTTAAAAGAAAAATACACTAATATTTTCAACACGGCTATAAAAATATATTCCTAAAAATGGGCAGACCATGAAGAAAGGTCTTAAGGAATTACTCAGAAAATCTCCACTGAGAACCACTCCATCTTAGGCTGAGAACCACTCCATCTTAGGCGCTACTCTATTTGCTGAGGATGTAGCAAGAAGCAAAATGAAGTTACCTGCTCTTGCTGGACCTTACATTGTGTTAACTCGATCCCAGGAGATCTAAAGACATGCAGTCATGATAATAAATTCTGGGTTGCTTCTACTGTAAGCTCTGGGTTGTCACTGCTAGAAAACAGCTGTATGTTTATTAATTAGTTTTAAATTATGAATAGTAACTCATCCAGAGAGCTAGCACAACAGCTGCCACTGGTACAATTACGAACATTTTCCTGAAAGTGGGGGAAAAGGCATTTATTTATTGGACGTCTCTAATGTGCTGTCAGAATAGGAATAATGCAATTTTAGATGTTATCTTGAAAAAGAAATAGGAAAGATGATCTCAGAGCCATAATTCTACAGCAGGTCAGTTTTTTTAAAGTGGCTAATATTATTTATTTTAATTAAAGTTATTGGGTAACATTGGTTAATAACATTACCTATGTTTTAAGAACACAATGCTATAATACACCATCTGCATGCTGCATTGCGTCCCAGCACTCCAAGTTCGGTCTCCTTCTGTCACCATATGTTTCACCCTCTTTACCCTCTTCACCCTCTCTCCACTCCCCTTTCCCTCTGACAACTATCATATTGTTTCTGGGCCTATGAGGTTTTTGTTGTTGTTCTTTTGTTGCTTTAGAACAGGTCTGTTTGAACCTGTGGAGTAACGTCTTTGTTGGAACTATATCACTCTTTGTAATTTTACTACCAAGAGTTGTTCTAGAATAATAAATATCCTGGAAACACATGGGAAGCATCATTTCATAGAGAAATACGGCCAGGCTCAAAAGTAGTGATGTGTAAGATATAGTGGCTAAAAGAACTATATCCAACATACATCATTTTCACAGCATAAACCACAAAAAGAAAACTGCTACAAAACATTGGCTGACTAGGCTACCTAGAAGATAGAGAGTTAAAGTATGGTAAAACCAAATTTGTAATCTGTACCCCTAAAAGGTTAAGAAATAGAGCCCTAGAGATAAATCAAATAGAGTTAAAATGTATGTAGAAAATAATTAGATGTCCAAAATTCATAATCTGGCTAGAGTCAACCCAAGACCCTGAAAGGACAAGATAATATCTTCTTTTCTCTCCTGTGACTAAGGGTTGCTTAGTCCTAACACCTAAAATTTAGAAATACTAATATTTATGAGTTAAATCACAGGGTGAGTTAAATAGACTTTTATGCATTAGTCTTGGGAAACTCTATCCACATAACATACGTTGTTCCTCTGGGTAAATTTAGTTTCAAGTTCCAAGCAACCAATTTATGGACTCTTGGAATACAACTGTCTGTAGCTGGACTAAGTAGAATGGTTAAGTTGATTTCATGATTAGAATAATCAATGTTTCCACTCTAGCTTGCAAAATTGCAGAATTTTGTAACAACCGCCTAAGTGAACTGTGCCAAAGATCAACTCTAAGAGGCAGACTGAAGTCTAGCTTTTGTGGCTTGACCTGCACCAGTCTGGCTGCCATCAGGGAACCCTGGCGGAGACGCTTGCAGGACCAACTCTTTGACTCTGCGAGCCATGTTACCTCATTGGCCATTTCAGGCATGATACTGTGGAAGAAGTTAGCCAACCCCTAGGTTATACTCTGAGGATGTCAAGATAAGAGCTCCTATTCTGGACCCCTTGACTCTCCATCAGATCAAAATGGGATCTGTGGCTATTACACAGTTAGTTAGCCTGGCAACTTTGTCCATGTGACCAGGATGGGTGCCTTCAGTTTTCCGGTCACTGGCAAAACCTGGCAACCCACTCCACACTCCCCCTCCACACAAACCAAAACCTAAAAGCAGTTCTCAATAGAGTGTTTTTGTCCTGGCACTGCACTTGCCAATAGCCAAAGGAAAAAAACCCAATAGGCTAATCAGCTGAATTTTTTCAGAGGTCTCAAATTCTACATGATTCGTAGAGAATACATGTTAGGAACAGGGAGAACTACTGTGAGAAAAGTCGGGACGAAGGTAAGTGTTTAGCAGATGAGCACTAGAAGAATAATCAACTCCCAGCACATCTGTCATGGGAGCACAGTCACAAGGGCCACCCTCCCCTGTGCACCTGTCTGCAGGTGTCCAAGGGTATCTGAGCCAGCTATTCTACCACAGAACAAGTTTCTCTACAGCAACTGCAGAATACGCAAGTACTCCAGATTAATCCTAGTTACTACAAAATCACAATATCAATTCTGTTTTCATAGTTAATGATGCAAACCTATTAGAAATCTGTAACTTCCCTTCTTTTTACTAGAAATATATGAAAACAAAAGACTAATTTATGTTTTATTGTGAGAGCAACTATAAGATAGAGTTAGTACCTTTTTAAAAATCCCCAGAATTTAGATTATACATGGAGAAGTAATAAGTCATATACTATATTCTATAGTCATAAATGATATGACATATATGTTTCAGAAACTATAAAAATAACAAGTCCCTCTTGTCATTAATTAATAGTAAAGGACTGGTTAATGATTACAATGCATCGTAAAACCTTCAGAAGGAAAGGAGAATTTTGTGGATCATTTGTTTTTTTTGTGTGTGTGTGGCAGTTTTTAAGTTATTAGTTTTTAAAATCAGTACTTTTTAATGGAAACAACTTGACCAAAATCTGTCACAGAATTTTGAGACCCATTAAAACAAAGTTTAATGAGAAAAAAAAAGATAGAGACTATTTTAATTTTTTCTTCACTAAGATGATACTTGGTTTGTTTGAGAACTAGAGATTTCACATTTTAATAGGTGGTCATACATTTTTCCCGGGAAGAGTAAAAAGTGATGCTTCAAAGCTACATATAGTAGACTGAGAAACTCATGTCATGCAGTCATATATACTAAACTGAGATAATCTTGAAAGTTCCATAATTTCTAGAGATTTAAAAAAAAATCACGATAGCCACATCCAACACCATATATTGAGTGCACTGCATGTTTACAAAATACCAGTTGTCTAAGCACTTTGCTACAATATCTCATTTAACCCCAAATGATATGACATAGGTGTTACTACCCAAGTTTACTACAAAATATATTTTTAACTATTAGAGAAAACCATTGGCCTTAGAAATCATCTGCATCAATGCTCTTGTTTAAAAAAATATTTTTATTTATTTTGAGAGAGGGAGGAAAGAAGGGAGAAAGAGAAGGAAAGAAACATTGATCTCTTCGTCCCCAAACATGGATGTGGGCCCGCAACCCAGACATATGCCCTAACTAGGAACTGAACTGGCGACCTTTTGGTTTTCAGGTTGGCACTCAATCTACTGAGCCATCCATACCAGTCAGGGCTCAATGTTCTCTTTTTATATTAAAAATAAAATAAAATAAAAACTGAAGAGGAGGAGAAGAAAGAAAGTTCATTTTTGTTATGCAGCTGAATGTCTAGTATGGAAGGGCATAGAGGAAAATATACAAAAAAAGGCAATATAGGACTAGGTATAATAAATGGTCAGAATTCAGATTATTACACTATCTCAAAAAGATATCTATACTTCCATGTTTACTGCAGTATTCACAATAGCTAAGACACAGAGACAACTCAAGTGTCCACTGACAAATGGCTAAAGACAAATGCGTGGTGTGGAGTATTATTCATCCATATATGGAAACTGTGCCATTTGCAACAACATGGAGGGACCTGGAGGGCATTATGCTACATGAAATTAAGTTAGACAGAGAAAAATACCATGTGATCCCACTTATATGTGGAAACTTGAAAACACTGAACTCATACAAACAGAGAGTAGGATGGTGGATACCAAGAGCTAAGGAAATGGGGGATACTGGTTGAGGGGTGCAATCATTCCGTATAAGACAAGTAAGGTCTAGGGATGTGATGCACTGCACGGTGACTACAGTTAACTATATTGTATTTATATCTGAAAGTTGCTATGACAGCAGATCGTTAATGCTCTCACTTTAACAACAAAAACTTGGTAATTATGTGAGGTGATGGCTGTGTTAATCAACCTTACTGTGGTCAATGTTTCACAGTGTATACATATATCAAATCATCACATGGTAGACCTTACACTTTCACAATGTTTTATTTCAATTAAATCACAATAAAAGTGGAAAAATTCAGATTATTAGATATTTGACAGAAATCAGGCCGGACAGAGAGGTTTTGGTTAACTTGTAGAGCACTGATTTTCAACCTCTTTCATCTCACGGCACACATAAATGAATTATCGAATTCTGCGGCACACCAAAAAACATATTTTATTTTTGGCTGACCTGACAAAAAAATAAGTGTAAATTTGATTCATTCACAATGAATGGCTGTTGTTGTGTTGGCTGCTGTAATTTTTTGGACAATCTATGGGAAGAGAAGTCAGTGGCCCTGGCTAAATAATCAGGTATTCCATGCTTTAAAACCCTCGCGTTACCCCAGGGTGCCTGCCGCAGCACACTGGTTGAAAATTGCTGTTACAGAAAAAAGGTTGCATTTTTCCTGTAGGCACTAAGGAGATAACAAGTAATAATGATGATTATTTTTACAGCACCAGCTACCATTTAATGACCTCTTGAGAATCAATGCAAGATATGTGCCCAGAGTTGTACAGGACTGCAATCCATTCCTGTGTGTCAAAGCCTCGTGAGGCTCTTAACCCCGATTATTTTAAAATTAGGATCTCGGTGAGCACCTCTCTGAACTGCAGAAGCCACAGATGTACCTACCTCATGACACAGAGTCACTTAGAGGCCCTGAAGGCACGCTTACAACCAGTTAACCAAACTGGAACTCATCTATCCTCTTCTTAATACATTTCCTTTGTGGTTCAACGTCTCTCAATTACCCACAGACAGTATTAAACTTAAAAGGAAGAAAATAAAACTCTAGAATTGCTTGTCTAGCTCTACTATCACTGTCATTTTTACTCTTAATTTTAACCCAAGTACAAGTCCTAATAAGCAGCAAAAGTGGTCAAGCTGGAAAGTACTTATTTTTTCTATTGGTGTAACAAAGAATATGGGTTTTGGAATCAACCAGACAGACCAGTTTTGCCATTTACCACCTATGTAGCCTAAAACAAGTTAACATTATTTAACCTTACCATTTACCTTCAAAACAAATACTCCTACTAGAAGCAAGGTGTTTTCTTGTTTGTTTTAAGGTAAGACATCCCTAGTAACAATGTTGTGAGCGGGTATATTTGCTCCGGTAAGATGCCTCTGTGAAATCAGTTTCCTAGTCGAACATTCTACAAAATGGACACCTCCCCACCTTAGATGCCTTTAATACAGCCTTAATGGAGTAAGGGAGTTCACAGGCTTTCAACAATGGAAGGGGAGGACCACTGAGATGTACCAACAGAAATGAGTGCAGAGGACAATGTCCAAAGTAGGTTCCGTTTAACACCTCAGGCGAGAGGTAGGCATAATGGTGACTGAAAGATGCCAATCACAAAGCAATCCACTCTCCCATTCCATTTCTATGAAATTTAGCAACAGAAAAGCTCCATCGTGGTGATGGAAGTCGGAACAGTGGTTACTTCCAGGTGGGGAGGGCAAAGGTGCCTCTGGGCAGGGGGCCAAGGGAGCCCTTGGGCGGTGCTGAAATCGTTCTACATCTTGGCTCGGGCAGCGGTCTCCTGAGCGCATCACAGGTGAGCGTTCACTGGGCTGAGCGCTTACGATCTGGGGACTTGACGTACAAGGCTGCTTCAAAATGAAGTCCACCAAAGGGAGTGGGGATCAGGTCAGGGCAAGGACCGAAACCATCCTCTAAGATTCTATAAACCTTAACTTTTCTATGTTTTAAAATGTGTGTTGCCTCCCATCTAGTTCTGCATGGTCAGAAGCAAGAGGTGTGTTACAGAGTAAGTTCAGTGCTGTCTTGAAAGCAGTGAGGCAGGCGGAAGCTGCACGGTCTTTGCTGCCCATGGCGCCCAGGCCCGAGGCAGCCAGGGCCTGACAGGAGGGCGGGGGGTGGGAGCCGAGTGCCTCTCACCCGGGCACAACAACTCGGGGACATGGTTTGGGCCTGACCAGCAACAAAACCCCCGAGTTTCTGCCCTCTTTACCGGTATTAGCGATATTCATGTACACACCATAATATAATCCCTGATGTCCTGTAAGTACTCGTTAAACTTTATCTACCTGGTGAAAAATATACTCATTTTCCCAACCTGGATATTCGGAAATGATTTCCTCCCAAAGCATCCTGCTTCTGAAATCTGACTGGAGGCACGAGAAACAGAAACTCTACGATAACCATTATTAACTCTCGATGACACCAAGGGAAAACCTGTGTGTCGTATGATATGAAGCCGTACACACTCCCTTTTATAGCTTTCGTTAGCTTAGAATCACGTGCTGTGCTTCTCTGACACATTTATGGAAGATGTTTGTAAGAGTCACAAAGAAGGGGGTATGTGAAACCAATGAACAAACGAACCTAGGTTAACCAATTCTTTACAATCCCACCCTTCAACAAAAGAAAAAAAACAATGATGCAATGGTCTAAGACAAAGAAAGTACAGCGAGCAAGGTCCTATAACAAACCCCCTATCTAGAGGGGCAGTCTCCCTCTTACCTTTATCACGATCATAGAGAAGATCCTCTGTTGAGCAAGGGCTACCGTCCTGGGATTCCGGGGGGCAGAAGGGGGAGACACAGGGGGAATGGCTGCTGCAGCTGCTGCTGCGCTCCTGGACGGAGGGTGTCTGGGTGTCGATGCTGCGTGTGCTGCTGCTCCGGTAGTGAGCGGGGAGGGGAGCCCTTCGGCCATCCGGGATGTCCAAAGGCTGTCGGAGGAACAAGCGTGAAGCAGGTGAGTGACGGTGTACACTCTCGATTCGCATAGACAACACATCGCGTTTTCTTTGCTGTCATAGCCCACTGTATCATCAGCATAATCGAGTCTTCCAAGAATAAAGTGCCAATCTTGTGTTTTAATTTCGGCATGCTACCTTTACTGAATGAAAGATTTCTTTCAAATGCCAAAGTGGTTCGATTTCAAAGTACTAAGGATAAACGGTCTTTCAAATTCCACAGCTCTCTGAATGTATTATAGGTTATATCCTAGACCGTTCCTCAAGGACAGAGGCTTCTTTTAATACTGTACACCCGTTGCAGAGAACTGGGTCTGGCACACGCTGGATACTCAAATAAATACATGCTGAACGAATTCATCACACTTCAAGAAATCACTTTCACTTGCTCGTAAGAAAGGAAAATCTACTATTTGCAGGTCTACATCTTTCTGTTTGTTCATTCATTCTTATTTTAATTTTGGAGGCCAGGAACAATAGCCTGTCTTCTATTTCTTTTGTAAGTTACCCAAAATTTCTAATAAAGAGGTTTTTTTCTATTGGTACTCAATGAAGGCTATTAACGTAACTCAGAACAATTCTACCAATTTGTTACCCAACTGAGAAAGACTATTCATCATTTTGCTTAGTTCCAATGCATTGTTCTGAGTGGCAAAAAATAGAAACTATAGCCACAGAATCATATATTTTGGACCTGATAAGACCTTAAAGCTCATTAGTCTTCACAAATAAAGAACTTATAGTTTCAAGCCCGTGCTGACATGGCTAATTAAATGGCATCAGGGTCTCTGCCTCAGTAAACTTTCTACTCTGCTTCTATTGGGAAGACAGATCTTACTCTATTTTCCTTACCTATATGCTAAAAAAGGTTAACAAATAAAATTCTAGGTATTAATCATTTAATATGTTTTTTGTTACTATATACACAAGACTGAAACGCTAGGGAAAAGAACCAATATACTCAATTTATTTACAAATTATTTTCACTATTTACTGCTCTTACTCTCTGAGCTTTGTTATTTCAGTTTTTAGAACTTCCGTCAGAGAGAAAATGAACAAGAGTCAAAATGTATCTGTTTTCTATAACAGGCTGCTCAACTAAAGCTAGACCATCTTCACAATGACTACTCTACTGAAACAACATTATGTAAATAGCCCTGAAAGGTGGCAGGTTCTATTCTTGGTCAGGGCACACACCCAGGTTGGAGGTTCTATCCCTGGTGCAATACACTAGGAAGGCCGTCAGCGTGCTGGCTGGGACACACATGAGAAGGCAACCAGTCCATGTTTCTCCCTTACATGGATGTTTCTCTTTCTCTCTCCCTCCCCCTGTCCTTCTCTAAGAGCATGAAGAAATTGTCCTCAAGTGAGGATTAAAAGAAAAATTAAAAAAAAAAAAGATTATGTAAGTATCAGTTCATTTGTAAGTAAATTAAAAAAGTAAAACTTTCCAATTTAGGAAAAAATTATTCTTCAATGCTAAACATTAATTTATTTGGTAAAATGCTAAGAAAACATTACGTTATTATTTACAATTTTTTTCCTTTATTTAACTAAGTTTATATTTTAATTATTTATCTGCCTTAAGTGTTAGAATGAACAAAGAATAAATCCTTGGTGCATTTTTTTGGGGGGTGGAGTGGGGTGGGAACCAGATTGCTTAGTATAAGATGTGTCAGGTTCTCAGGCAGAACCATAAAGAATGATCATTTTGGAAAATATATTTTGAGGGCTTCATGAAAGTGTTTCTTAAAATCTAGATATTTAAGTCAATAAAAATGTTGCTTTAATAAAAAATGTCAATATGTAACCAGGAAAAGAATAATGTATTGATTTGTAACTAAAATTTTTAAGAATTAAGAGTTATTTTCATGTCCTATATAATAAGCATAATCTTTCTATGTTCAAATTTTTCAAGCTGTAACTGATAGTATACATCAATTTCCAAAACATTTGACTGATTTCATTTTCTTACATTACTGTTCTGAAATACTGAATGTAAATAAAAAACATTTTAATGATTAACAGCTAAGATAAGGCATTTTTCCAAAGGGTTCTCTTATGACATAATAAATATAAAATAAAAATTCAACATGAAATGGCTAAAGAGAGTTATGTATAATGGCACGACCTTTGGGAGAGTAATTTTAGCAATATTTTTTCAAAATCTAAAATGTACAAATGCTTTGACCCAGCAATTTCACTGCCAGGAAATTGTTTGCAAGAGTATACAATGTTTTCTAAAGCACTTCTTGTGATGACAAAAACGAAGAAAAATCTAAATGCCCAGCAACAGGGAACTTTGAAGTTATATTTCATTCCTATGATGATGCACCATGTATCAGCATATACACAAGCATATTTGAATTAGGTACAATATACAGAAGACATGTAAATAATGCTCAGATCTGCTAAGCAATACTGAGAGTAGGGAGAAAGTTTTATTTTTTAATTTTATAAGTATATAATTAACTTCTTGGATTTTGAAAGTAACTCTAAATCCATTTTAAGACCTAAACATGACTTGCAGGAACCAGATACACTTTTGACATAAATTAAATTACATTTTAGTTCTAAAAACCACCAGAGACAATAAAGCCAAAGGCTACTTGATGGTTTCTTTTCTTAAATATACCTTTAAATTGTGGTCAAATATAGGTTTACATGTAATAGTGCTCAGATTTCTTTTCTGGGACACACGTATTTATAAAGTATTTTTGATTAATTCTAAAATGACTAAAGACCTATGTATAAGAGAAAGCTAAAACTATAAAGCTCTTAGAAGAAAACAAAAGAATAAATCATTGTAACTTTAGATTGGCCAATGGTTTATTAGCTATAACACCAAACGTACGAATAATGAGAGAAATCAAACTTTATAAAAATTAACGTTGTGCCTGAAAAAACATCATCAGGAAAGTGAAATGGACAACCCAAAGAATGTAGGATATTTTCAAGTCATACATTTAATAAAGGCCTTTTATCTAGAAAGTAAAGAATTTTACAAAGAACTTTTAAAGTGCATTATTAAAAAGACAACAAGCTGTAGAATAGATAATCTAAATAGATAATTTTTCAAAGAAAATACACAAATAGCCAAAACGCATGAAAATATGCTCAACATCATTAACTATCAGGAAGTGCATATGGTACCAATGATGAGCTATCACTTCACAGCCACTAGGATGGCTATAATAAGAGATCATTTCAAGTGCTGTTGAAGATGCAGAAATTAGAACCTTCATGCGCTGCTGGTGTGAATGTAAAACGGTGCAGTGCAGCCACTGAAAAAATGGCAGTTTCTCAAAAGGTTAAACATAAAGTTACCACACCAACAATACCACTCCTAGGTATATACGGAGAGATGAAAAAAGTATGTTCACATGAAAACTTAATATATGTTTCATAGCAGCATTATTCCTAATAGCCAAAAAGTAGAAACAATAGAAATATTCATCAATTGATGATGGAATAAATAACATTACATACAACTGAGTATTACTTGGCAATAAAAAGGGATGAAGGACTGAAACATGTTAAAACATAGGTGAAACTTGAAAACATTATGCTGAGTGAAAAAAGTCTGTTATAAAAAGGCCACGTATTACATGATTCCATTTATATGAACGGCAAATGCACAGACAGAGCAGGTAGATTTGTGGTTGCCTAGGGCTGGGCCATGAAAGGAAAAAGACTGCTAAAGGGTATGGAGTTTCTTTTTGGGGTGATGAAAACGCTGCAAACTCAACTGTGTTGATGGTTGCACAATGCTGTGAAACTGTGCACATTAAATGAGTAAATTCTATGGTATGTGAATTACACCCAATAAAGCTGTTTCCAAGACAGAAATTTGAGACAGTTTAACATAATTAAAGAAAAAGAGGGATTCAAACATTCCATGTAGTCTTACCTTGGACACTTCCTCCTTCCCATTATTTTCTTTAATGAATACCTTTTCTAACTCGGGACTTATTCCTTCTACATTGCAGGGCACACGTGAAACAGATGTTTTTGGCACTGATATATTTGACAGTGGCATAGGGACTGATCTTGATCCAGTAGCCTACAAAAAGAAGATAAGGGGGTACCCAATTATTTGTGGCCAATTCAGAGTACAGTGAATCTGAAAATAGAAACTCAATGAGCAGTTATTTTGACCTGTCAAATGCAATGTACATTCAGATACACATATAGAAATTTAGGAAATAAGAGTAAGGAAGGTAAAAATCATAGAGTCAAAATAATCCTTTATGCAAGTGTGTAATTGTATAATGTATATACTGTTAAGCAGAATGGCAGACAGAATCTTCTGCGTTGTTTAATATTTTTCCTGTTCTGGTTTTACTGAAAAAGCATAGGTACAATCATATAGGTTAATTGTATCACGTGACTACTGAACAGCTGTGTGTGTGCGTATACCTTACCCGCACTGGGACAATTACCTGCAAATATTTTTCATTTCCATCGTGTCGAAATTGAAGAAAACTTTTTGGGTTACAAAGTCATGTGGCAACACTACCATATTAAGTGCAACAACCTCACTTAAGTTTTAGGCTGTTCTCAAAAATTCTTTGGAGGAATTCTCAACAAACAATCGCCTCTCATAGTTGTGAGAGTGCCAGAAGGTGTAAGACAAGTGTTTTGCTACGCAAGACACTTACACAACAGAAATAAGGAAAATAAAGATGGACAGATACAAATGAAAGCAACACATGATCTCTGTCTTATTCTGAGTGATTAAAGCTGATATATATGTTTCATGATGGGGTGGCCTGCAAATCACTAGCTGACAGCTGAGTATTTCCCACACTCAGGATGCTCTCCTGCCATCTGTAAATTGCTGCCTTTTGTCTCTTACTGATGTGCGAGCTTTTCTCATATTCAAGTTGTACCTTCGTCACACATTTGCTGCTAACTTGTGTCACATATTTCTTTTAGAACTTTGGTGTTTCTCCTATTAAAATACCCTATTATGATTTTGTGTGTGTGTGTACAATGTGAGGTGGTACATTTTTCCCACATAGTAATCAACCTGCCCCGACATTTCTTTATGGATTCTGTGTTTTATTTCCTTGAGTTGTTGGCTGATAAAGAGATCCAATTTGACTGCTGTACTTTTATAGCACACTATCTTGTATCTTGTAGGGAAAGCCTTTTCTATTCACTGGACCAGCCGAGACCCACGCGCTGCTGCACTCCCACATCTATCCCACGTACCCTTCCATGTCACCATCGTGCCCAAGAGAAAGGCTGAAGGGGATGCCCAAGGAGCTAAAGCCAAGGGGAAGGATGAACCACAGAGAAGATCCGCCAGGTTATCGGCTAACCCTGCTCCTCCAAAGCCAGAGCCCAAGCCTGGAAAGGCCCATGCAAGGGAGGGAGAGAAGGTTCCCAAAGGCAAGAAGGGAAAGTGGATGCTGGCACGGATGGAAATATCCCTGCAGAACATGGAGAGGGCAAAACAGACCAGGCACGCAAAGCTGCAGGTGCTGGAGATGTCCAGTGAAGTGTGTGCATTTTTTTTTGGTCACTATGTATTTCTGGTGACTGTGCAGTTGGAAATACTATTTTATCAAGTTTTATACAAATGCAGAATTTTTTTCCTTTTATTTAAGCTATGTTGTTAGCACACAGAATACTTCATTGTTGTTGTTTTGGGGCAAGGACATATGGCACTAACAGAATGTTTCCAAAGCTGGACTGACGTTGAAAAAAAAATCCCACCTTTCCCTTCTAGTTTTGAGGGACTTCCTCTTGGTTCCTAGGAGGACGGGTCCCTTGATGTTGACACACATTAGTCACCTTGGAACAAATACCTTGTGGTGTGGGAAGACAAAGACTCACTTTTATATCCTTTTCTCCCTCTTTAAGCATCAACTTGAATCCTTTAAGCCTAGAGGCTTGCTGGGGACCTGATCCCCCCAGATTAGTTCCCAGTACTTTGGGCAATTTGGACTTTCCAGTGTCACCATTGAGATGGCATCCCTCAAAAGAGTCCCTTTTTCAGACTGTGGATCTACAGACTAATAATTCTGCCATTTTCATTTCATTTCCAGAAAGGCAGGGTTGGCTTGGGAAAAGCTGGTAAAACAACCTGCCTAATATGAAATGTCAATTCTCACTCCAACCTCCCTGCTCAGAGCTCAGATGAAGACATTGTTGGGTTTCACAGTGGCTGGCTGATTTCAGCAGTCCGCTGAGGAAGAGATTTTGAAAGTGTTGTGTACTGTTAACAATTGCCTGTCCGTGTCCTGCTTGAAATACCCTGATTGTTTATGAAAAGCATCTTTAATAAAGCTGGATACAGTCTGGCTTGAAAAACAAAACAAAACAAAACCCAAGCAATGTGTTTCCCTGAGTTCTGTGAGCCATTACAGCAAATTACTGAACTGAAGAAAGGGTTGTGGGAATCACTTCGTGGCAGCCAGCTGGTCCGAAGTACAGGCCCACCTGGGGCATGCAACTGGCACCGGTGGGCGGGGGCAGCCTCCCGGGGCTGAGGCCCTAACCTGCAACAGCTGTGCTAACTCCAGGTAGTTAGTGTCTCCATTCAGTTGTGGAACGTTCAGTTCGTATTTGAAGGGTCGGAGAACTGGTGGTTGTGAAAAAAGCAACCAATTCAGAGGGTGTGTCAGAGGGTGCAGCAGTTAACATTTACTAGTATAAAAGAAAATGACTGATTTTTATATGTTTATATTTTACCTAACCATCTCAGTAGGTTCTCATTTTTTTTATTATGAAAAACTATAATCATAAGCATAATTAAACAGCATAGCATAATGAATCCTTCGGTGCCCATCATCCAGCCTCAAAGATGATCAGCACTTGCCAATCTTGTGTTATTGAAACATCCCTTTCTTTCCTATTCTTGAAGTATTTTAAAGAACATTCCAGACTTTACATTTCACCTACAAACAGCAGGTGTTTGTATAGCAAAAGACAATTATTTTTACCCATAGCCACAATGCCAAAAAGTTCTATGAAAGTTGGGAACAAGTATATAAGTCTTCCATGTTAAGTCAACAACAGATCTACTTACTATAAATGTACTGGGGTCTTAAAGATGCTTGAAACAAACGAAGAAAAATATATGAGTTCTATCAGATTACAAAGGAAAAGGAAGGCATATGTGGAACTTTACTTGACATGTCTGAGGCTTGCCTGCCAACTGCTGTTTGTTTTACAGCTCTGATGAAGTATAAATGGCGTACAATAAAATCCTTCCATTTTAAGTATGCAGTTCATTAAGCTTTGTAAATATACACAGTCATCCAATTATGAGTACAATCACATTTAAGAACCTTCCATCATTCTGAAAAATTCCCTAGGGTATCTCCATAGGCATTTTCCACCCCTAATACTTTCTGTCTCTATAATTTTGCCTTTTTGACAATATAACAAATCATACAGTACGCAGTCTTTTGTTCCTCACTTTTTCCACTGAGCATTTGAGAATCAACCATGTAGCATCAGTAGATCCTTCTTACTGCTAAACAGTATTGTATTGTGTAGATGGATGACATGTTTATCCATCACTAGTTGATGGATGTGTGTTTCTGTTTTTTGACTCATGAATAATGACTCCATGAACACTGATGTACACGTCTTTGTGTAGACATACATGCTTATTTCTCAAAGACCGATACCAAAGAGTGGAAATGCTTGGCTGTATGGTCAGTGTGTTTAGTGTTTGAAGAAAATGCCAAACAGTTTTCCAAAGTGGCAGTGCCATTTTGTGTTTCCCGCCAGCAAAGTGTGGCTATCTTCATTGTTCCACATCCTCATCAACACTTGGTATTGTCAGTACCTTCCATTTTAGCCCTCCTATCATTAGTTTTAGTAGTTCAGTACATTCATTTTAATTTTCTAAGTATATGACAATACCACATACCTATTAGTGATAACCATTATTTCCTTTTCTTACTGTAGTCTATGAGGTCTGTCTCAAAAGTATAGAGCCAATGTCAATATAATCAAAACAGTTCATGTGGCTGATACTTTTAGGACGGAACTCATATATTATTAGCAAATATTAGAGATCTATGATCTGATTTTTATTGTAACAGAAACACTTCCAATATTTTATTAGTAGGATCTCATTACATGTGTCATTGGTCACATTAGGATGATTCTTTATAAAGATTTATTAATTTAAAAATCCTAAAATGCTAGATTCTCCCTTTCTAAAGAACCTTTTAAAAGGAATTATTCAAACCGAGACAAGAAGTTAGCCCACCTGAGTGTGGTTGATGGCTATATGGTTGCCATGGAGAGGTGACTGATGATCTTTCTCCTTACTGTGCCGGCTGCTCTGTTTACTGCGTTGTAGTTGCTGCCTCAGTTTGGCGATCTGCTTTGGAGACAGGGAAGGAGAAGTCAAATAGAACAAAAGTGATTACCAAGGTTTAAGTACTTATTTCTTCAATTTTTGGATATTAATAGATATGTTTTTCTCACAGGTTTCAAATAAGAGGTTAATATTTCACTACAATGATCTATTCTCCCAAGTTTTTATGATTAAGACTATTAAAAATAAGAAACAAATATATGCTACAAATCTTTCACTTGTATAATTTAAACATTGTTGTTGGTAAATACATAAACTAAATTTCCCCAGATTATTTCAAATTTCACCTCTGTAGCACCAGAAATATATTTCTCTTTAAACACTTTTTGTAAGATGGAAAATGAGTATTTCTTGTGCCTACTGATTAAAGTCAAACTAAATCACTTAATATAGGGATAACATTAGTTTCTAAGTTTTGATCAGCTCTATCAATTACTAAATACTTTAAAATGGTAAATTCCATAGGGATGAGAAAAGTCAAAGCATTTAGTATTAGTAATGTATTAGTACTTAATATTTTACCATATATTACTCTTTACTCACACAACTGTTATTTTCTGTTCCAGCTTTACTGAGAAATAATTGACATAAACATTCTGTAAGTTTAAGGTGTACATGTTGAGTTACTACATTTATATATTGCAAAATGATATCATCCTAGCATTAGCTAACACTTCCATCCCTCACATAGTTTCTTTCTGATATTTACTCTTTTGGTAACTGCCAAGTATGTAATACAGCATTATTAACTATACGGAAATGTTGTACATTAGATCCCCAGAACTTATTCATTTTACAACTGGAAGTGTTTACCCTTTACCAACCATCAGTTCCTCTCCCCTCCAGCCTTGGCCAATCACTGCTCTACTCTCTGTTTCTATGAGTTCCAGCACTTTTAGGTCCCACATATGATTGATATCACACAGTATTTGTCTTTCTCCATCAGACTTATTTCACTTAGCCTAATGCCCTCAAGGTTCATCCACGTAGTTGCAAACTGTAGGCCTCCCTTCTTTCTCATGGCTGGATACTATTCCATTGTGTATATACCACATCTTCTTTATCCATTCATTCACTGAATTGACAGACAGTTGCATATAATTGTACAACTTTTAAAAACAAATATACCTTAGGATTTATTCTCCTAAATGGAATGGTAACACTCCCAGGCTTAAAAGAAAAGTCACTTACTACCATATCACTTGGAATTCATTAAACTACTAATATATTTTAGGTAAAGCATAATCTGCTTAAAATGTGCTAGACCAGAATAAACTATTCCTGAGCATTTTAAAGGGTATCATTAGCAATTTGAGGGAAGTTACTTAATATGAGTATTATTTGTAGAGAAGATGAAATCAATTAATAGTTATTCCTTGAAAAAACATTTTTATGTTATCTACTAGGCAAAGTGGGCCAGGTGTAAATATAAAGTCTATAAAATATATTGATTTTCTAAAAGATGTTTAGCAAATATATAATGTATTTTACTATTAGCTAAATACTTACCTTGAATGACCATGGCAATAAAAAGCAAAATAGGCAGTGGTTATTAAAGCTCAAGGGGAAAAGTATATAGGTTGCTGGGCAAAACTGTTTTTACCCATGGCAAATAGAAGAGAAACAGCATGGAAGGAAATAAAAAACCTAAACAAAGGAATAATTTATATCCTTTCCTTTATATTGAAGCCTGTCTATTTATTTATTTAAGTTTTTTAAAGCTCTTTGTAGCATATGGATCTTTCATACAACATTCTTGCAAAGGTATACAAATAAGATGATCTGTTATTTGTGTTCCCTGTGCTGGTGGAATAAAGAACATTAATTTTCATGAGAAAAGGAATCAAAATTAATTAAGTAATTATTAAAAATCGAGACAGGTTATTCCCTATGATAAAAAATAAATAAATAGAATCTCAAACTGTACAATTCATTTAATTAGGAAATATAAAATTATTTTTTGAGCATTAATGATGTTTAGTGGTATTCTGAAACCAGCAAGAGCTTATACACATATAGAAGAGCCTGTAATGTTTACAGATTAATCAAGGCAATTTGCACTTTCATTTAAAAAGTATCTTTAAAAAGAAAAAAGAAAAATCGCCCTGGCTGGTGGCACAGTGGATAAGGCACCGGCCTGCAAACCCAAAGGTCGCAGGTTCGATTCCCAGCCAGGGCACATAACCAGGTTGCAAGCCAGGTCTCCAGCCAGGTCCTTTGCTGGAGGCAGGTAAAAAGCAACTATACATTGATGTCTCTCCCCCTCTTTGCCTCTCTCCCTTCCCTTCTTTCTAAAAAAATAATACATAAAATTTTTTAAAATAAATAAATAAAATAAAAATAAAGGCCTTTAAAAAGTAAAAATAAGCCAGAAAACTTTTTGTTCTAAACAGCTTTGACAAGCCCCTGAAAACAGAATGTATTTATATATCATGATACACCCCTTACTTTTGCAGGAACCAATTTAAACTATGCAACCTTATAGTTTTCACACAATACTGTTCATCTTTGGGCTATAACAGTTATGTTCTTGATTACAATTCAGTAGAGATTAGGGTAAAAGCTCATCTTTATATATATATTGTATTGCATACACATATACACATACACAGACACACATATACATGTATACTTGGAAGACAAATTTTTTGTCAAGGACTATGTGAAATAAAGATGCCACACATCCCCCTTTGCTTCAGAGTCCCGGAGGGTCCTGTTACTTGCTCCATGTTAAGAAGAGAGCCAGACCTATATGACAAAACTGCAAATGCTCTCACCTTCCACAGCTTTTACTTAGAATGTCTCTTCTCTTCTCCCATTGATGCTGGAGACCCCATTGCCTACCAAAGCCACCTCTTCTCCCTACCCTTAGCACCAGGGGAGAACAGACACAAAGGTGTCCTCTGGGAGGAAGGCGCAGAAGGAAGCTGTCACCTGCGCACCCTGAGCACGGTGCCCAGCCTCCACCCTAAGGCAGCCTCTCCAGTGCCCATCCCGCTGCCTCGCACGCAAGCTCCTGGCCTCCTGTCAGTGGGCCTCCCCACCCTGGTTACTATGATGAATGGCTACCGCTACCTTTTACAAAGGGAACATCGGGTTATACTGACTGGGTTTTGACAACTAAGCTATAGATGGAATCTTCCTTCGTGTTTCTAAATATTCATGTAAAGTAAGTCAGACAAAGACAAATACTTTCTGATCTCATTTACATGTGGAATCTTAAAAAAAAAAAAAACTTAATACGTATAGAAACAGAGAGCAGGTGGCTGGTTGCCAGAGGTAGAGTGGGGGGCGCAGGAAATGGGTGAAGGTGGTCAAAGGGTACAAACTTTCAGTTGTAAAATGAATTAAGTTCATTTTACATTTTACAATGTAGTTAACAATCCTATAAGATGTATTTCAAAGTTGCTAAAAGAAAAGATCTTAAAAGTCCTCACTATACAGAAAGAAACACTGTAACTATGTAAGGGGATGGATATGCTAACTAACTTCATTGTGGTGATGATTTTGCAATATGTATGTAGATCAAATGATTACACTGTGTATCTTAAACTTATACAATGTTATGTGCCAATTATATGTTAATAAAGTTATAGAAAAATAATTAAGGGAGAATAAACATGAAAGGGGTCCCAAGCACAAGAGCTGCAAAGTTTTAAAAAGTTAGGGAATAAGCGATCCTGAGTTGCAGAGAAGAAATAATTGTACATAAAAGAAAAATCAGAGACTGGCTCCACTTAAAATCTGAGAACTGGAAACACATTTTACTGTACATTTCTGAAAACTGAAAGCATTGACCTTGTTTATTTGCTATTTTTTGTCTTGTTTCTGTCACTATTGTTAACAGTGAAAGACAAAATAAAATAAAACTAAACTCAGTCTCAAAAAGCTGGCTGAGTACTTTTGCCTCAGGTACTGAAAGGGAGGGAAATGTTCCTCAGATTGAATTCTATTCCACAGTAGGCCAGGGAAATGAGAAATCTTAACTTAAAAGGAAGGAAGGCCGGATCCTGGGGTTTTTGGGAGAAAAGGAAAAACTGAAACAGAACTAGCATAACACCAGGAAGAGGGCACTTTGCTATTGGCTTTTATATGAATTATCTCATTCATTTTTCAATAAAAGCAAATCAGGTAAGATACTATTATTATGCCCATGTTATAGGTGAGGAAAGAGAGGTAGAAGGCATATGCATGCAGAAATGTGCACATATAAGGAGCACATGTACATGTGCAAGCATACAAGCATGCCTAGGAAGAGGTTACCTGTACCAACATCAGCCTTACACACCCACAGATATGCTTGCCCAGGTCACAAATCTGCTCTCCCAGTAACAGAGATACTCCCACCCAAGGATTCAAACCACAGATACATGAGCTTTGGAACAATTTTTATACACATAAACTAAATTTTAATATAGAAGATACTTATAACCATCAATAATGCACATTTTCAACATACGCGTGTTAACACTACTAGGTTAAAAATACATTTAGTTCACAAACTCACTTTATCCCACCGATCTATTATATCTCTTACAGACTAGGAAACACTCCAAAAAAACAAAGTACCTTTCACAACGTGACACAGCTAATAAATGGCAGGCCTGATCCTTTAGTCTTTAAATCATAACCTCTTTCTCTTATCTACCAACATAGCTGAATGTAGTACTAGGTTAATGTTCAACTGTAATAACTAACCAGTCACTATGTATTGGCTCATAATCTCCACCACTTTGGAAAGTAACTTCCTTTCTTAATGTTAAGAGATATTGCAAGATGTGAAACTGGAATAAAGATGAACAAAAATGTGATGAAGCAACTAACTGACTACATACTAACTTACTGATAAGTTTCTATTTTTGATAAGCAGTTTGTACCACCTTAAACACTGTGCCCACTGGATACAATTTTAAATAATGAAAAATTATAAAACATCTTTAGAACTCAATTGAATATGAACTGAGGCTGAGATGTTATTAAATATATGTATGTTTAAATGATTTACCATGTCATTCCTTTGATCTCAAAGGGATAATCAAAATTCTCCAGATTATTGTGTTTTAGGTCCAAAGAAAATATTGCAATAATTTTCCCTGGCTGTAAGATGATTAAAAAAATTTTTTTTTTAATACTAAACACTAAAAGAATATTAGGGTAAAAAGTATACTCTTAGTAAGCCTATAAGAAAACTTTAATTTTTCTTACTTAAAAAGGGAAGTCCAAATCAATCATATTTAATATTATCATTTGATCAGAAGTGAGAAACATCCTTAATCATTTCATTTACTCCTATAGATAGTTCCAAGAAAAACTCTTACTAATGAGAGGAGAGCTGAGATAAGACAGCAAGTCATGTTTTTTTTTTCCTTCTATCCTCTGAAGAACTGAAGAATAGTAAACCCACCTTTTAAAATTTATCTTAATAAAAATCAGGAAGAGTAAAAAAGAATTTAAACAATAATACTGTATGTATTATTTCTGTTCTTTCTGGGAACGTCACCCGCTGGGATAAAAGGTTTGCTTACTGCTTATTATAAAAGCCGTGGCTTCCCCGAGCTCTGTTTCTCCTGCAACATGAGCTACTGCATCTGCAGGCATCGATTTGGGTCCCCTGCCACCCTCTGTCACTCCCTGTCTTGAGATTTGCTGTGCTAGAGTCCACTGTCTCTGACCTAGGATACTCCTGCCTCAGCCAGCATCCTTGAGATAGTAAAAGGTAAACCTTTTAGACTCTACGTAGGAAAAAAACATCGCATCCAAGGCCTGAGAGGGTGTACTTCACCGTTGCCTCAAATGAAGAGAGAGGAATTTTTGTGTTTGTTTTTTATCCTCACCTCACATTTTCCCATTGTTTTTAGAGGAGGAGGAAGGCAGGAGGTTGAGGGGGACGTTGATTGGTTGCTTTCATCCTATGCGTCCTGACCGGGGAATGAACCTGCAACCTGGGCATGTGCCCTGACCAGGAATTGAACCTGTGATATTTCAGTTCACAAGATGATGCTCCAACCAACTGAGCCACACTGACCAGGGCAAGAGAGGAGGTTTAACAGAGAACAACTTGAATGATAGATGCCTATTCCCCATAGATGAGGGGTCATGATGAATTGGTATCTGACACCCACTCCAGATACTAAAAATGTTGGGTTAGAATTAACAGAGATTTACCGTTGAATTAGATTCATCCTAAGCTCCCACACGTTCCCCCCTAAAAAATATGTGAATTTCCCAGGAACCATCTGGGATATTTGAGTGTCAGAGTCATTGTAGAGGGTTGCCTTAAGTCCCATGCACAAGGGCCACCCAGCAGGGTCAGCAGACCTCAGCAGCTGAGAAAGTCAATTCTATTTATAGAATTCTAGACGTGCAGGAGAGACTCACTAACTCACAAAGGTTAAGAGATGTATGGTAAGAAGGGATCGCCAAAGAACTTGTGAAATCACCAAAGAAAGTTTTAAAAACCTGTCACACCCACGGAATGCAAAGGCATCTTACAACAGTACCAGTCGAGTAGGAACATTTCTATTCCCCTTACCTTTCCCTCTCGCCCCCAGGTGCCAACTCCAGAGGGCTCGGAAACAGTAGCTATGGAGTTAGGAAGGAGGTGAGCAAGAAACAGAAAAGGAGCTTCCAGGATCCCTTCACCCATGAAGTCACCCAGCTGTAGCAGGCCCTAGTTGGGAGAAGAAGAGTAGCTATAACCACGGAAGGAGTTAGAAGCTTTGACTATTGTACGGGACCGGGACCAGAAAGCATGCTCACTTGACAGGGCTGCAGGAGTGGAAGAATGACCAGCTAGTTTTCCACTGCGGACAGGAGCAAACTTCTCTCACTGAATAAGGACAGTGGGAGTTAATACTTGTGTAAACTCCTTTTGTGATT
Organism: Noctilio leporinus; assembly: GCA_004026585.1. Classification (NCBI taxonomy): domain Eukaryota; kingdom Metazoa; phylum Chordata; class Mammalia; order Chiroptera; family Noctilionidae; genus Noctilio; species Noctilio leporinus. The sequence goes on along the minus strand of PVIW01000483.1, from coordinate 140,660 downwards.
ATTCCTGAAAGCCTCAGCTGCTTCCTAATATGTCGTTAAACTCTTTAAGCAGATTGTTACCTAGTTTTTTGAAATTCTTTTAATATTGTGCTTTACATAATAAGCATAGTCTTATTCATCTGATATTATCCCATGAATGCAGTGACATTCATGGCTGATGTATGGAAAAAAAAATCTTAAAAATTTAATTTAGCTTTATTCTTTTACCTCTATTCAATATGTAGAAATCAAGTACCGTAAAAAATGACAAGTATTAATTAAATCTTTATAATTTACTTAGCAGAGTTCTTAAACTCTACGTATACAGGGAATCAGATATCAAACCAATGGAAAAAGTACCCTTGTACTTTCTTTAATTTGTAAAATCTAATTGAAGGTTGGGTCAACAACCCTTCAGTAAACATAATCTAAAGGAAGCAAAGTAATCTTTTCATAAAGGAAAATGATGCCCCACTTGAACTCATTTCCCCAACACAGACACAAACCACAACCTCATGTATACTGGCATTCGTTATAGCTTGTAATAAATGTATCAATAATCTGCCATTTCTTTGTAGGTAACTTTATTGCCGAATTGCAAGCAAGTGTCTGTGTGTGTGTGTGTGTCCCTGATCTACAGTCCCATTACACTATACCTAAGGGTTGGAATTTTTTCATTGTCCTGTTTTTCCTCCTTGGAACTGGTGGGCTTTTTCAATGTAAAGATACAGACAAATCTAACCAGTATTCATTTAAAAGTTTTTTTCTCTTCCCAGGCTTACTCTCTGGAACTCCTAATTTGATCTGTTTTCCATGTTTCTTAACTTCTATTTCATGTTTTAACCACTGTATCACTAGGACTATATATTCTAGATGATTTTCTCATCTTGACTTTCAATTGTCAGTTGAGCTTTTTGATTCACTAATTCACTCTTTTGCTATGTCCGTTTAATCTACCAAAGAGGTTTTTATTTCACCAACTTTTGTTAGTTACAGTATTTGTGACTGGACCTTTTTTATTCTGTCCTTATTTACTCCTATACTGATTGCAAGTTACTATTTAATTTGAAATTCTAAACATTCTCACTTTTAAGTTCTTCTTTGGAATTTTGTTCTTATCCTTATCTTCTCAGATAAAAGTGATTCTACGTACAATTGAATTGGTGCTATGACAAGGAAGCAGGTCAAGCTATTTTTTAAAAACACTGAAGTGGTATATAACATTTTAAAATATCGATATCCAATAACAGCTTTCACTTTTCACAATTTTCTCATATGCCAATTTTTATTTTTACTTTTAGCCTTCACCCATACGCTCCTATCCTTTTTTCTAGTTAATTATATACATCATACAGAATACCTTCATGACATCTCACAGAAAACTCACCAGTCTTTTATATCTATTTCTTTTATTTTTCATCTTTGCTGAGTATAATTTACATTCCCTTAACTGCACCTATAGCAAGGGTAAAATTCAGTTTTCATCACTTTTCAGAATTGTACAACTATAATCAGTTTTAGATGCAGTTTTAGAACTATTTTCTCACCCCCAAATTTGCTTTGTAGCCAACCAACATTTCCTCAGCCCCACGCAACTGCTAACAGGCTTCTCTTTTTCTCTGTAGGCTTGCCTGTTCTGGCATTTTAATATAAATAAAACCGTATCATATGTAGTCTTCATCATCTGGCTTCTTCTGCTTAACAGGTATTAGCAAACTGCAATCTGTAGGCCAAATCCAGCTGGCTTCTTGTTTTGTAAATAAAATTTATTGCAGCATAAGCACACCTACTCCATATTGTCTATGGCTGCTTTCACCTGACAACAGCAGAGCTGAGCAGTTGCAAAAAGACAGTATGGCCCACAAACTCTAATATATTTACTATCTGGCCCTTTATAGAAAAAATAATTGCTGATCCCTAACTTAGTAAAATCTTTCTGAGCTTCATTCACACTGTAGCATGTATTAGTCTTCAGTATATTGTGTCTTTTCATTGCTGAAGAGTATTCTGTTGCATGAATACACGGTCCACTTACCGGTCCACTTACCAACTGATTAATATTTTCCAGTTTTCAGTTGTTCTGAACAAATCTGCTATAAATGATAGTGTACAAGTCTCTATGTAGACATGTGTTTTCATTTTTATTATACAAATTCCTAAGCACAGAATTGTTGGGTTACATGCTAAGTTAATGATTTCACTTTTAAAGACACTAGCTAACTTTTTCCAAAGTGGCTGCACCACTTTATACTCCCAACAATGTTGGAGGGTTCTAGATTTTCTCCATTCATGCCAACACCTGACACTGTCATTTAAATTAAGTCATTGTAGGTGGTGTGTACTTGTATTTCATGGTTTAATTTTCTATTTATGTAATGACTGATGATGCTGAGTACTTTTTGATACCCATAAAGCTTTGGTGAAAGACTTCTATTCAAGTGTCTTACCCATTTTTAAGTGGGTTGTCTTATTGATTTGTATGAGTTCCTAATATATTCTGTAATATATAAGCCCTGAATCAGATATATGGTTTGCTGCTGTTTTATGCCAGTCTTGGGCTTGTGTTTGCCTTCTCTTAGTCATATTTTTGATGTATTAGTGTTCATTTGAATTAAGTTCAATTAATATTTTTTTCTTTTACAGCCTTGCTCTTGGTGTTCTATCTATGAAAGCCCCATTTAATCCCAGGTCTTCTGGAAATTTTACAATTTTGGAGTTTATATTTAGGACTATAATCCATCTTGAGTTAATTTTTCTCTATGGTGGTGGTCAAGGACTTAAGCTTTTCCCTTACATATGAATATACAATTACCACTTGCTGGAAACGCTTTTTCAAGTGAAATGTGTTGGCAGCTGTTGAAAATCAACTGACCATAAATATAAGAGTTTAATCCTGGATTCACAATTTAATCCATTTACCTATATGTCTTTCTTTATGCTAGTGCTTTGCCAACTTCATTAATGTACATTTATGAAAAGTATTGAAATTGTGTAACATAAATCCTCCATATTTTTCCATGCTTTCAAAATTATTTTGGCCATTCTAGATCCTTCACATTTCCACATAAATGTTTCCACCTCGTTAATTTCTGCCAAAAACATAATGTCTAGGATTTTAATAGCAATTACAGTGAATCAATTTTGGGAGAATTACCATCTTAATATTACTATGGAGTGTTATAATCCAGGAACAAAGTAAGTTTTTACATTTATTGAAGCCTTCTTTAATTTGTCCAGCAATATTTTGTTGTTTTCAGTGTACAAGTCTTGTGCTGTTTCATTCAATTGATTCCTAAATCTTTTAATCATTTTTGATGCAACTGTAATACACTATTTCCTTATCTTTTTGGATTATTCATATCTAGCATCTAGTCATACAACTAATTTCTGTGTGTTGGTCTTGCATCCTGTAATCTTGTTTGAATTTATTGATTAGTTCTTATAATATATTTGTATACTCCCTAGGAGTTTCTACATATGTATGGTATCCTACTACCTGTGAATAAAGGTTGTTTTACCGCTTTCTTTACAATCTGGGTATCTGGTCTATTTATTTTTTTGGTCGGATTCCAATGCCTACAACCTCCTGCACAATACTGAATAGTAGTAGAAATAGGGTGACACTGGACATCATTGCCTTGTTTCTGATCTCAATGGAAACGCATTCTGGCTTTGACATTAAATATGTTATCTGTAGGTTCTTTGTACACGCCCTTTTCCAGGCACAAAATTTTTTCTTTTATTCCTGGTTTTCCGAGAGATGGGGTTTTTTCATAAATGGATATTAGAAAATGCTTCCTCTGACTCTACTGAGTTGAAAATGTGTTTTTCTATTATTATTAATAGATTACATTAATTGAATTTCAGATCTTAAACCAACTTTACAAACCTGGGACAAATCACATTTGCTCATGGTTTATAATCCTTTTAATATATTGCTAGATTTGGCTTGCTAGTATTTTGTTAAGGGTTTTTGTATTTATATTCAAGAAAGATATTGATCTGCCATTTTATTTTCTTGAGATATCTTTACCTGGCTTTGATATTCGGTAACTATGGCCTGATAAAATAAATTGGGAAGTATTCCCTCCTCTTTTTTGAAATAAGTTTGTGAAAGATTAACATTATTTCTTTTTTAAATATTTAATTGAACTCACCAAGTGTGATACTAGCATTTTCTTTGTGGACAGGTTTTTTAACTCTTCATTTTTAAAAAATTGTTACAAGTCTAATCATTTTGTCATTCTTAAATTAGTTTAGGTAATTTGTCTCTTTCCAGTAATTTGTGTCTGTCTAGGAATTCATCATCCATTTCATCTTAGTTTCTAAACTGATGTCATAAAGTTGATCATAATACTCCTTTACAATATTTTTAAGCTCTGTGAGGTTGCTGACAATGTCAGCCCTGCCCTTTCACTGCTGATTTTGATAATCCTTTTTTTTCTTGGTCATTCTGTACTTAAAGGTTTGTTAACTCTGTTGACCTCTCAAAGAACCAGTTTTTACTTACATCAGTTTTCTTCTCGTGCCAGTTTGTTTCACTGGTTTCTGCTATAATCTTTCTTATCTCCTTCCTCTTTGCTTTTGGACTGGTTTGCTTTTCTTTTCCTAGTTTTTTAATACATTATTGATCGGTAATGAAAAAACTCATGTTTTCAAGCTCAAATGCAGTTGACCAATAACAAGTTAACTTGTGCTTGCTTGCACCTGCATTCGCTTTTGTTATAAAATTGTTGGTCAACAGGGTGCTAAGATGGAAGTTTAGATACTGGTTTGATTTTTTTTCTTTTGCATATATACACATTTAAAGATATAAATTTTCCTTGAAGCACTGCATTAGCAACACACACAAATTCTAAGTTATCTTTTTGTTTTCATTCATTTAATTATTTAAAATTTTCTAAGAATTCTTTTTGTTACAAAATTTCAACTTTTTGTAATCAATGGAGATTTGCTTTATGGCCCAGTATGTGGTCTAACCTATTGAATGTTTCAAGCATATTTGAGAAGAATACGTATTCTGCAGTCACTGAGTGGAGTTTTTGTACATGTCAGTTAGGTGACGTTAACTGATAATGTTGAAGTCTTCTAGTTCCTTGCTGATTTTCTTTTGAGTTAATTGTTCTATCAAGTAATTAGAATGAGATTATTATTGTAGAAATTGTATTTCTCCTTTGATAGTCTTGCTTCATGCATTTTGGGACTATAGTTAGATGTACACACAATTTATGATTGCTGTTATGTTCCTGATGTATTAACCTTTTAATCATTATAAAATGTCTCTACCTGGCCAGTGCGGCTCAGTTGGTTGGAGTGTCATCCTGTAATCAAAGGTCACAGGTTCAATTTCCAGTCAGGGCACAGGCCTGGGTTTCAGGTTCAGTTCCAGGAAGGGTGCATATGTAAGGCAACCCATCAGTGTTTTTCTTGTATCTATGTCTCTCTTCCTCTTTCTCTTCTTTCCTTCCCTCCTCTCTAAAATCAATAAGCATGCCCTTGAGTCATGATAAAAAAAAAATGTCTCTAGTTGTCTTAATACTTGTTAAAGTCTATTTTATCTAGTAAGCTTTCTTATAACTGTTTTCAATGTGTATCTTTTCCCATCTTTCACTTGAAACCTATTTGTACCTTTGAATCAAAGGAATATTACTTTTTAAATTCAGTGTGACAATCTCTGCCTTTTGAGTGGAACATTTAGTCCATTCATGTTTAGTGTATTTGGTTAGATTTACTTCTGCTATTTTGCTATTCAGTTTCTCTTCCTTTTATATCTTTGTAAATTTCTGTTTTTCCTCTAATGGTTTCTTTTGTGATAAATATTTTTAATGTACCTCGTTAATACTCTCTGTTATTTTTACATTCTGTTTTTTAGAGTTATTTTCTTAGCAACTACCCTAGGGAATTATAATATACACCTTAATTTATCACAATGCACTTCAAAATAATCCCAGTAAAATAAGAACTATACTGAAATAATGTCTTTTTCCTTGCTCTTTGTTTTTGTCATATATATTCCATGCATGTTATAAACCCATGTATTATAATTATTGTTTTATATAACTGTATATGTTTTAAATATGTGGAAAATGAGTAAAATATACTTATAAACTCATATTTACCATACCAAGCATTCTTCAATTCTCCCAATGGTTTTAAATTAACATTTGGAGATTTCCTTTAGTATTTCTTATTAAGACAATTAGTAGAAGGAAATTCCCTTAATCATCGCTTATCTGAGATACTTTATTTCACCTTTGTTTTAGAGGACTAGATTTTTTGGATATAGAGATATTTGATTGGCAGGTTTTTAAAAAAACACTTCCACCATTTCTGATGAAAAGCCAGCTGTTAAAAGTTATTATTGATCCCCTATGCGTAATGGGACACTTTCTTCTTCCAGCTTTCAAGACTTTTCTCTTTTCCTTTGTCTTTAAACAGTTTAATTATCTATGTCTATGTTTGTTTTGGCACATTTGGTTTTCCTACCTGGGATCTGTTGAGCCTCTTAAATCTATAGATTATTTTTCATCAAATCTGAAAATTTTCCTGCCATTATTTCTTCCAATATTTTTTAACTTCTTTTCCTTCTCTCCTGGGCCTCCTATAATATGTACGTACTTAATGGTTTCTCACAGGTATTTGAGGGTCTTTTAATTTTTTCTTCAATCTTTTTACTCTCTGGCATCAGGGTGTATCCTATTGACATATTCAAACTCATTGATTATTGTGCTATCTCAAATCTGCCATTAGGTCTATTTAGTGAACTTTTAATTTTATTGTTATACTTTTTAACTCTAAAGCTTTTGTTTATATCTTTTTAGTAATAACTACCTCATTGTGAAAATTCTTTATTCACTAAGTTACTTTCATCCTACTTCCCTTTAATGATTTAAAAACTATTTCCATCTCTGAACATGGTTATAGTAGTTATTTTGATGATTTTGTCTGCTAAATCCAACATGGAGACACAGTTTCTATTATTGCTTTTTTAAAGTATGGGTTATACTTTCATGTTTCTTTACATATCTCTAAATTTGTTGAATATCAGACATTTTAGATAATACACAGTAGCAACTCTAGATTCTGTTTTTCTTTGAGAGTTGTTGTCTTCTCTATTTGTGTTTTAGTAACCTGATGGACTAAAATATTTTTTCCCATAATGTGTGGTCACTGATGTCACTACTCCATTACTTTCAACTCATTTTTCCTTGTAAGGCTGGCTTAAGACCTTTGAAAGCTTGTCTCCAATGTTTGACTGATTGAAATTTTATCCAAACATCTCTGTCTGATCAAACTTCCACTTCCAGGATGGGATTTGGGTATAGAATGAGTGGTGCATTCAAAGTCTGAGCCTTTTACAAGTTGGCCCCAGGTTTTATCACTAGCAGGGCCATTGGCCCTTTGCAACTAAGATCACTATTTTCATATTCAACACACTCTATCAAGTGTTTTCTCTAGCAGGAGCACCTGCTTCTGGTTTTAAGCCTACCCCATCCTGGTTGAAATGTCACACCAACAAAGCCGGGGATGAGGAAGAGGGGAAAGAGCCAGATAAGAACACCACAAACTTGTGTTATTCTTACCCTGAGTTCAGTCATTTTCATGAATAAACTTCTCATTTTGTTTGGTTGACTTCCAGAGCACTGAATTAGTTGATTCATCCTGCTTAATGGTTGCTTTGTGGGGAGAGCAACCAAATCTCTTACTCAGCATTTAATGTTAACCACTCCTTTTTCAATAATGCTTGTCTTGTGTTGCTGTAGTCCAAAGATCACCTATACCAAATCTTGGCTATTACTGTGACACTGTATTTTCCTCTGAGATAAAAATCACAAGTTCACTTTTTTTGTGATTCATATTTTATGCATAGGTATGTAGCTACTTTAGATACATTAAATCAGCTTCCTTCCTTCCTCTTTTTTTTTTTGCTTCTGAGAGTAACTGATTTTATGCACATGCATTTGTGTGTAGGGTAGATAGAAGTCAAGGATTTCTCTACATTAATATTATAAAGAACTTATTAAAATTTTAATATAGTAATAAGCATAATCATGCTAATAGACTACATCTATTCAGTCTAGCTACCATAATATATGCAAGATACTGATAGCCTATAGTATATGAAAATGATACTAAAAGGCATGGAAACTATGGCATATATAAAAAATATATGAGAAATGTCACACTTATCTTGGAGAAAAATGGCATTGCTAGTCATTCAAATATTTAATTAGATGCACACAATGATACAGAGGGCAGAGTCAAAACTAGGGGTATAATTCTGAGTTCAATATACAAAATGAACTATTTAACAACTTAAGCTGAAACAACGGAACTACTTTGGTTCTCTTGCAAAGTGATGAGTTTCTCTCACCAAGAATAATCAAAATACACTAGATGACCATCTTTAAAAGGAGCATTTTTTAAGTTTCTATAAAAAATAGATCAGAGTTTAGATAGATATAACACAGGAAATATATTTCAAAATATACATAAAGATGATTATAATTTGGGTTATTCATAATGAATAAGGGAATGGGGTCATAAAAATGATAAAAGGTACGTCTTCTACTGTACTATATTGGGTCTTGAAGAGCAACAATATGCTAGCTATCATAAAAAGGCTATTAGAAGCAAAAAACACTTTCTTACCATTGTACAAAGCTATGATGCATAGTTCTGGTTGCTGTTAACTCGAAAACAAGAAAGTTGAAGTGGAACAAAAGATAGCCAAAATGAAGAAGATATAGCAATTATTCATAAAATCAGAATTCATTCTGAAAAGGCAAAAGCTGAGAGGGTGCATAAAGAACACGAAGAGCACAAACAAGATAAACTCGGACTTGTTTGTCAAAACATGGAAGGCTACCCTGACACTCTGTAAGTGGTAAGGTTAACACAAATAAAGGAAGTGCCATTATAGTCAGGAAACAGTAAGATCATTTGCTACGACGGAACTAGGTTATAGAGCCCTGACTGGTGTAGCTCCGTGGATTGGGCATTCTCCTACAAACCAACAGGTCGCAGGTTTGATTACCAGGCGAGGCACATGCGTGAGTTGCAGGGCCAGTTGTTGGGGGTGTGTGAGAGGCAACTGATCAACATTCCTCTTACGCATTGATGTTTGTCTCCCTCTCTTCTCCTCTAAAAATAAATAAATAAAATCTGAAAACAAAAGTAGGTGATAGACTGAAAACAGAAATAGCTTACCTCTTTTAGTTGGTCAGCACTCCCCCATGATGCAGAACGCTGATGGGACCTCTTTTCTGCTCCCTCCTCCGCCCAACAGCTAGGAGTCTTAAATAAATAAATAACTAAATTAGGAACTTTGCCTTTACCCCTTATTCTCACAGCAACTCAGACATTTCAAAATTTTCGTGCAAACCAGTTAAGGATCTACACTAAATACTGAGATCCCTTAAAATCTCAGATGTTCATGATCCTGTGTAACATTTAAAACATTCTGTCATATTCTGAATTAGACATAATCAATTGAAGATGCCTCTGAGTAAAATTACTCGAAACATTTTGTTTCTCACATTTACAAATTAATGAAACATCCAAATGTAATATACAAAGCACTAAACTGCAAACGGATAAGGCCATTTAGCAGCTGTATCTTAAAAAGTAGATGATATTAAAGTATCACTTTTAATACATGAGAGGATTCTTGGTGCAATGTATACTAAGGAAAGTAAAAAACACAATTTAAAGACAGACATATAGTAATAATTACCACAGTAAATATATATATGGCTTTAAAAGTTATTATTACACACTAAAAAATCAATTATGCTGAGGCTGTACCTATGACTTCAAATAATATATAGCTTCTGATGAAAAAGTCATCAGTTCTACTTTATATAATTCAAAATGCTTGTATAAATGACCACCTCTTAAAAATAACAAAACCCCAAATGAAACCAGTAACAATTGAATGCTAATGGAAGAAAAATACAAATTAACTGCTTAACAGTTCAAATACTACAATGGAGCTATTTAGTTACTAAAAAAGTAAAATATTTTATTCAATTGGCAAGTATAAGGATAAAAGGGACCAATATATTAAGTTGCATGCAAAGAATTTAGTTATTAAAATTTCCTAAGTTCAGTTCTAGATAAGACAAGTTACTCAGAAAATAACTGTCCCCTAAGAAATCATATTTTAATAATAAATTTATTCTAAAATTATTAAATTATAAGTTTTAGTCACACTTTTGACAATGTATATGCCTTTATACTTTTACATTTCTACAAAATGTAAGTATTACTCTTGTCAAAAAACCAAATGATTAAGGATCACAATGTTTAAAACTCAAAGTGCATTCACAGAAAGTAAGTCCAATTTCTAGCATGTTCCATAGTTATTTAACAATAACACTTATGACACTAATTATTTTCATTTCGTACAGCTCTAACATTTTCAAAGGACATTTACATAAACTGCACCTACAACTTAAGAGATGAATCAATACCAAACATTTTGCAAATGGCAAATGGAACTAAACCTGACGTTTCTTATTTCACAAGATACCTCATTTCTTCATATTATCAGTTTTTTCTAAAACTGAATATGAAAACTATTTATTTCACAATGCAGTACTAGTATACAAAAGAAACAAAAACTAATGACAAAAAATATTTATGATCTGGAAAGCTAGCTAGTAAAAGTTTTTTTTTAAAAGTGCAAACCACTGAAAGAGTGCTCTCAATTATGTAGCCATAATTGAGGTTATATGCACATAAATTGGGTAAGTATATTCATCATAGTCTCAACTTTTAAAAAATACTCCCTAAAGAGTAATTTAATTATAATCACACCAATTTAAAATAGTAGAAAAGTACTCTGGACTACAAATATAGTCTATAGGACTGTGCTGTCCAATATAACAATTACTGGCCACATGCAATAATTTAAATTTAAATTAATGAAAATGAAATAAAATTAAAAATTCAGTTACTCAGTCGCACATTTAAACACTTGACAACCACATGTGGCTATTGGCCACTGGCTGCAGATATGGAACATTACCATCACTGCAGGAAGTCCTTTTGAGAGCAGTGTTCTTTGCATTTAATCCCTGATTTTCAACAAGTTATTTTAGTCAATGCAAAACCAAAAGATGGCCATTTGGTTTATGAAATGTCTTTAAAGCTCATGCTTGTGAAGTCACAGAAGATAAAAATCATGTGTATCCAATTTGTTAAATCTGAGTATTTAAGAAGTGTTTTATCACTTAAATTAGGAATCCAATGCCACAGTGGCAAAAGTTCTTTCCTTTCATATCAGCGAGCAGTATTTTCCAACTGGCCTGTGATTCTGTCCATTAACCTGGAACAGAATTTTATGAACTATACTACTTACAACACTGCTCATGGATGTTAGCAACAATATATGACAAAAGGGTTCCACGGCCAAACCAATTTGGGAAATAATGTACACTATGCCTTCTTCTATTCAACTTGCAAGGCAATTAGCGTTCCAAAATCTCAAACATACAAACACACACACACAAAGACATGAGCTTTTAAAAGTCGTCTTTAGTTTCTTTCTCTTATATGACCCTAGAACACTTATTTTGTAAGTATACTTATTCACATCCTCCGCAGACAGCTTGGGAAGAAATATTACTCTGAATAACTTGTACTGTATATAAGAGCTTGCTCTTCGGCCCCCATATTTTAAGGTGCTCTAATTTTCTAGTTGCCTCCACTTAGACGATCAGGGAAGAGAAAATAAGCCTTCTGTACACTTGGGCAATGTAGCATACCAAAGTTTAGCTCTAAGACTGTTGACAAAAAGGTGGTTGAATCTTAAAAACCCCCCTCTACATAAAAAGGACTTCTATATGTGGAAGAGACTCATTACTTTTCCCTGTCAGAATCATCTGAAGTACAGCCTACAAAGCATTGTTCCCACCCCTCAGGTTCATCCTCCCACCCTCTGGTTTCCGGTGTGAGGACCACTTCTCTGAGTGAAACATAAAGAAAACAGTACTATTGTATAGGACCCCACACCTACTTTTAAGATTATTTTTGAAAAGCAATTTTAGTTCACAGCAAAACTGAGAGGGTGTTAGAGAGACTTCCCAAGTCCCTCTGCCCCCATACATACAGCAGAGTGGTACCTTTGTTACAACTGATATAATGACAGGTCGTTATCATGCAAAGTCCACAGTTTACATTAGGGCTCACTCTCAGTGTTGTACTGAATATAGTTCATGGGTTTGGTTTGGACAAAGGGAAAATGTCACGTACCCATCATTATAGTACTGTAGAGTATTTCCACTGCCCTAAAAGTCTCCTGTGTTCTGCTACTATATTGCCCGGCTGGTGAGGCTCAACTGGTTGGATCACCATCCCATAACTGAAAGGTTGCAGGTTTGACTCCTGGTCAGGGCATGTACACAGGTTGCGGGTTTGATCCCTGGTCAGGGCATGTACGGGAAGCAACCAATCATTTCTCTCTCACATCAATATTTCTCTTTCTCCCCTCACCCGCTCCTTCTCTCCCTAGCCCTCTCTCTCTCAAAAGCAATGAAAGCATGTCCTTGGGTGAGGATAAAAAAGAAAAGAATAAAGCTACTATAAACATCCATCTGCAAGTTTTACTATAGACAATTTCAAATCCTTTGGTTAAATACCAAGGAGCATGAATGAGGGATCATATGTGAAGAGCATGTTTAGTTTTGTAACGGGCTGCCAAGCTACCTTGCAAAGTGGCTACGCCATTTTGCATTCCTACCAGCAATGTGTGAGAGTTCCTGATGCTCCTCATCCTAGCCAGCATTTGGTTGTCAGTGTCTGCATTTGGGCCATTTTAGTAGGTCTGTAGTGGTACCTCATTATTGTTTTAATTTGCATTTTCCTGATGACATGTGATGAAGCTTATGTGCCATCTTCCTTGGTGAGGGACCTATGAAGGCCTGTGGCCCATTTAAAAAAATCAGGTTGTCTTCTTATGTCGGGTTTGATGAATTCTTTGTATATTTTGAATAACAGTCCTTTAACAGATATGAATCCTGGGTACTTTTGTTATATTTATATCTTTATTCATAAACTAGCAAGGGCAACTATGTTTTCCTGCATTATCAATTTCAAAACAGATCAAATTAATCATAGCAAGAAAATACTGTTTTTAAATATTGATTTTCAATACAGAAGAGCCTAAAGCCACTTACAAAGACAAAACTTGCAAAAATTAAAGAATAAAAACTTCACAAAATTCTCTTAATCTTATTTAAAACATTAAAAATTTTTACATATAACTTTAAAATCTATTTTTTTAAAGATTTTATTTATTATTTCCAGAGAGAGAGGGGAAGGGAGAGAGGAGAGAAGGACAGAAACATCAGTGTATGGTTGCCTTTCACCTGCCTCCAGCCATAAACCTGGCTGGAAACCTGTTCATGTGCCCTGGCTGGGGAATAGAACCAGCGACCTTTGAGTTCACAGGCCAGCGCCTTATTAAAACCTATTTTTGTATAGTTCACCCTATCCTTGAAATTTATTATAGTTTATGATCTATTGTGGACCTATGATTATTGACTGCTAATTATTTATCATACTTATACAGATGATCCTCAGTAGCAAAATATTGATAAACCTTATCAGAAATGAAGTAGAATTATTTGAAGAATCAATATTTCAACTAATAATTAATAATGATTATAGACTAATTCTTACTTATAAGAAGGTCTTAAAATAGATAACAAACCATAATGTATAAATATATCACTTGATTTACGAAATTTTTTGAACTTTTAAAACTTTTTTAATTTAAAAGATTATTTTGAAAAGATTATCCTGATAAAACTTTAAAAAGCATAGAAATATTATAATTCTAATATTGTTTTCATTTTTTTCTAGTAACTGTATATGAATATAAATAGTCTTACAACCAGATACAAATAGCATTTTCACCTGAAAAAGAGCTGAAAAAAAGCGTGAGGAATTTAGTAAGAGCAGCAATTACACACTCAAATTTTTGTCACATTCCAATGATATACCAAATTATGTGCTCAAAGAGTAGACTAGTTTTATCCAGTGGTCCCTGGATGAGCATTATTGGTCTCATCTGGGAACATGTTAGAAAGGCAAATTCTCAGGTTCCATCCTAGAATCGTTAAATTCTAAATTCTTAGATGAAGTCCAACAATCTATATTTTAACAATCTCTCTAGATGATTCTCATTCAAGCTAAGGCTTGAAAAGCACTGTTAGGTTAAGGAAGTAAAAATGAGTAAGAAATTGATTCTTCACTGAAGGTGACATGCTGACTGTACATATATAACCACTCATTTTTCTTGAGGGCTAATATTATAAACCAGTACAATATCAATTTGTATGTAATTACATCTTTAGAAATTAACATAAGCTAACATAAATATTTGGAGAGAAAGTTATATTGATAAGGAGAGATTTTTCTTTTCTGAGGAATAAATGGTAGTTCCTAGGAAGGTCTAACATACCTGAGTATTTAAGTAAAATGTATAAAATCTATGTCTATGTAGCCCTCAATGTGTTCCACACAACAGAATAAAGATCTGTGAAGTAATGATTTGTGATTTTCTAGATTATTAACCAGGGAACCTTCACAGAAGTTGTATTTCTGTTTCTAGAACTCAAGAGGAAGGGGAGAGAAAGTGTTAGTGGTAACTTACTTAATTGCAATTTTTCAAAAACAGGAAATAGCACCAAAATCAATTATTACATTTGTGCTAGATGTGATAAAATGAAATAATTTGCCTTACTCTGTAAGAAATGCTAATTTGAGAAAAAGCAATCATAAATGTGTCAACAAACTTAAATATATTCATAGTAATTATCTTTTCAAGAATTAACCTGAGATGTACAGCAAAAGAAGCACTGTTAAATACATTATATGTCTTCCAATAGAAAAATTGCAATTGTGGCACATTCTTATAACAATTAAAAAATCCCACATCATGTGTGGACTAAATCTACTTTAATAAGCAAATAGGTATAAAGAGAACATATAAATAATAGTGGGTATTCCAAATAACTCTACAGTAAATCCCTAATTTTTCAGTTGAATGAAAAATACCATCAGGAAAAAAATAACTTAATTACCATATTGCGGACTATTTGATGGCATGAGAAATACTATGGCTTAAGAAGGTTACAAAATACTACCTATAGCATCAACTAAATTGATTTTTAAATTTTTAAATTTTTAATTTTTTAAATATGAATAATCAAAATATAAAAGGATACACATCAAAGTGTTTAAATGGCTGTCTCATTATTAGAAATATAAGCAACTAAAATTTTATATCATGCAAAGGTTATACTCAGGGAAAATAATAATCAAGACAAGGAGTATTCAATAATAAACAATACCAATCATAAGGAAGATATAATGCATATACATCTTTAAACATCTATAATATTATCAAGACATATAAGGCAATGACCTCTGAAAAGAGACAACAAAAAATTGTAACCCAACAACTGCTAGTTCATAACAGAACAGATGTTTTAAAAGGGGTCTGTATAGAAAAAGATTGAAGATACAAATAAGCATATACCATGTTCATGGATAGGAAGAATTCACATCATTAAAATGTCCATACTACCCAAAGCAATTTATAAATTGAACATAATTCCTATCAAAATTCCAACAACATCGCAGGTTCGATTCCCTAGCCAGGGCACATAACAAGGTTGCAAACCAGGTCTCCAGTCAGGTCTGTGGCTGGAGGCAGGTGAAACGCAACCATACATTGATGTCTGTCTCCCTTTCTGCCTCTCTCTCTTCCCCTCTTTCTAAAAATGGTGAATAAAATCTTAAAAAAAAAAAAAAAAAATTCCAACAACATACTTCACAGAAGTAGAACAAATATTTCAAAAATTCATATAGAACCACAAAAGGCCTGGCATAGCAACCATGATCCTGCAAAAGAAAAAAGCAAAGTTGGAAGAATCATGCTACCTAATATCAAATGATACTACTACAAAGCCATAGTAATCAAACCAGCATGGTACTGGCGGAAGAACAAGACACATAGATCAATGGAACAGAATAGAGAGCCCAGAAATAAACCCACACCTTTAGTCAATTAATATTTGATGGAGGAAGTAAGCATACACAATGGGCTAAAGATGGTTCATTCAATCAATGGTGCTGGGAAAATTGGACAGATATGTTCAGAAAAGGGAAACTAGACCACCTTCTTACATAACACAAGAATAACTTCAAAATGAATTAAAGATTTAAATGTTAGACCTGAAACCATAAAAATCCTAAAAGAAAACATGGGCAACAAAATTCTGGATATAGCTCATAGCAATATTTTATCAGATATATTTCCCCAGGCAAGGGAAACAAAAGAATTAACAAACTATATCGAACTAAAAACTTTTTGCACAACAAAGGAAAACATCAAGATAATGAAAAGACAACCCACAGAATGGGAGAACACATTTGCTAATACTTCTGGTAAGGGGTTAATATCTCCACAATTTATAAAGAATTACAAAATTAAAAAAACAACAACAAAAAGAAAAACAATAAACCAAACCAAACAAACAATGCAATTAAAAAATGGGCAAATGACCTGAATAGACACTTCTCCAAACAGGATATAGAGATGGCCAACAGACATATGAAAACATGCTCAACATTACTAATCATCAGAAAAATGCAAATTAAAACCACAATGAGATATCTCACACCTATCAAAATGGTGATCTTCAATAAATCAACAAACAAGTGCTGGCAAGGATGTGAACGTGGAGCCCCTCTGCACTGTGGGTGGGAATGCAGACTGGTGCAGCCACTGTGGAAAACAGTATGGAGATACCTCAAAAAATTAAAACTGGATCTGCCTTTTGACCCAGTGATCCTACTTCTGGGAATATATCTTTAGAAACCCAAAACACTAATTCAGAAGAACACAGTCATCCCTCTCTTCACTGTAGAGTTATTTTACAATCACTGAGATACTGAAGCAGCCTATGTGTCGATCAGAAGATGAGCGGATAAAACAACTATGGGACGTTTATACAATAAAATACCCCTCAGCCAAAAAATGGAAAAAGAAAAAATTTTACCCTTTGCAACAGTATGGATGGACCTGGAGAACAGTATGCTAAATGAAATAAGCCTGTCAGAGGAAGACAAATACCACAGGATTTCGTTCATGTATAATCTAATGAATAAACTGAACTAACAAGGAAAATAGGGACAGACTCATAGACAGCAGGCTGACAGCTAAGGAGGGTGGGTACAGGCAGTGGAGAGATTGAGCAAAAAAGGAAAAAGGACTCATAGTAATTGACAACAATGTGGTGATTGTGTTGGGGAGGGGTGTACAAGAGACTAAATGATAATGGAAAAAATACAAAAAAATAGTCAAAGGGTATTCCAGGAAGTATCACCAATAGACGTCTGAACCTAGAGAGCTGTAATTTTCCCAAAATATTACACATCCAGGTTTATTTCTAGCAAAAGTAAGATACAGGTATATGAAGGGAAACATAAAAATAAAAAAGAAACTGAATAATATAATAAGATCAAATTAATATAAAATTAGTTCTATATCTAAAAGACTGCACATTTTCAAATATACAGCATTTAAAATAAATCATTAGTTCACAAATTATTTCAATGAAGTTTCCAAAGACCTACAATTCTATAATTATGATACAATAAAAATAGAAATTAAATTTTCCCTAGGAAAAGAAACTTTAACCACTTTGAAATTAAAAACAAAACAAAGAAAAAGCTTTCATATGCTACATAGTATTAAAAACTAAAATTGAATAATATCTTAAAAATATAAATAATGGAAACATTATACACTAGCCAAAGCTGAACTCAGAGGATGTGTCTTGGCATATATTACTAAACAAGAAATATCACAAATAAAAAAACTGGGCATTCATCTCCAGAATCTAGAAAAAGAACAATACAGGCTCTCCAGGAAGGTAGAAGAAAGGCAACAATAGAACAAAGTCAGAAGGCAATGAACTAGAAAACAAAAATAGAAAAATCAATTCAACATTTTAAAAAATTAAAATACTATATAACCTGATCAATGAAATCCCTTAAAACACAAATGTGCAATATTAAAAATGAGAAAAAACTATAGATATACAAGAAATTAAAAGAATTATGCAAGAGTACTTTGTGAAACTCTATACAAATACATGCGAAAATCTGGATGAAATTAATTATATTCCAGCAAAAGAAAAGAAAAATTTCAACTAAATAAATAGAAATAAAAGAGATCAAGAGCCATGGAAGTAATTAAGATTTACCATATAGCTACAATTCCAAAACATTTAAGTCTAGTCAACTTCATAGGTAAAAATTCTTTTAGATCCAACTAACAGAAAACTGAGATAATTTTACACCATGCCAATGTAGAGAGGAAGGAAATTTTGCAAAATCACTTTATGAAGCAAGTATAACACCAATCTAAGGATTACATTCAAAAAAAGAAAAAACTTCAGACCTCATTTCTGAAAACTGAAACAAATGTTAACACTTCATTTTACTAATTTTAAATTTCATATTAAAAAAGAACTCCATAAACCAGTAGCATTTATTCCATAAATGTAATCATAGCCAATTATTAAGTAATCTATTAAAGAAATTCACCATGTTAGAGGTCATGCGTTAAAAATAACATTTCATTTCAATGATGAAATGACATTTGGCCTATAAAGAACCACTCCTGATTTTAAAAAACAAGCAAAAATGATTACTGAAATAAGCATGTGTGTTTGTCAGAGTGAATACTCTGGACTGGTTTACCTTTTTAATTGAAGTAAAGTGAAATACATTATATCAATTACAGATGTACCAGATAATGATTTGATATTATATAACAGACTAGGAAATAATCACAGAAGTCTAGTTAATATCCATCACCATACATAATTACAGACTTTTTTTGAGATGAAAATTTAAGCCCTGGCTGGTGTGGTTCAGTGGATTGAACATCGGCCTGTGAACCCAAAGGTCACTGGTTCCATTTGTAGCCAGGGCACATACTTAGGTCTCCAGCTAGGTCTCCAGCCAGGTCCCCAGCTGGAAGCAGGTGAAAGGCAACCACACACTGATGTTTCTCTCCTTTTCTTCCTCCCTCCCTTCCCTCCTCTCTAAAAATAATGAATGAAATAATTAAAAAAAAAATGTTTTATGGAAAAAAAAAAGAGAAAGAAAACAAAACTTGAGATTTAGCCTTAGTAACATTCAAGTATGTGACACAATTATTAAATAGTTGCCATGCTATACATTATGCATCTATGAGACTTCGGTATGTCATAGCTGAAAGTTTGATACCTTTCACCCACCCCTTAGCTCCCATGCCTGGCAACCACCAATCTGTTCTGTATGTATGAGCTTGGAGTCTTGTTGTTTTTCTTTTTTTCGTTTTACATTAGACATACAAATGAGATCATAAGGTATTTGTCTTTCTCTGACTTACTTCACTTAACATCATACCCTCAGGGTCTACCCAGGCTTTTTGTAAATAACAAGATTTTATTCTTTTTATAAATGAGTAATATGCCATTGTGTGATACATGACATTTCTTTATGCAGTAACCTGTTGACGGACACTTGGGTTCCTTCCATATCTTGGCTCTTGCAAACAACACTGCAATGGCCACAGGGGTGCAGATACCTTATAGAGTTTGTGCTTTCATTTTCTTCAGATAAATACCCAGAACTGGAATTGCTAGATCATATTATAGTTCTTATAAACTTTTTTGAGGAACCTCCATAGTGGCTGCAGCAATTTTCATTCCCAACAGTGCACTAGGGCTCCTTTTCCTCCACATCCCCGCTGACACTCTCACTTCTTGTCTTTTTGATAATACCTCAGGCATCCAGCATCTGAGGAAAGGTGATGGCACCACCTACCCTCCACTAACTCCTGCTAAATAAACACAAACTCCTACTTCCCTCCCCCAGAGTTTAAGAGTTAATCCAAGAGGGATGAAACCATCACATATGTTCGGCTCCTTTATCATCAGTTCAACCTGGGGCCCAAGCCATTTCTTCCGCTTGTGAAGCAAGCACAGGGTTAGGTGCTGTGTGCTGCAGGGGTTATGGGAGAGGCAGCGGGGAACCAGAGGGAAAATAAAAAAGCTTTGTAATCAACCACCTCTAAGTCCAAATCTCCTCCTATTAATTAGCTACATAAACATTACAAATCACTTAACTTCTCTAAGCTTCAGTATCTCACCTATAAAATGAGGCCTATACGGCCTATATTTTGTCTTCCTTTCAATGTTTCAAAAAGGACCTTCGTGCAGAGCCAGGCAAGAGAAGTTGCCACCCTGAACCCCAAGCTCTAAGGGGAGCGGTGCACCATGAACCCACGCATGGGCCGCAGACTGTGCCCTGGGCAACACAGACCCAGGGGCTCCTTGGCCTATTCCCACAGGGCCTATTCCCCGGGTCGCTTCCTGAGGGAAGGAGGATGGAAATGCAATTGGACCGGAGGGTTCAAACACATGGGAAAGGCTACCTCTCAGGGTCCAGAATGGTGTGGGGGGCACTGAAGGATGTAGGTTGAGGCCCCAAAGGTGGGGTGAGCTCAGCCCACGTAGACACATTCTGGCAAGGAATCTAGAAATCCTTAGCTCAGACCTGAATTTCAAGATCCATAGGAAAACTTTTTGTCAAATTAGAAGGATAAATATATTTCATGTAATAGTTTGTCAGTTTAACTTAAATAGTACGTGGGTCTTCATTTACACTTGCTCCAGACCCTGCAAATGTTACAAAGGGGCCTGTCTATATTTACTGCTAATAACACGCATGTGTATTACTACATACACTTTCAAACAGCATCTTTAGTCACAACATTTTAAGTTCAGTTGCATTAACCCCTTCACACAAAGAAACAGACATGTTTCCACCGAATCGGCGCCTTTCTAGTCTGTCTCACACCACTCTCCTAATTCCCAAACATCTGAGTTTCCTCCTCTGCCACCTCATCAATACTTCACTCTCCAAGACAACGTGCCCCTAATCCCTAAGCCCAGTCCTTATTCTCCATGACCTCTCTTCAGCATTGATGCAGTTAAACATCCTTCCTTTCTCTTAGCTTTTACTCTTTCTCTGGCTCCACTTTTCTCAGAGCTTTTGTGAAGGACGAATAAGATAATGTTTCTGGATAGTGTCAGTATAAAGCAAATTCAATAAAAGGTAGGTTTTATTTAATCTATAAAGAAAAACTACCATTTTTACGGACAGTGCCAGTTACTCTGTTAGGAGGCACACACGCACGGCATGCACGTTTTCCCATTTGTGAGCAGCAAAAAAACCACAGCTAGGATTGCTTGACAAATTCACCTGTTCTAGAAACCTGTTTCCAACACTTTCTAGCTTTATGATCCTGTGTAAGTCATTTAACTTCCCTGAGTTTCTGCCTCCCCATTTGTGCAGTCTGACAATGCTCTAGTGAGCATTCAGTGAAACCCAGCGTATGGTACATGGTCAGCATGTCAACTCCCTCCCTTCCTATCGCTTCCAGGTGACATTAGTTTCCTCTCTTGCCTTGTGTGCATTCCCAAAAACTAAGTCCTCGGTCCTTTGGCCTTCTTTCTTTACACTCTACACTTTCACCTTATGACACTTGTGAATTCAACTCCTCCAGAAAGATGGTTTTGAATGATCTGTATCTGTTTCTAAGGGTCCAGGCCCACATCTCTAAATTTTGCTAGTTATTTCTACTTGAGAATCCCACTGCCTCCATATCAAAGTGATCCTTTTGCTCACAAAACTAAGAATGAAAAGCAAAAGACTGGGGGTGGCATATAATATTTCAAAGGCAGAATTGACAGGATGGATGGAAAAGAAGCTAATTTCATGGTTTCAAGCTTGTCTTGGAAAATTAGAAAAACTGAGGAGATTCTCATGGATCACATCCAAAATTTTCCCTCTTTTTCTCTTCCCTCATTCTTCAGACATGAAACTCTAATCCTTCTATTTTCCTAACCTACAAAGCATAATGTTCCCATTTCTTTGAATTCTCTCACATTTGAATACATCATTTTTAACCAGGAAAAAAAAACCCCAAGGCACCTCTAACACAAACTCCCTTAGCCAGGTGTTAATACACTGTAAATTCTTTCGAAGACGGTGCAAACTTTTCTTCGACAATTAATTATAATTTTTAATATAGTTACTAGTCATTTATATTAAGTTCTTGTGAAAAGCAATTCTTAAAACCGTAAGTCACAAGTCTAGAACACTGTGATGTAAACTGATACACTCTTTATTAAATATAAAATAATTTTAAAAATTTGAAAATGCAGATGACAAAAAGAACAATGAGTCTAAAGTATATTAAAAGAAATGGCTTTCAAAAAAAAAAAAAAAAGAAATGGCTTTCTTCTTTGGTTGAATATATATTTGAAATTGAGGAATATCTGATTAAACTGTATTTTCTTTACTGTGATCAAAACAGAATAACAGTAGGGTAGTAAAAGTGTTGATTTGCTTACTTTACCTGAGTAGCTTTATCTTTCATGCATGAAGGGTAATGAACGTGAGGATCCCGTGGCCACTGTCCTGTGAGATAAGGTCCCGTTATCGTATCCAAAGAAGAGGTTCGCCTTATCGTACTAGAGGTTCGAACTTGCTGAGATTTTGGCCTGTCCACTATAAAAAAGTGAAAAAGAAATCAATTAGTCACTAACAAATCGGTAAAAATGAAAATTATTTAAACCTCAGTTTGTGGAATGTCATCCTATCCATCTTTCCTAAACACACATGTTGATCCTAAGAGTCCCTTTATATATCTGATGGAATGTATAGACTCTCTCCAAAGAAAAGGAAATTCACCTATTAAATCTGACGTGCACTTCCAGGACTGTCACAGACCTCAGAGACCTACTCTGCAATCTGCATGCCACCTCCACGGCCATCCCTTGATCACACTAGCATGCTTCACTGGACTGCCACTCTCCTAGCACCATCCCTGCATCCATCTCAACTAGACCCTACAGTGCCACCTCCTTCCACCACTAAAAATCATTTCCATCGTCATTCACTCTTTCACTTAAAGCCTACATTTTCCATAATTGTCTCCCACACACTCAGCGTTTAATGTCTTGCCACTCATCCATACATCCATGCTAACTATTAAGTGCCACAGAAACGAAGTGGGGTTTTGCAAATGTAAAACCCTCCCTTCTCTGCCTCTACACACTCTACTTTTTCCTGGGCCGACAATTCTCCATCTCTGTTGACTTGCCAAATTCTTAAGATATGCTCTCTCCTCAACCAGAGGGTCAGTTCAGTCCTTACGAACTGAAAAGGAGTTGGACGCATAATACATATTTAATGAATTTATTCACAGCTACATAGAAACAGTATGTATAAAGACACTATACTTTAATTCAACTTCTTCATTTATGGATGAAGAATTTGAAGGCTAGAGGGGTAAAACTGAATTAGCCAATGAAACAGAACTGCTAACAAATGAGAGAGGTAAAAAGGAATCAAGATCTCCAGACAGTCTACACAGTTCAACCAAAACACTATGACAATCTACTTCTCCTCTCTATATGGGTACCATATGTACCTCTATTGAAAATTAACATGCTCACATTAACTAAACTACAGAGGATTTTTCATGTATACATCCCCCAAAATTTCCTCTAATGTGCAATCTATAATAGAATCCAGTGGATTACAAAATCCAGGGCTCACAGCCTTATTCAGAGTTACATCAGACAAAATGTCCTACACATCACAGAGACTTGGGAAACATGTTACAGAATTATCCTTTAATTATTTTCCTAAAACCAGAATAGTTCTGTTTTTACCAGAAAACAAAGAAAATGCAGTATACTCTAATGTTATCATATTTTTATATACCTTACAACAGCAGTTTAGACTTCTTTGATGCAAGAGTATTAGAAAAGATATGAAAATGACTAAATTTCCTAACTTTACTACTTAGTTGTAATTTTATTTCCCCATAGCCAGAGAATCGAGGATTGCCTATTTCTACTCTATGGAATTGCCTGCAATTTTCTTTGTGACCAGAAACATGGTAAACTTTTATAAACTTTTCATGAGTCATGTATGTTTCACAAAATACAATTCTTTGTCATGTATATCAATTAAAATAAAAATACAGGAATAATATAATTATCAGCTTGATCTATCACAGATTTAAAGAAGTAGTTATAATTCCTAAACTACTATTACAATCTAACAATTTCCCCTTTATTTCTTATAATTTTTATCATTTATATTTTAGTTCTGTATAATTTGACACATATTAATATAGGGCAGCAACATTATGGCTTATTCTTTACCATTTTAATCTGTTCCATTTATTAGTTTTTACCTTCAAACTCTCAAATATTATAATGCCCTTTGGCTTTCTTTTTAAATAATTTGCCTAGTATACCTATTCTTTCATTTTTCATTTCTTTGAATCATTTTGCTTATGTGTGTCTCTTGTATATAGTATATAATTAGGCTTTTTGAAAAAAACTTAGTAAGCCTTCTTCTTGTAAAAGGTTTCTTATGTTTAAAGTTATAACAATTCTGATCTGATGTGTCATATATTTTTCTTCCTATATGGTAATGCTTCCTTGCTACTTGTTTTCAATGTTTTACCTTTTATTTCTTTCTTTTTATCTCTTCCTCCCATCATTAAGTAATTTGGAAGATGCAGACTGTTTTTAGTTCTATTCCTAGAAGATATTTCTATTAATTCTTCTAAATACTTTTTTTTGGATATAAAAGCAATACCTACAAATTTAAGCAATTTTAGAAAACAAAAAATCAATATGTTGCTCAAAATATGATTTATAACAATTTGTTTTAAAAAATTAAAAACTAATGTACATGCCCTCCATCAGGAAGAAACAAAAGATAAAAACGGATTATCCTTCAAAAAAGGGATAACACTTACAGCAGTTCAACACTTAAAAAATAAAAAGCCTAAATAAAGGTCAATGATAACCAGAACATAAAATATGTGGAAAATGTGCCTAAAAACTTAAATTGCTCCCAACAATTTAAAAAGCTGTACGTAGTGCATGGGTTCCCAACTCCTGGCCCCAGACTGGTACCTTCTGCAGCCTGTTTGGAACTAGGCTCACCTGAGCTCCACACCTCCATCATCCCTCCACCCCAGTCTTCCACAAAACTGGTCCCTGGTGCCAAAAATGTTGGGGGCTGTTGATGTAGTGTACTTCTACCTATTAAAACTCCTACTAACTTTGTAAATAAATAATAGGGACAATTTTTTTTTATGTTTTATAATGAGTTAATTATTAAAAAATTCAGTAAGAAATGAAGGATATCCTAATTGAAATAAAGAGTAACTTATAGGGAATCAACAGTAGAGTAGATAAAGCTAAGAATCAAATCAGTGATTTGAAACAAGGAAGCAAAAGACAACCAATCAGAACAGCAATAAGGAAAAAAGAATCCAAAAAGTATGAGAATAGTGTCAGAAGCCTCTAGGACAACTTTAAGCATACCACCAACATTCACATCAAGAGGTGCCATCCCCAGCCAGGGCACATAAGCAGGTTGCAAACCAGGTCTCCAGTCAGGTCTGTGGCTGGAGGCAGGTGAAACGCAACCATACACTGATGTCTCTCTCCCTCTCAGCCTGTCTCCCTTCCCCTCTGTCTGGAAATAATGAAATAAAATCTTTAAAAAAAGAAAAGAAATGGAATTGCTAGATCCTGTGGCAGTTCTATTTAAAAAAAAAAAAAAGGTGCCAGAGGTAGAAGAGCAAGAAATTGGAAACCTATTTAAAAAAATAATGAAAGTAAGCCCTGTCTGGTGGCACAGTTGATAAGGTGCTGGCCTGCGAACCCAAAGGTTGCTGGTTTGATTCCCCAGACAGGGCACATAACCAGGTTGCAAGCCAGGTCTCCCGCCAGGTCCATGGCTGGAGGCAGGTGAAAAGCAACCATACATTAATGTCTCTCTCCCTCTCTGCCTCTGTCCCTTCCCCTCTAAAAAATAATAAATAAAATCTTAAAAAAAAAATAATGAAAGAAAACTTCCCTAACTTGGTATAGAAAATAGACTATACAAATCCATGAAGCATAGAGCCCCAAACAAGATGGATGCAAAGAGGCCCACTTCAAGACACATCATAATTAAAATGCCAAAGGTTAAATACAGAGGGAGAATCTCAAAAGCATCAAGAGAAAAGCAGTTAGTTACCTACAAGGGAGTCCCATGAGACTGTCAGTTCATTTTTCAAAAGAAACTTTTCAGGCTAGAAGCATAAGAAATGTTCAAAGTCATGAAAAGCAAGGATCAGCAACCAAGATTACTCTACCCAGAAAAGCTATCATTTAGAATTAAAGAACAAATAAAGAGCTCTTCAGACAAGTAAAAGTTAAAGGAGACCATCATCACCAAATCAGTATTATATGAAGTTTTAAAGGGTCTTCTTTAACAAGACAGCAAAGATGAAAATCATGAATAAAATGACAATATATATCTATCAACAATTGAATCTTAAAAAACAAAACAAGGTGAACAGAAGCAGAATCATGGATACAGAGAATGTTTTGATGTTTGTCATATGGGAGGAGGGTCAGGAGAATAGGTGAGAAAGGTGAAAGGATTAAGAAGTACACATTGATAGTTACAGAAAAGTCAGGGAGATGTAAAATACAGCACAGAGTGGCACAGCCCAAAAACATATCCACAGGACCCATGGACATGGACAACGGTGTGGGGACTGCCTGAGGAAGTAGGGGGTGCAGAGAGGAAGGGGACAAAGGGGGAAAATTTGGAACAACTGTAATAACATAAACAATAAAATACAATTAAAAATGAATCTATAAATGAGCCCTTCAATCTGTACAATATTCTAATCTATATTTATAAGCTTTTATTGTATTTTAAATTACTAAACCTGTCACTTCCAAAAGATCACATGTTCTCTACTTAGTGTCCACTCTCTATAATTAACTACTTTGTCAGGACTGTGTCTTCCAAGTTATTTTGTTTAAGTAATCCCATATTGAATATGTAAGCAAGCAGTAACATGTGCAGTTATTCATAAACGGGATATGTACTATATTACTAACATGATATATATTATAAATCAGACAAAATAGAAATTTATGTGTGAAATAAAAACATTAAATACACAAAAATTAAAAAACTAGAAGTCATGATATCATCTTCCTATATATCAATGGTAGCCTTACTCATTTCAGTGTGATTTGAAAACCCTTTGGGTAAGGAACCTGATTTTGGGTGCTAAATTTAATCTATAGACTTGCCAGTTAGCTTGGTCTAATTCTATGATATAAACTTATGTTTATCTGTGTTAAGAATGTATAGACAAGCACCATGATGACCAATACCAACAGAAGAAAGGAAGAGAGAGAAAGAGAGAGAAGTTTGTCTTAAAAAGAAAGATTAAGTTAGGACATCGTAGTGTCCATATCCTGGTATAAAATTCATTCAACTAGTCATCATTTAAAAAAAAATTATATTTGTAAGAGGCAAAATACTTGAAAAGTTATATTTCAAACATACTCGTATACTTTAAAAAGAAAGATTCTCACCATTCTTCATACCAGGAAAATTTCAAAGATATGCAGTTGTTAGTAATTTCCATGTAAATTATTTGAAGGGTAAAAATTCAGAATAAGTTTAAAACTGGTAAGGAAGGTACTCTTCCAAGATATAATTAGCTATAATACCACACTTATCAAATCTCACTAGGGCCTTAGATTTATCAAAAGATTTATCATACACAGTGCAATTCTAAATCAACAAGATGGCTTATTCCTATTACTCAAACTATCATGGCAATGTTTTTCAATTGCCTCAACATCTAAGCTTTGAAATCTCTCAAATTTTTATCTATTTTCTTTGTGGTATTATCACACCTACCAATTCAGTTTTTACAATTTAGTACAATAAAAAGATCAACTAATTTTGCATTATTTGTATATTCAATGCAATACATTTTTTAATTTCATAATTAAAGTTGTGATCAGAATATGTATTTAGTTTTAGAGTGCTAACAGTATTTCTCTACTAATTAAAACATAATGAGCTCAATTCAAGTAGAGCAAACAAGAGCACACCTTATCAACTAGAAACATATATTAGTATGTAGAGTCAACCTTTGAATTAATTTACCAGAGCGAAAGTAAATATTTAATCACATATGTGAAGCATGAAAGAAAATCAAAATACATACTTATTGCCATTACTTAAGCTAAGCAGACTTCATCAGGAAAATAGTACCTTCATAGTGGTGAAACTGGTAAACATTATTGCTATGTAAAACTTGCTGAATGTCTACTATACACAAAGCACTGTTCCATGAAGCAAGGGAAAATACAAACTAAGGTTTAGGCTCCTCTCAGGAGATTCCATTCTAGTTGGGGGAGATATATGTACACGGGAACTATAACATAAAACATACGTGTGACACAGACACACCAATGAAGACTGAGAACGCAAACAAGGCAAAAATAAATTGGGCAGGAGATACCAAGAGTGGTGCCTTCTCTACCAGGGGAACTTGACCGAAGGAGTAAGAATCCTGTCACTCCACTTAGCAGTCCTGTTTGGAACATCTCTTATTTAAATATTTGAGAGTAAAATACAGAATAACTAAGTTCAGCAATAAAAATAAAATCATATTTATTTCCAGTAATATCATCATTATCAGGCTGAGAAAATGATTGTTTGCAGCACAGAGTGTAAAAAGGTTGCCTCGTTACACTCACCTACAGGGTGAGCTTTCCTTCCCCCTTCCCTTCCCTGAGTAGCAAGCCACCTGGCCCAGCAGTTGGTAGGCCTGGCTCCTCTGGGCACCTCCTCAGGACTATACACAGTGATTCTTGCTAACAGCCACTTGGAAACTCAACTTGTTTAAAAAGAAGAAACTGTATTAGTTAACTCTGAATCTGAGTATCAACCAGACCTTGGTCTAAACAGGCAACAAATGCTTAATATCTAACTGCCTGAGTAATGTAAAATGATGTTAAATTAATTTGTTCCCAACAGCCATTTTATTTTAGTGGCAATGATTGCAGATGACTAGTTAGTGAGTTTGGAAATCTGACGTCTTTAAGAAGCTAATCTGTGGTGGAAAATTAACAGCATTAAATAAAATTTCTGCAGTTAAAAAAACTTGTCATTGGATGTTGGAAACTTGAAGAACGTTAACTACAGCCATCACACTTTCCAAACCAACCTTACCAGCTGGTAAAGAGGATGCAGTATTTTTGAGTGTCATATGTCTCCATATAGAATGTAAACCAACACACGTAATAAAACCAGTGCTCACATTTTTTTTGGACTTTAACATATTCCAATCTTTTCACCCTACATTCATAAGGATGAAATAATTAATTTACTTTGCCAAAACAAATAAAAATGGTCAGCTGTCTGAGAATAGCTCTCAATTAATGATTACTAACCAAAGCTTTCCATTAACATTGATTGCATAAGGCACATCTAAATTTTTTTAAAGTGCATTTAAGCCCTGGCTGGTGTGGCTCAGTGGATTGAGTGCTGGCATACAAACCAAAGGATCGCCAGTTCGATTCCTAGACAGGGCACATGCCTGGGTTCCAGGCCAGGTCCCCAGTTGGGGGCACGCAACAGGCAACCGCACTTTGATGTTTCTCACCCCTTCTTTCTCCCTGCCTTACCCTTTCTAAAAATAAATTTTAAAATATTTTTTAAAAAATTAAAAAATGCATTAAAATAACAATTTATTTAATGCCTTTGAAAAAGGAGCTATTACTTCTTCGACTATTGTATAAGCACTATAACTCCATGAAACTTGTTCATTACAACACCAACATCAAGAACAAACTGCTTCTCCTTCGCTTAAAATCCATCGTTGATTACGACTGTAAACAATCCACAAGATATACAATTCAGTAAAATGTTTAAGATAACTAAATACTAATAGCAAATTTTTCAGTTCACCTCACAGAATTCGTATTAAATAACTAGTTTGTATATAAAAATATCACATTAACAAAGCCAGCCAATAGTATCAGAACACACATATATGCATATTTTGTCTTGAAATTAAAATAATAAAGTATGTAAAACCCTTTTATTATTTAACAATTAACACAGCAAAATCATATTACCTAACTTCATTAATGTCCAAAATGAAAACAGCCATTAAGTCCATAATACAAACATACATATATGTGTGTGTGTCTTAGTATTTTTTTAGAAGAGAGTTTTAAAAAATGTTAAAGCCCTGGCAACGTGGCTCGGTGGCTTGGAGCATTGTCCCATACACCAAAAGGTTGCAGGTTTGATCCCTTGTCCTGTGTGTACAGAAGACAGCTGACTGATGTTTCTCTTTCACATAGATGTTTCTCTCTCTCTCTTTCTCTCTCTCTCTCTCTCTCTAATTAATAAACATATCCTCAGGTGGGGCTTAAAAATATATTTAGAAAAGAATATTAACAAATTATCAATGCTTTTTTTTTTTTTTTTCAACGTATGGTTGCCTTTCACCTGACTCCAGCCACAAATCTGACTGGAGACCTGGTTTGCAACCTTGTTACGTGCCCTGGCTGGGGAAATGAACCTGCGACCTTTTGGTTCGCAAGCCGGTGCCTTACCCACTGTGCTACCAGCCAGGGCCTTTAGCAATGCTTTTTAGCCATTCCAGTGTCAACATCTGGGCATGTCAGAGAAGTAACAGAAACAGTTTCCCAAGAGTTCACTGAGAAATTAGATATTGGGAGATCCTAGAACATAAAGGAGCAAGGCCTTCAAGCAACTCATAGATGGATAAGCCATGGATCTCAAGAATGGGATCCTGAAATGTGGTTTTCTGTATAAGGATCACTAAGCACCCTGATAAAAATGCACATTAACGAGCCACATTCCCAGAGAGTCTAATTAAATAGTTTTGGGTAGACCCAGGTAGCAACATATTTTTTACACCATAATAGATTGATTCAGATTGTTGAGAACCAACTTACAATCTAAAAAACAATGTTTCTCAAACTGTGACACATTTTTAAAATATGCTGATTTTGGGTCCCTTTAACAATGCCAGACTCTGGTAGTGGGGAACAAGAAAACAAAAATTTTAATAAGCCTCTCAGGTGGCTATAACGCTACTATGAAAAGCTTAAGAACCTACATCAGAAGGATTAGAACACAATCCTTTAGAGTTGTAGGTATTCAAAAATAAAATCCTTTTTGACAATGACCTACTCCATTTATAGACACTATAAATTTTGACTATAGTCCTGCTGCAAAAAAAAAAAAAAAGTCAACCAGTTCTTTGAAATCTGCACCTAGCGGCTAACCTTCTACAACCTAATCAATTTAAACATTAGTCATCTCCTTCAAGAGGTCATTTTCTAAACTGGATGCCAGGCAGGACAGTAAGAAACTGCAAACCTAAGTACAGAGCACTCAAAGCAGAATGCTTAGGAACAACAGAAAAATGAGATCACAAAGACATAGCTGAAAACAGGTGCTTTTGAAAAGAGACCCTCCCACCCAAATAGAGTACTGTGCATACAAATAAAAGTTAACTACAATGAAATTTACTTCTTGAAAAACATGAGCCTGAAAAAAATCTATTAAGTATATAAAATGAAAATGTCAGGGCACAATTAAATCAAACATATGAGCAATGGAAAATTTAGATTTTTAATAACTAATTTGGTTAAAGATTTTAAGCTCAGGTCTGAAAATTTTATGTTTTAGCTAGTTTAATAACAACCATATCTTTAACAAAAAATCAATGAGTTATTCATGATGTCTAACTTAACTCCTTCACATAATTTCACCCATCATCACTGAAAAAAATAAATAAATTCATTATGCAGAGACAGAATATAAGACAGAAAGTTGCTTTCCTTCAACTTCAAAGTATCCTGGAATAAGACAGTTCCTAATCTAGCAGAGATCAAGAAGAGCCATAAATAAATAATGCAATTTTCCTGCTATTGGTTCACTGAGGTTAAGGATAAATTTGCTCAAGTTCTAGTTTCTTTATACTTTATTTGTATTTATTGGAGTAACATTGGTTATTAAAATGTACAGGTTTCAGGCGCACAATGCTATAATATATCCTCTATACATTGTATTGTGTGTTCACCAACCCACGTCAAATTCCCTTGGAAGCTGTAGTATCACTGAAGAGTTCTCCTTGACCAAACTTCAGTCAGGCTCCTCTGAATGCTTCTCAACCGGGCCCTAACTTTGGAGTATCCATGTTCATCTCTGCATTGTCCAATTTTAGCAAGAATCTTACTGAGTTTAACCAAAACCCTCCACCCTCCGCATCTGATCACCCCTGACACCTGATGAGGCTCTTCATCCTCCGTCACCCCCAGGTGATGTGAGATCGCTGGCCTGCCTTCAGCAACAATCCTGTTAGGTCCTCCCTTATCTTAATGTAATTTTAGTAATTTTCCATCCATTGACCCATGCCTGCCCCCTCCACACACACACACATACTCTGCCCCTCGGCTATAATTCCCACCCCTCCACGTTATATTCTGAGTTTGAGCCCAATTTCTCACACCCTCTGCATTACTCATTGTAATGGTCCCTATCATGATAGCCCCCCTAAATGGAGTCTGCCTTACCATTCTTTAACACATGTCATGAATAATTTTTATTTTAACATCATTACCAAAATAAATTTTAAAAGCAACTTAAGAACTGTACAACTGAGAACTTTAAAATGTAAAAAGGAGACTGGTCTACTTCTTGGCCAGTCTAATGTACATTAATATTGATTATCTAGTAGACTTATTACTAGATTCAGCTTTCCAAATTTAGCCCAGTCTTGGCACTTCACCAATGGCCTTTATAGGTCTTTCTTCTGTGACATATAAGAAGATGAAAATTCACCAAAATAACATGGGCTGAATAAAATGAAATCACCAAAATCAAATGAACTTCAGATAAGGGACAGGAAGGACACTAGATAGGAACAGGCTATCTAAAATAAAACTAAAGGGCACAAACAAAAGCCATCTCAATGCAAGTGGATTCTGAAACACTAATCAAGCAGACCTGGAATCCTGCCATGGAAGCAATCTAGAAAACATGCAGAAATGACCATATGGAAGTCTGGAAAGGAACCAGTCAAGAAGCTGACAAGAGAAACAAACATGCTTTTCACCAAATGAGGCCTGACACAGCCTGTAACTTGAGGCCTGTTAAGAAAAACAATTAAAAAAATGTAGTCAGGCAGGCATTTAGGAATGATTCTTTAGGTTACAGCCCACTCTACTAAATCTGTGTCGAATGACACAGAAGTTGAAATGAGACATTTGGAGAAAGGCCTTCAGCCTATTTTCAAAGAACACCCAGGAGAGTATATTTTTGGATCAAGGGTGTAAAGCAAACTTCAGTAAGATGGCACTGTAGGAATACACAACAAAATTTACAAATGAGACGCTCACGATTATTAGGTTCATTTGTTTCCTGCGAAATGGTAAGAAACCGTGGCAAAGCTGTGATTAGTAGAAGTTTCCATAAGCTTTATGACTTTCCAATTGATTCAATTAATATATTCCAAACTTCTAAAATCCATTAGGACTAAAGGGCTCAATGCTCAAGAAATAACCGCCAAGTATTACCAACTATAAAGCAACCAAAACAAGAGAATCCAAGATGAAAGGCAACATTCTAAGTGCTAGGAAAGTAAATATTCCTTAATCAGAAGACTGAATATTTCACAAAATTTTGTTTCACAGTGCTAAATTTTTAGTTACAAAGTATTCATACAGCTTAACATTTTTTTTTCACCCAAATGAGACTCATTCACTATTACATCCCAATTTAAAAACAAACGAAGAGTGCAGCAGAGGCGACAGAAGAGGCAGTAGTATCTTGACCACAGTATGACAACCAATACTACTAATGAAAGTCCTTGATTTTCAAAATAGGGGATAATTTTCCTAAACTTGTGATTATAAGGCATTTTCCCCAAAGTGTACATTTTAGTGAGAAAAAAAGAAGAAAGTTAAAAGTAGAAAAAATCCTAGTGGAGGTAACTACTAAAAATTTCAGCTGCTTTTATTTGGGCTATACAATACACCCATACATATAGAAATTCACACACACACACACACACTATTCTCTACATCTATCCCCAGTAACAATAATGAAGATTAAATTACAATGGGTAATGCCTTAACAGAAATAGAAAACAGAACATAAGGCAAATTTTAGAATCATAAGAATGAAGCAAAAATATTTCAAAATAAAATGTTTAATGTGTAACATAAGCAAGACTATCCAACATATGTCTAATAGAAGTCCCTGAAGACCAAATTTAAAAAAAACTAAGAACTATAAAACTAAACCTTGAAATGACATATTCCAAGAATATACATTATCTACAGAACATGATTCAGAACAACCTACCTCAAACATATTTCAATAAAGCAAAAGTGACCCTGAAGTATAAGAGCCATTGATAAAAACTATAGTACCTGAGTTCTTGACACATAAAGTATGCAGAACTCAAGGAATATTCCTGAAGAATCTATCAGAGCACCCCGGCTGAGTGGCTCAGTTGACTGGAGCTTCATCCTATATACTGGAAGGTGGTAGGCTTGATGCCGGGCCAGGGTCACATACCCAGGTTGTGGGTTTGATCCCTGGTGGGGAAGGTGGCAGTGACAGATGGGAGGCAACTGACGGATGTTTCTCTCTCACATCGACATTTCTCCCTCTCTCCCCCTCCTTTTCTATCCCTTTCTCTTTCTCTCTCTCAAATCAATAAAAGTATATCCTGAGGTGAAGATAATGTAAAAGAATCTATCAGTGTGAGCAGCATACACAACTAAGAGTTTGGAAAGGAATTAGCATAAGGTCTGCTGGGAGCCATACGGGCAGTAACTTTGAAAGGAGAAGATAGTAGTTCAGTATCTTTAAGGCAAGTCTTCCATCACTACTTGAAATAAATGACCAGAGAAGAATCAGAAATTCAGTGTTCTTCTTAGCACATGTGAATGTAAGACTATGAATTCCCAGAGTATGATAAGTAAATCTGGGTTACTAAATTCCTTCTAGAACTAGAAACATGTACTTATTGTATAAATTTTAACATCCTTCCAATATTCTGATTGTGCTGACTCAGAGAAGCTGACACTAGACCTAGAGAGGTACATTTTCTTCCCAGATAACCAAGTGAAGACATCAGCTCCTGCCGAATCTTGAGGAGAAACTAACTGAAACGGAGCATCCACGCCCATCAGCAGAGCAGGATGCTTGCCCATCCCCGCCCACTAGAGTTGGCAATCATGGAGCCAAGTTTCAAGCACCTCCTACAGAAGCCTGCAGTGAGAACCAGCAAGGGGTCAGGGAAGAAGCATGTCTTTAATGGGGAAGGTGGAGTTCACCATGGGAAATGGTAGGGCAATGGGCTGAGGAGCTTGCAGAGAGAATTATGTCAACAAGATAAGATGGAAAAGAAGCCTTGAGAGGACCTTCAGGAAGGGCTAAAAATAACCAGGCTTTTTCCACATCATTCCTTCATCTATTGGGCACATCAATAAAGAACAAAGGGTCCTAAAATAATTTCCAAGGCCAAGAAAGAATTGAATATGCCTATTAACATTATGATATAATGTCTTATCACTACTCAAAAAGATCAATTTGATATTCTGTAAAATGAGATCTTCAGAAATCTGTATGACTACAGCTCCTGATTCTGAATAACAATCTGAAAAGAACTGTTGTTAGCTTTCATATGTCTACCTGAATAAAGACTAATGACAAGTGTCCCTGACAAGCATTTTTCATGATATCTATACTAAACATCTGTAGAATTCTAAGTATATTTTAACAGAATACAATTTATCAACAAAAGTCAGATTCAAACTTAACTTGAAGACATAAAACACTTTACTTAGGTAATAATAACCACAGATTAGCTCATAACAGCATAATATGAGGGCTAAGTAGTTAATTCCATGGTTAAATGTAGAGGAGATTAGGGGGAAAGGCCCAGGGAAAGTGTACCTGCTTAACCTCAGTAAGATATGACAGCAAAGCAAACGATAAACAGACATCTGTACTGAAATGTCTGGTACCACTGATTTGCTTAATGCAAAAGAATCTAGTAAAATGAAATCCAGCCTACAAGCCGCATTTCCTCTCCCAACGTGTCCCTAAACCCAGCCATAGCGAACATGTTGTTCACTGGGAAATACACAGCTAACTACACTTCTCTAGAATAAGCCCAGAATCAAAAGGCTCAACAGAATGGAGGCTTCAGAAATAAGTGAGCACAGATGTTTATTCTAGTGTTTGCTTTCATAAATATTGACACCCAAGAATCAAATATATAGCTGTGAAGCAGAAGGTTAGCCAAAATTGAATGCTTCATTAAAGTCGGAAATGGCCAAAAGCTGCAGGAAACATGCTGAAGGAAAATGTCTCACACAAATGACACCTTTGTGGAGGCCATGGGGTAAAACAGAACAGGGTGAAAACCAGCTCAGTGTTTGCATACACAGAACACCTTCCACACCTCAACAATTCTACAAATATTGTGCAAAAGAGGTTGCCAGGAAATATTCCCAAGGACTAAAAGCAACTTAACAAAAAATAAAATAAAATGACGAGTGTCACCACTAAATGTAGGGGGAAAGTGTCATGAAATATTTTAGAATAGCATCATACCTTAGTTCTCCAGCACAGCCACAGACTGGCCATTATAATCCTAGTGAAAAACAGCTTATTAGTATTACTGATTGAACTGTACTGCAGTCAAGATATTGCTGCCCAGAAGCTACAAATAGACTAAAGTCACAAAGTTCTGGAGTTTCCTGTTGTTGAAGTTTTTTTCCTTATATGATAAAAGTGAGCAAACATCAGACTATACATGTAGTTACATGTGGATACAGTTTAACTCATTAACAATAACTAGAAGAGCTGGGGCACTTGGAATAAAACGCTGAACAATACCTCCAGATATACTGGAAGGGCTGAATGTAGGAGGAAAACAGCACCATGTTAAGTTTACAAAAAGACAGGTAAATTGGATTTTTCTCTTCTCTAATTAGAATTTTTTGGACCCTTTCTACAAGGGGTAGAGATAGAATAAATACTGAACAATAGATGTCCAAACATTATAAATAAGGCAGTTAGTTTATTTTTCAGGAAGATGTCAAATCACTTACTTCTCTCTCTCTTTTCACCTACAATAAATAGTCTCCCCTTATCTGTGGGGGAATACTTCTCAAGTCTCCCAGTGGATGCCTGAAATCACAGACAATACCAAATCCTCTATATACCATGGTTTTTCCCACACATACATACCAATAGTAAATTTTAGAGTAATAAATTAGGCACAGTAAGAGATTAATGATAATAACTAGTATAGTAGAACAATTACCAAAATATACTGTAAGGAAAGTTATGTAAATATCTTATTGTACTGTACTCATCTTTCCTCTTCTTGTGATGACATGAAATGACAACATGCCAATCCTATTCTTAAGTCTGTGTGACTATCCTTACTTGCTCGGTGTCACTTGGTTCAGGGTATCCCTGAAGTGTTCACATGGGCTCAATATTTTCTGGCATGACACACTGCTGTCAACTGGAACACACTTTTCTGTTCCTGTCTTCCATGCACAAATTTAAAGCCTTTTCTATCTTAACTAAGCATTTATCAACTAAGTCATAACTTGTGCAGTTTCAGATGTGACAGCAAAACTAGCACAGAATTTTTTCCTTCTTCACAATTTCACAGAAGATGCATTCTCACTGTAGATCTTAGCAACCTCAGCAATTTTTTCTTTCCTTTTTCAGTCAGAACTTCCACCATTTCTTTTAAAGACAGCACTATACAACTTCTCGATGGCATATAAAGTTGCCAGAATCACCACTCTTGTGCTTTAGGGGTCATTATTAAGTAAAATAAGGGTGACATGAACACAAGCACCATGATGCCTAGACAGCTGATCTGATAACCGACAGGGCTACTGAGTGACTAATAGGCAGGGCGCATATACTGAGTGGATGCACTGGACAAAGGGGTGACTCAGGTCCTGGGTAGGCAGGATGGAACAGGACAGGGTGAGATTTTATCATGCTACTTAGAATGGCATGCAATTCATAACATACGAATTGTTTATTTCTGAAATTTTCCATTTAATATCTTTGGACCAGAGTTGACCATTGGAAACTGAAACTGCGGAAAGTGAAACCGTGGATAACAGGGAACTACCATGCATTTTAATCATTCTCTCTTCATTTGAGAACGAAATAGTAAAGACAAACCTACCACTCTCACTAATTGTTTCATGTGTACATATAATTAACACTTGCCTACCAGAGGGTGGGCTCCTTCCAAAAGTTAAGGCTTTTGTCTTTTTGTTTGTTTCTCTCACACTTAGTACAGCTACTCAAGAAATATTCATTAAACCTATGGATATCACTTATCTGCCCTTTCCTTTGTCTTTTTTTCCTTCTTTCTCTGCTCCCCACCTCCCCCGGGTCTCCCTTTTTTTTTTTTTTTTTTAAAGATTTTATTCATTATTTTCAAAGAGAAGGGCAGGGAGGGGGAGGAAGAAAGGGAGAGAAGCATCACTGTATGGTTGCCTTTCACCTGCCTCCAGCGATGGACCAGGCTGGAGACCTGGCTTGCAACCTGGTTATGTGCCCTGGCTGGGGAATCGAACCAGTGACCTTTGGGTTCACAGGCTGGTGCCAATAGACTGAGCCACACCAGCCAGGCCTTTCCTTGTCTTTATAAAGCAAATATTCAAAAACACCTGGCATGTATTCTGGACCTCTTTACCAAAGGGCAGTATTCTGTCTGTGAGGTCCATCTAAAGTCACGGTGAATAAGGCTAACAAAAATAAAATGAATTCAGGTCCTACCACAATCCTACTTTCCCTATTTATATAAAATACTATGATGTCTATGCTCAGGTATTTCATACACAGGTAGTTAACTATTATCTGTGTTCATACAACATAGTTTTATACGAGGCCTGTCTCTAAAGTATCAGCTGCCCAAACTGTTTTAATTATATTGACATTGGCTTGATACTTTTGGGACAAACCTCCTACAGTGCATATTAAAAAAAAACTGAACATGTTTATATGAAATAATAAGACCCTTTAACAAATACACTAAACTTCTTATCCTGCCAGGCATTCTGAAAGGCCATGAGTGTATTTCCACAAGGCCACTACTTATCACTGCTTAAAACAGCTCTGAACTTTTCTGACATGACCTTTTAAAATTTTAACCAAAGAGTAGTTATATAGCATTTTTAGTTCAGTTAAATTGTAAATTACGTAAAAATAAATACATGGCACCAAGTTCACACACTCAACTCGATGACATGCTTGCTGCACACTGAGGGAAGCACTGTCAACAACGAACCCCACCTGCCAACGTGCTGCGTCAGTCAGACAAAGCAAGAGGAGGATTTCCCAAGGTCACCTCCAAAAAGGCTCCAGTAGTAGCAGTTGGGAGACCACCTTTTTAAGAAACTTGGAGGGGCAGTAAAGTTGGTAATGCCAGTGGCTACAGTTCTTTACAATTAGTGCCTTATCATCAAGTGTATCTCTATGGCCGGCAGATGGCCTTCCGCACGATCACTGAGAAAAGGTTGGTCTTCCTTCATTCCCCTACGGCCCTCATTGTAGTCCCCGGCTAGAAGCGCCACGCACAGCCGGCTGATGAGGAAAGAGAAAATAAGGAGGATCAAACGAGGGCTTTTTAAAAAAACTGAACAGGGATGAAAAGTGTTGTGTATCATTTAGCTTTCCCTAATTGCAAGGGTAGGAAATACAGACTAGAAGTGGCTCTAGGGGGAGAGAAAACAGGGTTTGGTGAACACACAGAAATCTCTGCTATAGAAAGGCTTCACTTCACTTGTCGTTGGTCTGAATTGCCTTTGGAGACAGTTTGCGCCAAATTTTGGAGTCTCATTGATAAACTGTCACCACAAATAGGACAATCTAACGTAATCCAATTTAAGGTCATCTATCTAACTTTACCCTGACAAGGGACAGGTATTTCAAGTGTGCAGTTATAAAAGGATAATAGCATTTTTAATAAAAATGTGAGTTAGTTTGCAAAAACCAAAAGGTGCACAAAGGAGGATGCTAAGATGAGTCTTTTAGGTCAAGCTAAGAATTCTGAGTTTCAGAAATCTTTTTTTTTCTTTTTGTAAAGAAAGACTATGATTATAGCAGTGCAATAGCTCAATTAAAGATGGGGGACTAATAGAAAGGGGAACCACTTAAGAGGTGGTAATTCCAACAGCCCCGGGAACAAGTAATAATGAAAACATGAAGGGAATGGAAAGAAACCACCAATTCAGAAGATAATTCTGAAGAGACAGGAGAAGATACAGTGATCACTAGGATGGGAGAAACAAGGGAGGAGGAAAAGTCAACAATTATGCTGGCAGGAAATAAGAACCCAGCCCAGTGAGGTTCTGGGTCTGAAAGTCTTCACCAACCCTTGTTCCATAGTGCCCATGTGGGAAACCATTCAACTC
This sequence comes from Noctilio leporinus, assembly GCA_004026585.1. Classification (NCBI taxonomy): domain Eukaryota; kingdom Metazoa; phylum Chordata; class Mammalia; order Chiroptera; family Noctilionidae; genus Noctilio; species Noctilio leporinus. The sequence goes on along the minus strand of PVIW01000483.1, from coordinate 100,182 downwards.
CATTTCTGTAGCAAGTCTGTGAGTTTAAATTTAAATCACTCGATATTCATCTTGCTAACTCTACTTCTAATCATGTTATTGTACTTTTAATTTATTCTTCCATATGAATAATTAAAACACGACCCAAATTTTGAATTATAGATTAAAATTTATTAACAAATTATTGTTTCTTATCCATAGCACAGAAAAATATACTAGGCCATTTTTCAAAGTATGTTAACTTAGAGAGTTTGGAATGTTCTACTCTGTGAGGCAGAGACTAAATACACTTCAAATTTTTTATACAAATGGTAACAAAACCAGCAAGAAAACGAAAAACATAGGCAAAACATCCAAAAACAGTTACAATAATATTTTAAAATATTTGGATATTAAACTTGCAGAATGTAAGAATCACATCTACTTTAATTTGCATACACAGTTACACCTATAAAAATACCACTCCAGTCAGTAAAAATGCAGTTAACAACATTTCAATGCTTGTTTCAACTCTAAATTTAAATACCAACATAATCTCCTGCTCAAAAAGCACAAAGCTAACTCCAGCTGAGAAAATTATCACACATTTTTAAAGAAAACTAAACTGAAGAAAATTGGACTGTCATTCTAAACTATGTTAGTTGATTCTGAAAAGGAGATTTAGATTTAAACTGATTAATTTGTTTATCCAAACCTACCCAACAAACTTATGTTTTTACCAAATAACTCTGAGGTAAACTGAGTAAAGAACTGAGCCTCAAAGATAAGCCTCCAGTAAAGAAATAAAATTGTAATATTAGCACCAGCCTTCAAACCCAAAGGTCACTGGTTCGGGTCCCGGCCAGGTCACATGACCAGGTTGCAAGCCAGGTCTCCAGCCAGGTCCTTGGCTGGAGGCAGGTGAAAGGCAACCATACACTGATGCTTCTCTCCCTTTCTTCCTCCTTCCCTGCCATTCCCTCTGAAAGTGATAAATAAAATCTTTTAAAAAATTATAAATAAAAAATTTCCCCATAGGCACAAGGAAGATGTTGAGAATTGTAACTAGTTAGCCATCTATTGCTTTTATCTTAATGAGATAAGCAAAATCCCTAAGTCACGACCACTCAGCATCTTACAGTTATTTAATGTGTTATGAAAGGATGACGATGCATCTCTACTCTATGTGGAAAAAGCATCAGGACCTTCTTTCTTATACACATACATATACACCCATACCGTGTCGTTGTTGGGAATAAACTTGGCCAATTAATATACTGGTCCTTAAATAAACACAGAAACTTTATGTTAAAACTAGATGTAGGAATATACCATTATCAACAAAATCATAATCTACAGCTGTAATCATATTTCTAGTCTGATTATGCTTACTTATTGCTTTTTCCTCCTGATACCAATAATGGTAGGTTTTGTGAAAGTTTTTCATGACGGAAGAAATACTTCCTGGTGAAGCTGGTTAGATAGTTAACAGTTGGCTAGAAAATTATAACTGAAGTAACAAAACTTCTTTTTGTAAGGGCAAAATATTCCAGAAAAGCCTTGGAATATTAACCTAATTTAAAAGCATACCTTTCTACAGAGAAATGTGAGAAATAAAATCATTGGTACATAAGAGTTATTTTCCCTTTAGGGGATCTCTCAATACCAAAATTCTTAGAATCATTAGACTAGAAAGGGAATAGAAAAAATCTATCATGTTCATTTGTACAACTTATGATATTAGTTAATTCTACTGAATGTTAGTAAAACATTTCATGCAGCAATAAGAAGTTACACTACTCAGTAATGTGTTTTTACAACCTCAGATAAACCTCAACCTTGTGTAACTGACTTCCTAAAAAGTTTGTGTAAATAACACTTTGGTAAATTGAATAATTTTACTTGCCCATAAGTTAGGCATTCTCTAAAGCAAATAACCACTCCAAAATCTGCTCTACAGTTTAAAATTTTTACATTATAATAAAGCACAAATTAATATGTAATTTACATTCTCCCTTCTTGGAGCTTTGTGTAATCATGATCTTTATGACAGACTACAGAAACATTTAGCTTTTTGAGAAACCCACTACCAAGCTTTCAGCATGTTAGTTTAAGTTTCTCTAAATGTAATGGTTTCAGAAGCTGATTTCATGGAGTCTCCCTAGTCACTTAGCAGGACTCTAAATATAGCTTAGAAACTCACTCTGTAGAACTGTACCTTCAAAATGTGGACTATCCTGACATACCTACCTTTGCCCCACCTGTTTCTACCACAAAAAGTACCCAACTCCTTTTTTATGTGAAGGTCTAAATCAGTGCTTTTCCAAGCTTTCACATCACCAGTGAATGACAGGCCCTACGTGAAGATAAAAAGTTATCAGTTACCTAAACAATTAGGCATTTTAGAAAATGAGCCACACAAACATAACCTACTAATTTCCATCTTTGTCAGGCATTTATTGGACTGCATGCCATAATAACCACTGCTATAGCTTAAACAGAAATCTCTATGTGAATTCTATGAAAGGATTTAACAAATATTTACTGCAGGGCCTTCTAAGCACCAAACACCATGCTGGGTGCCAGAATGCAAAAAATGACAAGGTGCTACTTGGTGTGAAGTATGCACACCTTGAGTACAGAGTTATAGGAACACTAAGATAAGTTAGATGAAAAATCCTAAGCCTCTAGAATTGCTGTATTAACTATGGGAATAGTACAGTGAGTAATAAAAGATTCAGCTACAGCACTACACGTTTAATTTCTTTGACATTATGAGGTACTTAGTTCAAGAATGAAATAATATTTTAAATGATGAAAACAATTATTAACACTTTATTTCATTACTTTTTCTTATGCCTTATTTCCTAAAAGTCCCATATGCAATTCTAGATGGTTTATTGTATGTTTATATTTAGGGGCTTTAAGCTTTTTCCCCAGTGTTCCATATACATGGGAAAAAGGATAAAACCAACCCAGAAAATATGATTCATTGAATGTGTTTTACCATGAGATTAGTGTAACACTTATTCCATTAAGTAGAAATATCAAAGACATTATTTTTTGACCTCATGGCTTAATACAAAGTAGAACAGAGCAACCGTCCTAAAGATTAACTAACATAGCTAAACAGTAATACTAAAGGAATGCTAATAATTCTTTTAAGGTAAAAACTACAAATGGCAGTTTTATGGTTTCAATTTTAAAAATCGAAAATAAGTAAATTCTGAGCACAATAAAGACAAGCCATTGTGCAGCCAACAAAAATATCAAGTAATAGTACATATTTAGCCAAAGCCAAGTCCTACTCATTTCAATAGCCACACAGGGCACCACTATCCAGGTCTTACTACACCACATTATCACTACATAGTGTTACACTTCTACACAAGAAGCCACATCCAACAATAACATTTAGAATCCTGAAAGGGTGTGTGTGCATGTGCAGAGAGGATCAGTGATGTCACACTAAGGCAAACTGTAAGAGCATACTAGACGTAATAGGTCCAGGCAGCAATATAGCTTAGATCTTAGACCTTGCCTAAGCTCCATTTAATGAAAAGAAAACACATATAAATAGAGTATTTGATATTCAAAAAGAGTATTAAAAAGTGCACTCTAATTTAGTAAGGTAAACAAAGGAAAATAATAATTCATATATAAAGTCCAAAGCTTACCAAAAAAAAGTGAATTGAATTCATAGCAGGTTTTAAATGAGCTGATCTTGTTGAGAAATATGAATATGACCATACAAGTGTATCTAGGATATGTATTCTGTACAAGTCAGAGTTCCACAGAACTAGTATGGATTCAAAACATATTTTATGAAAGGAAAAAAAAAACATCCATTTTACTTACTAACATACTTCCCACAACTAGTAGAATACCTGAAACTAACATTTCTTTAATGAATCAACAGTTACCACTGAAATTCCATTAAAGCTACACTAATCTTTGGCTATTTATGAACCACAAAAAGACAAAGAGTAAACAAATGCATGGACTGAACCAGGTGTTTTTAAATAATGTGTCATCTTGGCACACAAAGAATCAACAGGATTTTAACCTGAGTTTTGTATAGATATCTGATCAACATACTACAGAATACTGTAGGTTTTTTCAAAACCTTATTTCTATTCACTGTCCAACTCCCCAATTTTAGAATACTAATGAAACTGCGTTTCCCAATGTATGCTAACTCCTATTTGGTAAGTAGTAGGCACTTAAATTAAATAACCTAACTTGAAGCAGGAAAAGGTTCTCTGCAGGGTGATACATCAAACATACTTCAGAAGAAAGAAAATGACACTGTCACAGAATTCTCAAAAATATTATGAATGTATTTTGTTTAAAAACTACCAACTAATAGATAAATCTATAATTTACTATGATCTTTCTGTACTTTCATGGAAAAGAACACTTCATAAGTTTATAAGACTAGTAAAGTTTTTTATGGGTAAGACATGATGCTATACCGAGCAACTAACACCCTACTAGTTTTTATTATCTTCTAAGATGCAACTATTACTTCACTCATTCAACTTGTAAACTAATGTGTTCAACTAGAAAAGTAACTATAATTACAGAAAATATGTCATGAGGAACTTCACCTATCACATAAACTCTACAGACTTTCAATATATTAAAAATTCCGTTTCTAATATTACTTATGGAAGGACTCATGCTCCACATTGCCAATTAAAAGAGAATTTATGGTAAGTGAAAGTGACATTGAAAAAGGCCCGAAACACCCTGGGAGAAATGATTAAAATGGAGATAAAAATATCTTTTCTACATGACATCAGCAGACCTAAGAGCGAGCCCAAGCAGGTATCAATTAAGATGATAGTGAACCCTGCTGCTTTGTTATATATTAGAAGGTTTTAAGTGTAAAGCTTGCCAAATGTGAAAATACAAAAGGCCTGACTCTACCTAGACTTTGAAATTTCATGGGAAAGGTAGTTTTTAAAAAGTAAATCTATATTCTGCCTTAACCAAGTGGTAGGTCCTTGAAGGGCCCAGGGAAAGGCCTACTAAAGGCATGGTAAGTTTTGAAGTGCCATGACATTCTTACATGCATGCCTGAGGCCTGACTCACTGGGAATACTTGCCGCTATTTTAAGTTTTGTGGACCCTGGAGTCTAGTCCCATTTAGCTCTCTTTACCCACCCCGCCTCCCCCAAAAAGCTATTTTTGGCCTTTCCATGACTCAACTATGTAAGCAAAGGGATAGCCCATTGTACATGCTTTTCTGCCCCAGAATTAACTGGGTTCCAAAAGTAACTTTCAGCTCATTCGAGGTTACATGGGCCCCGGAAGGCCTCTGTGCACATTGCCTGACCTTGGGCAAGTTACTTAACTTCTCAAGACGTCATTTCCTCTTCTGTGGAGAGAGGTTATAAAAGTACTCTACACTGGGTTCCAGTGAAGACAAGGGAATGTCATAAAAGCTCAATAAATGATAACTTTATTAAAAATAATCTAGTCTATACAATGCTACAGTAATCAAAACAATATGGTACTGGGATGAAAACAGACACGGAGATCAATGCAACAGAACACTGCAGAAATAAACCCAATGCATTCAACTAATTGCTGACAAAGAGCTCCTTGGTAATGGTTTCTGCAGTGACAGTCTGGATATGACACCAAAAGCAAAAATAGAAAAAGTAGATTACATTAAACTAGAAAGTGCTGCACAGCAAAGGAACAATAAACAAAAGAAAAGGCAAGCTATGGAATGGGAGAAAATATCTGTCAATCTTATACTTGTAAAGGGTTAATATTAAAAAATATAAGAAATGCATACAACTCAATAGCAATAAAACAAATAACCCAATTAAAAGTGGGCAAAAGATCTGAATAGACATTTTCTCAAAGACATATAAATGGTCAACAGTACATGAAAAGGTGCTCAGGATCACTAATCGTAAGGGAAATGCAAGTTAAAACTACAAAGGGATACTGCCTTGTGCCTGTTAAAATGATTATTACCAAAAAGGCAATAAGGATGTGGACAAAAAGTAACACAAAGTACACACTGTTGGAAATGTAAATTGCTGGGAATGGAAAATAGTACAGAAGTTCCTCAAAAAGTTCAAAAGAACTATCATACCACTCAGTAATCCCACTTCTGGGTATATATCCATAGGAAATGAAATCTGTGCCTTGAAGAGATATACGCACCCCAAGTTTACTGGAGCTTTAGCCACAATAGCCAAGATACAGATAACTTAAGTGTCCACTGCTAGAGGAATGGATAAAGAAAAGATGGCATACATATAGAGTGGAATATTATACAGCCCTTAAAAGGGGAAATCCTGCCACTGCAACAACATAGGTGAAATTGGAAAACATTGTGCTAAGTGAAATAAGACAGAGTCAGAAAAACAAGCACCAAGTAATCTGACATATATTGAATCTAAAAAAGTCAGATTCATAAGAGAAGAGAGTAGAATGGTAGTTGCCAGGGGCTGGCAGGTGAGGGGGATGGGGAAATGTTGGTCAAAAAGCATGAACTTTCAGGTGTAAGATGAGTAAGTTCTAATAATGTACAGAAAGGTGACTATGGTTAATAATATTGTATCGTATACTTCAAATTTGCCAAGAGTAGATCTTAAGGGTTCTCATTACATACCATCCATAAAAAATGGTACCTATAAGAAGGGTCTAATGTGCTAATTGCCTTGATTATGGTAATCATTTCAAAATTTATAGATATAGCATATTATATATACCATAAGTAATTTTTATTTGTCAATTATATCTCAGTAAAGTTGTGGGAGAAACAAAAAAGAATTACTGATTGTAAAATAATACAAAATGATTGTATACTAATTTCAGAAAATGTTTCATTAAATAGTTCATTTTTCAGTCATGTTAAGAGTTAAATATGAACCACTCAGTAAAGTCCTGTGGTCATACTGGCTAAATAAGGAGCTGATACTGTCAGTAGTTGACAGGTATTCAAAAGATTAGGCAGCAACAGGTAGCAATTTTTGCCTTCTTGTTATGAAACACATTCAGGTGTTAGGTGGATTTAAGTTTAGTAACTAGACACTAACCCTGCCACACAATAATGGCTTTCATAGTTTCTTTAATTCACCCTTATTTGTGGTGAGCCATCATTAAGGTGCACCATGGTGGCACTTCATTATGTAACAAAGGTATAGAGTTCAAACCCAGAAATTCAGTTACAACCATTAGCTCTTGGGAGGGCTGAACGAACCTAGCATCAGTTGCTGGGATAATCACTTGAGACCAATTTCTGCTTGGTGAGTGATTCTTGAACCATTCATCAGTTTGCCACCCTGTATGACTACCTTTTAGTATTCATGGAGAAAAGTACTTCTGCTCACTACAATATGACCCCGGGACAACACAGATTCTAGAAGTAAGGAAGGCCAAGCATAATCAAGTTCATATTCTTGAATCCTCTGGAATAAGGATTACTTTTACGTTCTCCCTCTCATTCCCTTGTTCTCTGTCACAAACATACGCCGACACTTTTATGTAAGAAACAAATGGAGAAATATGGCCAACCCATCCATTTTGTGTTTCAGTTACATTCAACATTCTAGGTCTCACATTTTCCAGCATTCTGAAAATGTCCAAAACAACAGATCTATTCTAAGATTCTTTTAGCTCAGAAATCACCAAAATTAGAATGTTTTTTGAATTAGGAGCAACAGGTAATCTAGTGAAATAAACAGTGGATCTGAAATCAAGAGATGTGCATTTTAAATCTACTTTCCTGATGAATGAAAGTATATACTACCCTGGCTGGTGGCTAAACGGATAAGGCACCGGCCTGCAAACCCAAAGGTCGCTGGTCCGATTCCCCAGCCAGGGCACATAACCAGGTTGCAAGCCAGGTCTCCAGCCAGGTCCTTAGCTGGAGGCAGGTGAAAGGCAACCATACATTGATGTCTCTCTCCCTCTTTGCCTCTCTCCCTTCCCTTCTCTCTAAAAGTAATAAATAGTTTTTAAAAATTAAAAAAAAAGGAAAGTGTACACTGCCTTGTACATATTAAGTACTCAAATGTTTTCTTTCCACCTACAACTAGAGACACAACATAATAAAGGAGAAGTTACTGAGGCATTATTCATGCACTTGCCCTCAGCATTTACCTCAATATTCCCTTGAACAACACTGCTTAAAGGTATCTCCCATGTCTGTTCCTACTAAAATGAAATACTCGAAAAGCACTTTTCCACAATTTGTTCACAGTATAAGTAAAATCTGTACTTTCTTCTTAATTACTATGAATCCATTATAATCTGTTTTGCAGAATAAACACAAATCTTATTCTTCTGGAATCAGTTGGCTGGATGGAGTCACAGTCAGTTCTGGAGGTTCGGGTGAGGGGCAGAGGGAGAGGTGGCTTCTGGCTCTTCCATCACTTTCTTAGGTTTTCTACCTCAATAAGTCAAGTAGCCTTTCCCCTCTCCTCCACTTACCTTTGGCAAAGCCAGTTTAACCCCATTACCAGATAGATACCCTCCACTTCTTGTTAAAATAAATAGTATATTGGAAAGAAATGGCATGAGTGATTAGGTTTCTTTGACATTTAATAAGAGAACCAAGTTATATACTGAAGAGAGAGACAACAGCACCAAGCACAGACCCAGGACAAGCCTCCTGGAAAAGTGTATTTTGGTGGCGTCTGGGAATATTAAGCTCTGTAGAAAAGACTGGACCAAAATTAGGAATAACAAAGCCATTAGTATATATTCCTTAGCAGATGTGAAAGTTTTAGCTACATGTGAAAGTTTGGATAAAATAGACTTAAAAAATTTTTTTTTTTAATCTGAGGGTAAGAAAACCCTATTAGCCATTGGTGTACACTGCCATTTATTTCCCTTGTTATTCATTGCCATGGAGACCAATTATTTCTTCGTTTTCTAAGTCACAGTTAGTCTGCATTATCACAAATAAAATAAAAATCTCATGGATGCCACTACCAGTAATGTCAACATTTCCCCAAAATATAAACCCTAATTTGCATTAATCCTTGAAGAAATGTACACTGCAATAAATGAAATGTCCTTCCATAAAAAGTACTTTAAATGATGAAGTAATTTCTAGTTCAATATATACACACTACACTTTATATATACCTAAACTGACCTAGGTGCTTTGATACACCTTAGGTATATGATATTCAGTATATTTGGAGTAAATGTTACTTAAAAGGAATGTAACCTTTGAACGTAGGACAGTAGTTTAAGAATAAGTAACTTTTTAAAATTCACTATCTATTTTGCTATTCCCCCACTGATCTAGAAATCTTATGCACCATAAATGCTGGGGAACACTAGATAAATAAATAATGAATGTTGCTGATACTTGGTGTAGTTTTCAAAGGCTAAAAACTTTTCCCCAAAATCCATATTTGAAACCTGTCACTTCAGTTTAAAAAAATACCAAAATTTTTATTTTCATTCTAGTATAGGAAAGCTTGGAAACAAGTTCCTCTAAGAACTCCAGGAAATTTAATTTTAAAAGGGGAGACTAGGAGGAAGACCTTAATTTCCAAGAATATCCACCTGAGAAGTAATTTTACGGGAAGAGAATGTCTGAGTATCTTTTAAAAGAGAACAAAAGTAGTTTAAAATGATGGCATTCCACAAACTAAGCACAGCATAAAATGACTCAAAAGGGAAATTTAATGAAGAGATAAAAATCTGAAAGCAAATTAATTGATTAACACACACACACACATACACACACACACACACACACTGCATGCAGTCATTCAACATTATATGCTGCCTGGCTCTGTATTTTCTTTTAAAACATAATCGTGACTTCCTAACATATAAGACAATAAAGCTCTCAAGATACTCATGAAAAATTGTAATCAAATTTCACTCTAGAGTTAGTAATCTGTTAAGACTCCTAGGCCTAAATAAACCTGTTATGTTAAATCAGGAACCCACACATGCTTTTTTCCATAGCAGGAGCTATATAAATGATAAGCTCTTCCCTGTTTTTGTTCACTAGATTCGGTACACTTAAAAATAAGCAGTGCTCTCCATCTAGAGTACTCCAATACAAATGTTTTCATCTCTTTTAGAATTTATCATTCATCGCAATGCTCAATCTTGACAAAGAATCACCAGAGGATTTGCAATTACTGCCTATCTTGCACAGTAAATATTCTATTTGTTCTGTTTTTCAATCCACAAGCTGTGCTGTATGAGATTTCAGAAAGAAGCAACTTTACTATATTTTCTTTTGGCTGTCACTGATGATTTAACCTAAAGGTCATTCATTTTAACACTAAAATCCTGTTATATTCTCATTTGCAGTTTTCTATTAATCTCAAAGGTAGACTTTATGTATTACCATTACAAAAATAACTATTTGCATAATACTTTATGATTTTACATCTATTACAAACACATCACAGGGAGCCTGAGGATGCATTCAGTGGCTTGTCATTCACCACTTCAAGACCCTTCAGAACCAAGCAAGGGGGAGGGTGACATTTTGCTAATGGCAGAAGGAATGAATATCAATAACAAACCTTGAAGTTTTAGAAGTACAAAAGAAATTTTAAAAATACAAAAATATGGTCCATGTGCATAAGCAAGATAGTTTCAATTTGTAAAACTCCATGATCTCTCTGTAGAAGAAAGGTCTGTTTGGAGATTTATGTATTTGTTGTAATACCCACTTAAATAGTCTAGGACTGTGCTACAAGAAAAAAAGGAAATGACCATCTTCTTGTTGGATTTTATAAAATAATATCATGTTAAAGTTGAATGCATCTAAAGAATTCAGCTCTTCTTCAGCCTTGTGAAATAACCTAAATTTCAATTCTTTATTACTCTAGCCTTAACCCTGTAAATATATATATTAAGAATGTTGAAGAGGGAGGGAATAATAATCTAACATGTTTAGAACTTACTACACTGTTTCATAATTTCTTCCTGGTTAAAACGATTCCAAAGAAAATTATTTAAAGCTGCTGTATTTTTTTCTTCCATAACCACTCGGCCAGATTTGAAAAATGCGGAATGCTCAGTTATGTCACCTCATAGCACATAAGGCTTTTTGTAAACAACATGCCTCTGTACTGAATACACATCCCTTGGGCTACCATCAATTTAACATTTTTAAATGTTTCAGGCCCATCATAACACCATCTTAAACACACACACACACACACACACACACACACACACACCAGGGCAGTGTGCAGAAAAGGAAGGAGGTGGAGAGCAAGAAATGGAGCACGTTGTTGTTTTTCATTCATGCAGTATAGTGATGTCAGTGTCTGCAGCAGCAGAGGCAGCGGCAGGAGCCTTGACCTGTGGAGACTAAAATCCACTGAAGTCAGAACCTTGCAGGATTTAAAAGAAACTGAGTAAATAATCATTTGAAAAACTGATCAGCTGGTCCTAATAAGGATTGTAAATGGCTAGGTAAAGAGAATAGAATAGTTAGCACACTTTTAATTTGGGTACCTCTCTAACCAGGCAGGATGTGAAGAAGTAACATGAAGGTAATATAATCTGGGGGCTGGGGGCAGAAAAGTCTGCCTTTAAAATCATTTCAATGTAAGAAACTGACATTATCACCTGATGTTAAACACAACAGAAAAGCCTTTCACCTCCCCCTCCCCAACCCCGCCCCACCCCGTACCAGCTCTCTGATGATGCAAATCTGTCTACTGCACGACCAGACTCAGAAGTGTTTTCATCATGATTGCATTCAAATTGCATTAAATTCGGATGTGCCATGCTACAACAAAGAGGAGAGTTTAAGCCTGATCACAAATTTCATTAAAACTGCTTGATGATGGACCATGTAATTCCTAAGCAATTAAGGCTTTTGAAGGATGAAGAAAAACAAGTTGTACTATGATCTGTTGTAAGATGCTAGTGTTTATCAACAAAAGAGGAGGAGGTAACTAGATGGCCATTACATTTTTGTAGCAATTGCCAAAATTACTCTTACTCTGCCCACAAAACCCTCTGTACACAAGCTGTCTGTAATGCTTACTTTATGGCTCTTATATTAGTCCCTAAAAGAAAACCCCAAAACTCAATCTGTGGAGTGTTGAAGCTAAATCACTCAAAATGTATGTCACTGCTGCCTCCTTTTCATTCTGTTACCTCTCATTTCACGTAGCTCTAGAAATGTGCAAGAGAGTTGCATATGGCATTAATCTGTTAGAAAATGGTGGCCTTTTCTATAAAATACAGCCGAAGATGTGTGTTCAGCGGTGGTCATTATTAGGGCGATCACGTTGTTTTCATTCATTCATTCAGGATTTGCTGGAGGATGTCAGTTTCTGCAGCAGCTGGCTTGACCTGGGGGAGGAGTGGGGGAGCAAATTCCTCCTGGTGCATACAGATTACAGGATGTATTGCTTGGTGCTCACGCACTCATACCTTGCCTCACCATGAAGGGGTCTGAAAACAAGTGCCTTAGCAACACGTTAACTACAGGACAGAAATATTAAAACAAAAAGCACCAGAACTGCAATCTATCATAACAAAAGCACTTTCTCCGAGTCTAAGATCTTCATCAAGAAAACTCCATTAAAAAAAAAAAAATTCCACATACCATATAAACATTGTACAGAGAGCTCCACTGCGTTTCCCTTCCAAGCAGAGATTTTCCACTTAGCATGATCTGTTCTCTCCACAATGCAGCAGCAGCAGCAGCATCTGTAGCTCTAGCCTGGGATCCAATAATACCAGCTCCTCCACTCTCCCTTATGAGCTTTAAGTCCGTGTTCTGGCTAGTCTTTCTTTTCTCCCCAAGGTCTCAACTAGATCAATGCACTGTGTCCCTAGACATAAAGCAAAACCAAACCAAAACAGAAAACCTTAAGGGAAGCCAACAGCATCCACCAGCTAGCTCCCCATTACCTTTGACACCTAACAAAAAAAAGAAACCTGAGATCCTTTAACAGCTCAGCTGAACTGTTAAGTGTAGTTTAAAATGGAAGGAAAAAGTGAGCACACTTCACAAACAGGTCTTTAAAATTTACCATGAAAACGTCGAATTGGGCATAAACTCTTTCCCGTGCAGTACGGCTCTGATGCGTACGACGCTATAAAGTAGAGACGAGAGAGAGAGAGAGAGAGAGAGAGAGAGAGGGGGGGGGGAAACAAACAAACCAAAACGCAGTATGCTTTAATTGCATATCCCCAACTGTCCCTTCTGCACATCCTTACAACAAATACCCTTACAGAGCAACTAATGCCACCACCCCTCCAAAAAATGATCCTGGTTGTCACAGACATTAGGAACTTTGAAGGAAAGCACAAAGAGGCTGCTAGAGTTTGTGTGCGTGTTCTTTTTTTTTTTTTTTTTGTCGCTGGGTTTTTTAAGTGTTTCGCCCAGCTCCTCCTTCCCCCGCTACAAACAGCAAACACACGAGTGAGCTCATTAGCTCTTAAATTAAGAAACCTTTCCACGCAGGTGAGCGATGAAAAAAAAAAATAATAATAATGAGGGGCCGCAGGAGGATCCTATAAAAGTTGCCTTGCAGTTCGCTCCTCCAAGCCCCGCAGCGACCGCAGGGGGTGCGGTTCCCAAAGCCACTTTCACACCTTGGATAATGCACTAGCAAAGAGAAGCCCGGAGAGGCTGAAGTTTCCGCGGCGGGCACCGTCGGGGAGACGCAGCCCGGGAGGACGGAAGGGTTGGGCTCGCTACCTCTGCACACCGGCGAGCCGGGGCTCCTTCTCTCAGGTGAGTTGCTCCTCCGGTGGCTCTCGGGGGACCGTCGCGGGCGGCCCTTGGTCCGCGGCGCCTGGTCGGTCGCGGCCCCGGCCGCCGGGGGCGTCGGGCTGGGTGGGCTGGGGCCGAGGGCCGCGCCGGGCCCCGGGAGGCTGCCCAGCGAGGCGGCGGCGGCGGCAGCGGGCGGGCGCGTGGGACTGTGCTGGCTGCCCCGCAGGAGCTGATAGGGAACCGTGGCGCGGATGGGCTGCAGCAGCCGGCCGGCTCCCGAAGCCGGGGCACAGCCCACTCCGCCGCCTCCCGCACCGGTCCCACTCCCCGCGGCGGGGGCGGCGGGAGGGGAGCCCGCGGCGCTGCGCCGCATCCTCTGCGGCGGGGGATGAGGGGTCTGGGAGGAACTGGAGGAGGAGGAGGCAGTGGACATGGTGGCTCCGCCGGCCCTGGACGACGCCAGCCGACACCGAGGCGCGGAGCAGCAGACTAGCGAGCGTGTGGGAGCCGGCGCGATAGTGCCTGCGAGTGTGTAAGGGGGAGGGGCGGCGGCCTGGGAGGGGCGGAGTCTGCCGGCTCCCCCTTCCCCACGCGCACCCCCGCCGCCTTCAGCGAGGGGGAGGGGAAGGCTGCGAAAACAAACGTCCCACAGCCCCAACCGCCCGGTGGGGCCGGTACGGCGGTCACAGCCGGGGCTGCGAAGAGCCCGGAGCCGCGGCCGCCACGGGCATCGCGCTGACGGGAGAGGGGCGACTGTCCGGATCTAGGAGCAACGGGGCGCCCGTAGCCAGGCGGGGCTGCACGCTCAGGGAAGCCCTGCAGCTACAGGGAGGCCGGGGCTCCTGCTTCTGGGGACTCGGTAAGGGGTAAGGGCCTGAAGATGTCTGGTTCTCCCGGGAGCCCGCGCCACCACCAACGCCACCGCCGCTGCCTCCGTCCTCTCCTCACTCCAAAAGGCAACTGATCCCCCCACCCGCACCCTGTTGGGGTACCGCCTCCGGGTGCACAGGACCCGGCAGCAGCCGACCACCGTCATTCCCATTGGCTCGGCCACTCTCCACCAGAATTGGAGTGATTGGTTCCAGAATACGAGTGAGAGGAGCATCTACCAATGAGAGTGGTGAGTTCTACTTCGGAGGTGGGGCGTGAAGGGTGGAAGCATGAGGAGGGGGCTGAATGCCCTGTAAGAGGCTTGAGAGTTGACAGCCTTTGAGGTGAGAGCGAGACTTTGATTGGGTTGCTTTAGGAAAGTGGGTCCGGGTGTCTGCGCGTGCCCCGGACACCCACAGACACACGCGCACCCGGGTAAGCAGGTTTCGAGGGCTCCACCCTCCCGGGGCCGATTGTACAACTTGAGACAGGGGACATTTAAAAGCAAACTTGACTTTGCGAGTACACCTGCTCTAGTAGGATGTTTCGGAGTTGGAACCAGAAGGATCCATCGCTTTCCGCTTAATTTTAGTAATGAGTTTTCGTGCGAAAGGGCTAATTGATTTTTTTAAAAAGGCAGTATCTGGGTGCTGGGTTGAGCAATGGGCTGATCCTTTTCACAGCCTATCCTAACATTTGTGGGTATGCAGTGAAATGAGATAATCAAATCTTATGTTCCGAGACAATTACTCAAAATTGCAGCGGGGTCAACAAGAACTTGTACATCATTGCACCAGCAGTTAGATATATCAAGGGAGGGCACCCTGTTGCCTTTCTCCAGAAGCAGATGGCCTCTTGGGACAAATACCAGATTTAATTTATCAACCCACTGTGATAAATTTAGTTTTTATTCTGCAATGAAACTGAAGAAATACAAAGATGTTTGGATGATTATCAAAAACCTAAGTTTCCCTAGAAAAAAAGCAAGCAGGAACAATTACCATAAAGGCCCACATTAGTGCCCTCTATTAATTTCCTTGAGATAAAAAAAAAAAGAGAAGTGGGAAGTCACATTGTCTGCTCTTGTGTCGGCCCACACTGACAAGCTTCCTCTGATTTCAGGCAATTTATGCAGGGGTCAGTTTCACTTAGAAGAGCCATCCTTCTCTGTTTCCTTGTGCCCTCAGCCCAGAAAGCATGGTAGGTTCTATAAACAGCAAATGAAGCAAACCTAATATAAATACTGGAATTGCACCTAATACTTCATCCTATTAAGACGGGTGATAGTTCCTCACTTTATCACACATTAGAATGATTAACATCTATTGAACATTCACCATGTGCCAGTCACTGTTCTAAGAATGGTTTATGTTGTTAGCTCATTCAGTCCTAAAATCCACAGTGGACACTATTATTAGCTCCACTGTGTTCTCAGATGAGGCACAAAAAAGCTAAATGCCTTTCCTCAGATTACTCAGCTAGTAAATGGTGAGCTAAGAATCTAACTCAGGTGTACTAACTTGTGTTTGTGAGTAAGTCCTTAGCTCTGGCATCTCACAGCTTAAAGTTGTGGGGTTCATGTTTGTGGAGAATTTTCCATAGTCCACAGATCTCATCTGTGAGTTAAGTTCCCATTAGTTCTTTTACAGACTTATATAGAACTTTTACAAGTGAAGATAGACTGCAATGTACATTTTAGCTTTCTAAAATAGCATATCTTAATTATAATTATAAATACAGGAAAGATTTTACACTTTCAAATTTGATATATCGTGGACTTATTGTGTTAACTATTTCCATCTAAAAGATTCCTCATAATTAGGAAACTGCATTCTTTTTTGAGATAATGATAAATGGTTTGCTTCTTTCCAATGACATTTTCAGCATATCATGAACAATAAATTTGCCCCATTTTCTTACATAAAGGTAAAAAACTGCTGGTAAATTTTTAAGTTGTTCATTAGATTACATCATGGTTTCATTATAGAAATGTTATCTCTGGCCATTCCTAAATATAGGTAAGGAACAACCGCAACACATTAGATTACAATAATTCTAAATTTATACCAAACCACAGTTATAACGATCAATACTTGATTTGGATTTAAAACAATCTACCTGTCCATAATTTAAAGCATTTCTGTGTTTGTTCATTTCTATAATAGCCAACTTAAATCAGAAAGCTAAAGTGAATCTAAATGATCTACAGGGGTGGGCAAAGAGGTGGTTTCATAGTTGATTGTATGGAAAGTAATGCAATAATAAATAAATGATAATACAAGAAGAAACATTTTTTATGCACTCATACCTGTAGACCTACTTTTGCTCACCTCTACAGCATGAACATACTATTTTCAGTTGCTGATAAGTCACCATGACCTACTAGGGTGTTCAGTCACCTTCTCTTTGCTAAAGAAATCTTGGTTGTCCCTTAACCTATATTCTCATGGAATAAGTACTGGTTTTCATGCATAAGGAATCTTTTCTTTAGAAAAAATGAAATGTAAGCTGAAATCAGCTAAACCCAATGTCTGCTTTCAAATGTCCATTTTTGAGTTCCTAATATTTTATTCTTTTAAGCCTCTCTTGGGGGATAATAGAGGCTTAGGTAAAATGTTCCCCTCAGTAAATGGAAACCCCCCAGAAGGAGGTGTGGATTGCTGGGGACAGAAGATCACTGTCACACTACTGTGCTAGCTGTGAGCAAGGGAGGCCCCAGTGCAGGTCACCTCCGTTTGCTGTAATGATCGCTGGAAAACCTACCTAAGACTTGACGTTAGTAATGACTCTTTACTGTGTTGGCCTGGCTAGAGGAAGGCAACATCAAAAGCACAATTGGGTGACAAAGGAAATGTCTTTTCCTCAGTAGCCCATGTCTTCTCTGTCTGTGGGACAAGTATTCACCATTAGCTTATCTGAGGTAGAATTATATTATGCAAACTTCTTAGTTCATATATTTTAGCTTTAGATGAAAACTTGGAACTGTTGGTCACATATGATTACTATGCAGCCCCATATGGAGAGAGAATAAGATAAAGAACCATCAGGCCTACAGAGCTATGAAAGCCTCTTTCTTCCTGTTTCATCCAGGTTTGCCAGGCTGTTCATCCAAGGCCCATCCAAATCTAAGAGTCAGTCCAGGCTGTCAGTATTAGCAATGAGGTCATGGCTGAGCGAGAACACTAAACAGATCTGCACTGATGTTCATCTTAAGCTGATTAAGCTCTTCTGTAGGTGGATTCTTTGTAGCAACAGCAACAGAAAAGCCTTGCCTGAATTCTTGTCCCTGGCAGATGCTTACAGAAAACTTCTCACTGCTTGTGACAGCCTACGTGCGCCTTTGCACTAGGTGTTCCCTCCGCATGCAAAGCTCTTGCCCTAGATAGCCACATGGCTTTCTTTCTCATCCCTGTTGGGTCCTGACTCAGATGTCACCATCTTCGCAGTGACATCTTGGGAAACTTTTTAAAATGGCAAGCATCCCCTAGGCATTCTGTAGCCTCATCCCTACTTTTTTCCCCAGAGCATCTGTCACCATCGTAACATTATATATCATAATTATTTTTTGTTCTGTCTACCTGGACTATAATGGGCATTAGGGTAAGACTTTTTACCTGTTTTGTAACTGCTGAATCTCCACACTAGGGCTCAGTACATGGTAGACAATCAACATTCACTCAGTATTGTTGAAAGAGTAGCAAATTCTATCCAGTGCTTGTCTCATGAACTAAAATTGTGCCTTTTGTTAGAAAAAATATGATAATAGGTATGTCTCTGCTGCAAAGGCATAGAGACCATAGTAGAAAAATGTTCCATGTGGCTATTAGCTGTAAACCACACAGATACCTGCATTGGGGCCGACATTCAAAAAAGAAAGCATATCTTGTATTAATGGTCCTTTTACCTGCAAAGTGAAAAATATTAGCCTTCGGAGGCTCATTTGAGGTTGAAAATGGAAAATGAAATTGGTAATGAAGAAAAGGCAGTTGAAATTTGCAGGGAAAAAAATAACCAACTGAAATTGACAGAGGACAGTTGAGAAGGATCAGTTAGGGAGTGACATCTGCTACCTTGTAAGTTAGCGCCATTTCACTGGTAGAAATAGCTATTCTCAAGAGGCCTGTATGAAGGAACTGAAAAAATTATATTTAATTAGGTAGAAGGGAACATTTCATGTAGATAATAAAAAAAAATTGCTTTCTTCCCCCTCACCCCCACCCCCGCTAGCTTTAATGAAATATAATTGAGATGAGGTTGTATAAGTGTAAGGTATACAATGTAATGGTGTGGTATAGGTTATCATGCAAAGTGGTTTGTAAAGTTAGCTAATAGATCTATCACTTCACATAGGTAAAAATTATTTTTGTGGTGAGTACTTTTGAAATTATTCTCTTAGCCACCTTCAAATATACAACATAGTATTGTTAACTCTAGTCACCAGAATGGACTTTACATCCCTGGAATTTATCCATCTTACAATGGAAGTTTTTGCCCTTTGCCCACCTGCGCCCATTCACCCTCTCCCCACTTGCCTGCCCCAGGCAGCCACCAATCTCATCTCTGTTTCTATGGATTTCAGTTATTTTAGATTCCACGTATAAGTGAGATCACACAGTATTTGTCTTTCTCCATCTGACTTATTCACTTAGCAAAATGTTCTCAAGATTCAGCCATGTTATCACAAGTGGCAGGATTTTTTTAATGGCTGAGTGGTAGTCCATTGTATATGTTTACTGCATTTTCTTTAGCTATTTATCTGTGGAGGAACATTTAAGTTCTTAACATGCTTGGCTATTGTAATAATGCTGCAGTGAACAGGGGGCTGCCAGTATCTCTTCAACATAATGATTTCATTTCCTTCCAATTTGCTATTGGGTTGTTTTGCTATTGGGCTGTATCGAGTTCCTTATATATTTTGGATATTAACTATCAGATATGTGCAGGTATTTCCCCTAGTCTATGGATTGCCATTTTCTTTTGTTGATCGTTTCTTTTGCTGTGCAGAAGGCTTTTCAGTTTGATGTAGTTCCACTGGTTTATTTTTATATTTTGTTGTGTATGTTTTGGGTGTCCACAGAAATTTTGCTGAGGCCAATGTCAAGGAGATTTTTCCATAGTTTGTTTCTAAAGGAAGTTCAGAAGAAGCAATGGAAATAGCGGATGCTTTATTTTTAACTGGTAAATATTAAAAGAGTAAATATGCAATATTCCTACCAGGATAAAGAACAGTGATGAGGATAACCAATTTTTTAGCTTTCATCTCCACAGTAATTCCTGTTGACAACTGTGATGCCAGGGGCATATCCCCTAAGCTGGTACATAAGTAGGTTTTTATCAGTGAACTAAAAGACTGTATTGTGCAAATACAACACTGACAGAGGCTAAAGATGTGGGGACCAAAGTACTACAAATATTCTTTTTCCATGCTCTGATATTCCACTTGTGTTAGTTCCAAACATGATGTCAACACAACATAAGAGCAGTAGTATCCTATGGAGAGAGGTTAGAATGATTGTGTCATGGATTAATTTCTTAGGTGGCTGAATTTTACTTTTGCCATGAGAGTGTATCGAGGGACTGCTGTTAAATGCAACCAATTCATCACCACTGCTTGACTAGAGAAGTTTCTTTTTATTTATTTTTTAATTCTTTTTTTTTTTTTTTAATTTTATTGTTGTTGTATTACATCCATCCCCTTTTTGCTCCCCTCTGTCCCCCCACCCTCTTTTTATTTTAAACTTTTCGTAGCATACAATTTTCAGTGTTCTACTCAGCATCTTATTGAAAAGGCCCATGCTAATACATCTAAAAGGACTATATGAGTGTTCAATGGCAACAATACTACTCACATCAGGCCTCCATTAACTCCTCATCAAGTTCTTTATTAAATGTCTTTGTAGTGTTGGAAACTGTTATATACTTTGAGGTCCAAGGAATATGTGTTAGGTTGAGCAATGTGAAGACTGCTGACAACACTGATTAGCAGTTTTCAGTGGCATGATGATGTGGAAGTCAGATCGGAACAGGTTGAATAGGGAGGCAGAATTAGTTTGTAGACAACTCTATGAGAGAATAAACTGAGGGTTGCTAGGTGGGAGGAGTGTTAGGCTGATGGGTGAAAGAGGTGAAGGGGGTAAGAAGTACAAATCTTGTTGCAGGGCATACCTTTTCTCACACTTTTGTAAATTGTAGTCCATCACAAGCAACAAGATAAGCCTACAAATAAAGGCAAAAACCCATGTCTAAACATATGTTGTTCATAGGAGAGATGCAAATAAAGGAATACAAAAGTGATGGGAGGGAAAGATAAGTTTTGAGGAAAGGCTTCAGAAAGAAGACAATGAAGAAGTTGGTCATCAGGAATACATGGGATGGTGGGCGATTGAGGAGTCACCTTGACTGGTGGTTAAAGGGAAGTAAGCTTTGGTCTGTGGATGGCAGGTCATGGAAATTGCCAGGCAGGATTTGCCCTTGACTGCATATGCAGCAAGAAGCTGCTGAAGAGGCTCGTGTGGATGGAGAGAACCTGAGTGGGGCTGTGCTCTGTGAAGGTTAACGCAAGAATAGTTTACTACCTGGATTGGAGCTTGCCGACAGGAAGACGATTCATCAGGCTTTGAGAAGAGTCTGCGTGAGTTTAGGTGATGTGAGTTAGGGGAGTGACGAAGCCCATGGAGAGGAGGAAAAGAGGCAAGTGATGCTCTTTCTCAGCTGACGGACTCTGAAAGCGGGAGGCTGGGCAACTCTGAAGCCCCAGGCTTGGATGACTGAGAGGGTAGTAGTGGCTTTAATAGAAAAGCCAAGAGAAGGAGTAGGTTTGGGGAGAAGATAATGAACTCAGCTCTACATAAAACAACCAAAAGATACTTAAGTGGAGGCAGGGTTTTTGTCTGTTTTACAGAGACATAACTGACATTCAGCACAGTATATATTTAAGGAATACAGCATAAAGATGTGACTGACATTTATTGTGAAATGATTATTACCACAGTAAGTTTAGTTGACATCCCTAATCTCATATAGATACAAGAAAAAAAAAGAGAAAAAGTGTTTTGAAGGCAGTTCTAAACTGATAGTGAAGTTGAAAAGAGCAGATGAGTATTTAGGGTTATCCTTGTTTGTATGGTGATTAAAGCCATGGACACAAATGAAGGTGGCAAGGGAGAAAAGCATAGAAATACAGGAAAAGAGGATTGAGGGGAAAACATTGAGAAATGATACAATAGTGGAGGTGGGAAGAGTTATACAAACAAACAAAAGTACTAGAAAAGAAGGCCAAAGAAGCACTTCTTAATAAAACAGAGTTTGGTGTTTTAGAAGGGAAGTTTGGTAGATGCCTTGTGGATCTGGTCGCTCATGTCCACCTTCCCTAAGAACGAATCCTCCCCCAACACACAGAGGGCCTGAGAGCCATGTTTATACAGAATCACCTTGTTCCTCCGGCTATGGTTGCTGTGACCTGAGTTTGACAACTGGCCAGTGCTGAATCAATCCAGTTTCTCCCCCTGGGAATTCGGAATTAAGAAATACAATATATTTCTAATAAGGGCATGACCTGGATGAACACAGAAACTTGTGTAGGCGGTGGCCATCCTTTGTCACCGGCACAGAGAAGCACAGAAAACCTGCCTTCTGAGAGAAAAGGATGAAGTGGCTTGCAGGAGCTAGAAACGAGGCCAGATGATGTGGGGGCAGGACAGGGAGAGGACCTGAGACTGTTTTCTGTTTCTCTTCGATCCTCTGAAACCATCCCCACACCTGCCTACCCCTGAGAGGACCTCAGCAGATGTATTCCTACTGAGAAATTCACAAATTTTCCTCTCTTACCTCCTCAGGGACTTCATTTCTTCAGTCATTTTCTTCCCTCTTGTTCATCATCAAGTCTTTGATAATTCCAAATATGTGTGAACGAATTCCATCCTAACATTAAAAAATAGCAAAACAGAGTCTTATATTGCCTCCTTCCATCTGCAGTTCTATATCTGACTCCTTCACAGCAGCACTTCTTTATAAAAACTTTTTAAGTTTTTCAATTACATTTGACTCAGTATTGTATTAGTTTTAGATGTCCAGCATCATAGTTAGACATTTATATAACTTAAAAAGTGATCATCCATAAAAGACTTGTACCAACCTAACACCATACATAGTTATTAACAGTGTTATTGACTCTCTTTCCCTAGGCTGTATTTACCACCCTGGGACTGTTTTGTAACTACCAATTTGTACTTCTTAATCCCATCACCTCTTTCACCCATCCCCCCAACACTCCTCCCACCTGGCAACCCTCAGTTTGTTCTCTGTATCTCTCATAGAGTTGTCTGCAAGCTAACTGCCTTCCTATTCAGTCTGCTCCAATCTGGCTTCCACACCATCACGCCACTGAAAACTGTTAATCAGTGTTGTCAACAGCCTTCACGTTGCCAGGCCAAATGGATACTCCTTGGACCTCTTCCTACCCCAGCTTTTAGTAGTTTTCAAAATAGTTGGTCAGACTCAACTTCTTTAAAAACTTTTTTTTTTTTGGTGTCTTGGATACTGCAATTACCTGGTCTGTCTCCTACTTTGACCAGGGCTATTTGGTGTCCTTCAGTGGATTTGCCCGTGTAGTCGCTTCTAAAAATCGGGTTCTGTTCTCTGCTTTCTTCCTTATACACTCCTTCTTGGTAACGTCAGCCATTCTCATGGCTTCAGTATACAAAATGCTGGCAACTCTCAAATCTTTTCAGTTCAGACATTTTCTCCAAATTCTGTATTTGGATATCCAGTTGCCTGTTTGACATGCCAAGTCTCCAAGAATATCTGAAATTAATGTTTCTGAGACAGAGCTAAAATTTTAATTTCTATATTCTTGTGTTTCCTCCATCAAAAAGTAAGTTTTCTCCCATGACAGTAAATAATATCACCATACACACAGTTATTTTAAAGAAGACAACCTGAGCACCATTCCGTGTTGTTTACTCTCCTTCCCTCTTAACCCCAACTCATAATCTAGTCCTATCACTTGTGCCTCATAAATAGATGTCTAATTTATCCATTTTTCTTCATCTCCTTTGCCTACCACATTAATCCAAACCATCATCATGTCTTACCTGAGCTATTGTTATAGCTGCCAACTGGTCTTCCAGCTTCTACCCTTAATCTGTTTTCTGCTTATCAGTCAGGATAAACCTGGAGCTATGTTGGACCATGTTGTTTCCTGCTTGAATCAGTTCAGTGTGTTCCAATTTGCAAAAGAATCCAAATTCCTTAAAATAGCTTTAAGGTCTGGCCTGCTGTAGCTTCTGCTCCCTCTCCTACCTACTCTGTGCTACCCTTTAAGTCCCAGCCACAGTGGCCTCCTTTCATTTCCCCTGAGACGCCGCTGCAAGGTGTACCCTCACCATAAACTCCTCGACTTCTGTGAGTGGCTTCCTCACAGTCTTCAGGTCTCAGTTTAAATGTCATGTCCTCAGAGTGTCCTTTGAGTCCTCCCTCATCACTAACCTACAATTTATCATTCAATTTATTTCATTGGTAATGCTCATTACAAGTTGCAGATACATATTTGTTTATATGCTTATAATAAGTCTTCCCCACTAGATTGTAAAGTCTTCAAAAGCAGGGACCCTGTTTCTTCTCTTCATTACTTGATCACAAAGCACCTCGCTAGTGCCTAGAATAGATCAGGTGCTCTGTAATTGTTTGTTGAAACTTTACGGGTTGCTGACAGCTTCCTAGGTCTGGATTCCAGTCCTTGTGCATCCTTTTTACACTTCTGAGAGGAGTTTCCTGTAGTTTTATCTTAAAATCCTCCTTGCTGTTTCAGTTTAACTTACAGGTGTATGTTCTTACAATTAAAAGGTTGATTGTTGAAGTTTTTAAAAGGATGGGGTGATCAGCAAAGTCGCATGTTGTGAAATGGGCAAGAAGGTTCAGGGCTAAGCAAGTCAATAGAGCTCATCACTTGTAATCGTCAAACCAACAGTGTCTGTAAAATGTGTCTCTGTGGAAGCCAGATTATAGTGGGTTCAATGAGAAGGGTGTGAAGGCAGATGCAACCAACGTACACTGTTCTTTTTGAGATATCCAACAATAAAAATAAGACATGAAGTAAAATGGGATTTGGGTTGAACGGAGTCCAAGAAAGTATATGTTGGTTTAGTTTGAAAAGAATAGGGACTAGAAATAGTCATTTCTTCCCTATTCCCTAATGCCTATGAGCCAAAGGAAGACAGCATGAAGAAGCAAGGTTTGAATGGGGAGAAGGATTAGTGGACTTAACTTCCATGAGGCAATACAAGATTAGATCAAGAGCACAAGGTGGACAACAAGGGACAGTATGTCCCCCTCCATTATAGGGAGAAAAGGAGATAAGAGGATGAAAGTAAGGAAAACTTATATTGAGCAAAGGGAGGTTGGGTGGGGTCACTTCTGGAAGTAGCAATGTCATCTACAACTGGTTGTCAAGAGGAGGGTCAGAATCTCTTGAGAGACTTTTGCAAACCATGCCTCCATCCCTTGACTTCATCTCTTTCCTGCCCAAGATTGCTGGTGCTATCCTCTGTCACTGCCATAGAGTGGGGACTCATCGCTGCTGAAAGCCACAATGGCTGATGGGAATGTCCCTTATTCCTTAGGTGGGAGGGAGCAGAAAAAAAGCCTGCAGTCATTGAGAAGTGTAGTCAGAAAGGAATATGAGGTTTTAAAGAGCTCTGATATCATGAGAAATCTGACAATGACACAGAACCATGTTTTTCAAACATGCAGATCACCACACATTCTTGGGGACCTTCTAAAATATATAGATTTCAGCCCTTTTCCAGGGAGTCTGTCTATTCAGCAGGTCTGAGAGTAGTAGGGATGGGAGCGCATAAATTTAAAAAGTCCTGCCAGTGGCAATGTTTATGATTGGGCAAATCTGGGATACAATAGATTTAAAATGAATAAAAGTTTACCAAATTTAATTACAGGCCCCAAAATATTTTCTCAATTCTTAGCCAACTGCAGAGAAATGTTGATAACTAACATCAGTTATAGCAATTACCCAGGGAGAAGAGTTTTCAAAGAATTGGTACCTATTCTATGTTCCAAATCATCTACAGTGATTTTACAGTATAAGACTAGTTTATAGAGAAGGTCACTGAGGAAAAGGTAAATGGAAACTGACTGGCTAACAATCATTATTTGTAAGATAACGAGTCAGATATTCTAAGCCTGTTCTGCTTCTAGTTTGCTTAGCTCCCAGATTAATAAACTAAACATAATAAAATCTAAGAATGTAACTTGATCTTATCCATTCCTAACATTCTTAAAGGAGAGCTTTAGCACACTAGCAGGAGAACCACTCAGAGTAGGTTCAGTTTAAGGTATTTTTTCCATTCCCTCCCAGAGTGATTTGTATTGATATACAACAGCCAGGCCCCAGACCACATTCTGGACTACAAGACCTCCCTAATTTGTACCAGTTTTCCTTTCTTCTACTTAGTTCTGGCCATCAGGTATCAATTAGTACTGAATCAATATTAGCTGATACTTCCTCAGGTATGGGAAGTGTGGAAACCTGATCACATGAGCAAACACAGCCCTTCCTGGCTACATCTAAAGTAAGGGGGCTGTATTTATATCAGGTGGGGGTAAGGTTTTGAAACAAATCTCATGCCACCGTCATTTGCATTAACTTGATGTACTGATTGATATCAATAGTCAGGCTCCGTTTTCAGTCATTACCATTTCCCTACCACCCTTCATGCTTTTGTCATTCTTTCAGGGTGACTTCTCCTGCCGTTCCCAGTTTTTCTCACCTCCAGCCATGCCATATGCCGTATATCCCCTTTCATTTCTAGTACTACGGGGTTGAGTTGGATGTGCCAAAGAGGACTTACTTTCCACATGTGCTTTCATTGCTCACCCTGGGTGGGGCACTGTCCTAAATAAACTTCAGTTTTGCCTCAGCACCATTACCCAACAAGGTATTTATCCTACCGTCACTTAATACATGAAAATAGACAAGGTGTTTAAGCTTGTTATTGGGGAAAGAAGCTTTCTTTGCTCATTTCCCTTACTCAAGGGCCAGTCCCGCTAAACTTGCTCTTAGCAGGGCACAAGTACATTTCCCGCTGAAAGAACTGCTTCCTTTGTTACTTATCAATGACAAGGGATCTCATCATTTCTCCCAACACTTCCAGGTCATAGCTCCTCAAGGTGTAGCTGTACATTTAATACTCTCATCGTGACCATTGAAAACATATGTTCAGTATTCAGCCATAGATGAAAACAGAAATGTTCAAAATTCCAACAAAATGGTATGATTCTACATGATTTCTCCCTCCTGTATCCTGAGCTTTACAGAAATTTCATATTATGTTTAAAGCACTTTCCTACCTATGACCTTTCTGAATGTAGCAATTCTGTAAAGTAGGTGGAACACATGCTCACAGATGGAGAAACTGAGGCCTGCAGCATTGGCTGGCATCACAGTTATCCCATATTCAGAACTGGAAATCAGGTCTCTTGGCTCCAAGCCTGATGTTTTTCCTTCACTATAAAAATTGCCTAGGTTGCAAGAGAGTCAGGATTGTGATCCTTTGGTAATACAGAGCATGGGTCTTTCCCATCCTTAGTCTTTGAAGGGCCTGTGATACTGCCTGAGAGACTGATTACCTATGGTCAGGGCAACCTGACGATGCACTCTGACAGGACGAGAACCTAGCTAAAGGTCCTAATTAAACATCCAGAGTTCCTGATAGGAAGACAGGGCGTGGTAATTATATATCTTGCTTTGGGCTTATCTTCTCCATCCTCACCCTTACAACTGTTTTCCAAACATCGGTAATGACATCTTTCAGAGCCAATGCCTATAAACCCATAAGCCACACACTGAAATCTATTCAAATGTAAGGCTGAAAGGAGATGTCAGTGCTGCTGGACTTGCATGGAAAGGGAAGTGCTTAGGAAAGAGGGTAGCCTTCATTGCTACGCCACTGCCCTGCTCTACTACATAGGTGTGCAGTCGTGTCCTATTGATCTGTGGGGGTGCATATTAACCCATTTGCCTCTAAAATTAATTAGTGGCTGAAAACTAGACTCCAGTGCATGTGTATGTAGCTGAGAAGATCAAGTAAAACCAAATGCAGTAGGCTGACATTGGAAAACGGATCCAAGTTAATGAAATCAACCTGAAACCATGAAGGAACTGCTTCTAAGCAAGGTGAAGACTCTATCAAGACATAAATACAGCACAGAAAAGTGGTTGTCCTTGGCATGTGGCTCATAAATGGACCTGAGTTAATAACATCATAATTTCTTAAGAATTCAGCACGTTCTTGCTATCATGACAGCAACATAACAATATATAATATATAGTGAAATTTCCCAACATAGGTTATCACTGGCCAGACCATAGATAATATGTCCTGTCTAATTCAGGGCACCACAGTTTGGAAGGGTTGAAACATTTAGAGAACTAGAAAGTAGACTTAAGAAAAAGTTGAATGAATTTGACTTAGATAAGTAGTTCAGAGAGCTTAGGAGTGGTCTTCAGGTATATTTAGTGCCATAAATATTGATGTGTGGGTATTTTTTCATTATAGAAACAATGTAAGGAAATATAATAGATTTGAGGGAGAGTGAAAAGAACTAGCATATGTTCAACATCTATGCTGTTCTGGGCACTTTGTGTACATTTTCTCATGGAATCTTCACAGAAACCCTGCAATGGATCTTCATAGAAACTGAGAATGAGAGAGAGTAATGAAGGCAAAGGTCAAAGTCCTTTATCTGGTCCTAAGGTCTGTTTACCTCCCAAGTCCTGTGCTTCTGACAATAATCTCTATAATATTACACTAGGTGAGGTTATGGAATTCTCTTCCTTCTTTAAATTCATGAACAGTTTCTAGAGATATATGTGGGATAATGATATAACAATTCCTATCTAGAGATAGGAAAATGAATTAAATTTCTCTGAGGCCATTTCCAGCAATTATTTTAGATTAAAATTCAGATCAATAGAAATTTAGCCCAAGGCTTTTATTAGGCATATTAGTAGTAGTAGTAGTAGTATTTCAATAAATATCTGAGACCTGTGGCATGAGTAAGACTTTAGGTGTTTATATTTCAAGTTTTTTCCACCTACTTACGTCCAAAAATAAAGAACTGGTTCAATAATTAGAATTCTATTGAATGGTTATTCTCTATGTCATGGTTAGAATTATATGCAAAGAAACATGTCCACAAAGATATTGCCAAGAGGGATGTCAAATAATTAGTGGAAGAAATTTTAATGATATAAGAAAATGTTTTTATATATTGTCAATTAATAAAATCAGAAAAAAACAATTAGGTATATTTCTGATTGAAATTAAGTACATATTTACATATGCATGAATAAAACAACCAGAAGAATATATACCATAGTATTAACAGTGGTTTCCTGTGGGAACTGGGATAATGGGTGACTTTTATTTTCATCTCTCAGCTTCTCTAAAACAGGTCTTATATATATTACGAAAAAATGCTTTGTGTCCATACACACTACACAACTTTCTGCAAAAGTTTTTAAAACTTAGAAATAGAATAACAATGTATTATGACTATGATTATGTATACGATAAGGGAAATTTATTAAATAGCATCAAGCCCATTGGTGACAGCAAATTGTCAATGTACTCATGAACAGAAATAAAATTAGCCATTCATGTAACTTCTTATGCTAAAATTATATATTATTACCAGAGTTCTCTTAGCCCCAGGCCTAAAGTCTTCTATTCAGAAGGCACACAGAAAACATACAGCTAAGCACAGGGCACTCTGTGTGTAAAATAGAGGTAATAATCATGGCTGCCTCATGGGATTCTCAAAAGATTTAAGTAAAATAATGCTTCTAAAACTCCTAGCATAGTGCTTGACATATTTAGTGCTTGGCACATTGAGTGCTCACTTTGTTGGTAATCATGTTCTTACTGATAAGCTAAAGAACAGAGTAATTCTACAGAGGAAGGTAGTTATTGATCTAAGACATTCATATCAGCCACCTGGCACACATATTTTATTTTAAATAGCTGTACAATTAATGTGGGTGGTGTCCAAAGGAATCTCTGGCACATTGTAATTATGTAGTACATTTCATTAATTACACTTACTAAGTTTTAACAAGTCAAGAAAACAGGAAATGAAGCCATGATATAATTCAGTTTTTAAAAATAATTTTGCTTATTGTTTATATTATCAAAAATGATTGAAATATAAAAGGAATTAGCATGTTACAACTACACTGTTATTTGCATCTAAAAATGGTTATTTGTGATTAAAAACAGCTTTGAATTTAGATATATTCTTTACACATAATATAAACAAAAAGCACACATAATATAAACAAAAAGCACATCTAAAATTCTTCTTTGAAAGTACCGTGATCATTTGCAGACTGCCTTGGTCAATTCAAGCTGCTATAACAAAAATACCATAGACTAGATGGCTTAAACAACAAACTTTTATCTCTCACAGTTCTGGAAGTTAAGAAGTCCAAAGTCAAGGTGCTGACAGTTTTAGTGTCTGGGGAAAGTCTGCTTCCTGGTTCATAGATGGCTGTCTTCTCATTGTCTTCATACTGTGAAAGGGGAGAGAGAACTCTCTAGAGTGCCTTTTATAAGGGCACTAAGCCCATTCATGAGGGTTCCACCCTCATGATCTAATTATCTCCCAAAGGCACTACCTCCTAATACCGTCACATTGGAAGGAAGAGGGTAAAATTTCATCATGTGAGTTTGGGATGGGGGGGACATAAACAGTCGATCTATAGCAGAGACATACTACACACCCTTGTTTAAATCACTTTAACAATGTATTGTAGATAGAATTGGAATGGTAAAATGTTCCATATTTTTTAAGTATGGATCCTATTTCTAGATGAAGACACATTAACCCAATGATTTCAATGAATAATGCTTAGGTCTGTCATCACATTTCAGAATCAAGAATAAAAACCTCAGTTACCTACTAAGTGAATGATGTAACAATTAACTGGTAAGAAGTGGTTCAGAAATATGAGTGGGATTTTTTTATGAGTACTGCTATTTTTATTAGCATCAAGGCTGCATGCTACAAAAGCATTAAATTTATACATTTGCGGGGGAGGGCGGAGGAAGAGGCAAGGAAGGGGAGCAGTTTAGACAAGAATCTAGTATAAAGGAACCATAGACATGGACAACAGGTGGGATTGACTTTAGGGGGAATAGGTGGGTGGGGAAGGGGACAGAGGGGAGCAAAAAGGGGATGGATGTAATACAACAACAATAATTTTTTTTTTTAAATAAAGCAAAAAAAAAGAAATTTATAAATTTGCTTTAAAAATCTACAGTCTACTATTATCTGACAATTAAATTTAGACTTGTTTGTCTCCCTCTCCAATTGAGACCAGAAGTATTTATTTAGGAGAGCAAAATGTATTTATTTGGAGAATAAGGATGTGTTGTGCCAAATGCAGCCATTTTTCGAAGTGCAATTAAGGGCTATAGTTCACATGGCAACCCTGCCCCTTTCTATCTCAGCCCTCATGCTCTGACCATCTTCCTAGCTGCCCCCTGTATGATTCTCTCCAGGGCCATTGATAATTAATGCTTTCTAGGGATCATCTTCCTCACCGCTACCGACGCTTCTTTTTTTCTTTCTCAGGGAAATGTTTGTCCTAGGCGCTATTTCACAACCTTTGCCCAGCCTTAAAAACTATTTTCCAGATAACAGGTTTATTTGGGGGCCCAAGAGGCAAGAAAATGGGAGAGAAGGGGCTCAGGATATTATCTCCATCCAGTACACAGCTGGATAAGCATATTCTGCCAAAAGCCACTGTTTCTGGATTTCCTTGTGTGTGTGCAGTGGAATTCTTTAAAACCTTATCAAATGTTGGCATTTTAAACCTTTTCATGTTTCCGTTTCAATCATATGCTTTAAATATGATCAATTTTAAAGCAAGAAAATGAGAATGCAGGTAAAATTCAAAGGGGGAAGGGATGGAAGCCTATGAAAAGGTCTCTACACTCTCCCATGTAGAGAAAATTCATATTTGACTCAGTAGTGGTTCTACATTTATATTCCAGGTAGCAAATTATTCTTGTGGGTAAATAAGGAATGGTTTTTTTTTCTCTCCCCAAGGAGAAACTACATTACCAGATTTGCATACTGGACAGCAGCTGCGAATATAGGGCAGAATATTTTTAAATTGCATTTAATTGATTATACTGTTACAGTTGTCCCCATTTTTCTCCTTTGGTGCCCTCCAATTAGCCCCCTACTCCTTTAGGCAACCCCTGCACTGCTGTTCATGTCCGTGGGTCACGCATACGTGTTCTCTTGCTACTCTTATTCCCTATGCTGTACTTTACATCCCCATGACTATTCTGTGACTACCAATCTGTGCTTCTTAACTCCTTCACCTTTTGCATCCACTGCCCCCCAAACCCCCACCCAATTTGGCAGCCATCAAAATGTTCTCTGTATCTATGATTCTGTTTCGGTTCTGCTTGTTTATTTTGATTTTAGATTCCGTTTTTTTTTATAGGTATTTGTTGCTATTTTAGTGTTCATATTTTGCTCTTCTTCATAAAGAAGACCCTTTAACATTTCATATAAATATAGTTTGGTTGCGATGTACTCCTTTAGCTTTTTCTTGTCCAAGAAGCTCTTGATCTGCCCTTCCATTCTAAATGAAAGCTTTGTTGAGTAGAGTAATCTTGGTTGTAGGTTCTTTTTAGCACCTTGAGTACTTCTTGCCAATCCCTTTTAGCCTGCGAAGTTTCTTTTGAGAAGTGAACTGACAGTCTTGTGGGGGCTTGTAGGTAACTATCTTCATGCTTTTAAGGTTCTCTCTTTATCTTTTAACTTTTGGAATTTTAATTATGATGTATCTTGGGGTGGGCCCTTTTGGGTTCAACTTGTTTGGAAAACACTGCATTTCCTCAACTTGTATGTTTAATTACTTCCCCTCGTTAGGAAACTTTTCTTTCATTATTTTTTTTAAAACAGGTTTCCAATTTCTTGCTCTGCCTCTTCTCCTTCCAGCACCCCCATAATGTGAGCATTGGTTGCTTGAAGTTATCTCAGACACTCATTACATTATCCTCAATTTTTTGGATTCTTTTTACTTGCTGTTCTGATTGGGTGTTTTTTCTTTATTATGTTCCAAATCGCTTATTTGATTCTCAGCTTTACCCATTCCACTGTTGATTCCCTGTACATTGTTCTTAATTTTAATTAGTATAGCCTTGATTTCTGACTGATTCTTTTTTATGGTTTCCATGCCCTTTTTAAGCTGTTGAAGTTCTCTTTAAGTTCACTGAGCATCCTTATAACCAGTTTTTCGAACTCTGCATTTAGTAGCTTGCTTGTCTTCATTGTGTTTAGTTCTTTTTTTTTCTGGAGTGTTGTTCTTTTCTTTCATTAGGGCCATGTTTCTTTGTCTCCTCATTTTGGCAGCTTCCCTGTGTTTGTTGCTATGTATTAGACAGGGCTGCTCTTTCTCCCAGGCTTGGTAGAGTGGCCTAATGGAGTAGCTGTCCTATAGGATCCAATGGCACAGCCTCGGCTATTACTCAAACTGGGTACTTGAGGTGCACCAACTGTGTGGGCTGTGTACACTTTTCCTGCAGTAGTTGAGCTTTGGTCATTATTGGCACACTAAAGGTCAGCCACCACTTGTGTTCTGTCCAGGGCCACACAGCATAAGCTACAAAGTAAAAGGATATGCAGATGGCTGCTACTAGTGTTGGGCTTAGAGGTGCCCAGGCCAGGCCAGCTAAGCTGTGAGCCAGGGCCAGGTGCTCACACATGGTAGTTCTGGCCTGGGGCCCATTAGCTACAAGTATGGGGCTTGTTGAAGCTAGATGCTGCTTGGTTGAGAAAATTTAGAAAAATTTGAAGCATGGGCCAGGGCAAGCCATTTGTATGGAAAAGCCATAGGAAACAGCTTGGGTGGGCCTGAAAAGTGGGTAGGGGAGGGCCTCAAGGAATCACCAGGGTGGAACAAACAGTAGCCTCTGCTAGCACTTCTGGCTGGAAGAAAGCTGACTTCTCACTCTTGCCCTGATGCTGAACAATTCAGTTCCCCCCCACATGTCTCCGATGTCTTTCAATAGGCTGGCCCAGCACTAGAGCTCAAAGGGAGTGAGTTTGAGTAAGTCTATGTACGGGCCCTGTTAAGTCTATGAAACTGCTGGGGAGCCCAACTGTTTGTCTTCTACAGCCTCAACCCCCATGGTCTTTTGCAGCCAGAAGTTATGGTAACATCTCTTCCTGGCACTGGAACCCTGGGCTGGGGAACCTGGTATGGAGCTGAGACTCCTCACTCCTGATTTTTATCTGCCACACATGGGGTGGGACCAGCCTGTTCCACATTTCTGCCTCTCCTACCAATCATGATGTAGTTTCTTCTTTAAATCTGTAGTTGTAGGACTTCCATTCAGCTCAGTTTCTGATGGTTCTGAATGAAGGTGGTTCTGTAGTTTAGTCATTGTAACTTTCATGTGGTTGTGCAAGGAGGCAAGATACCTACACAGCCATCTTGACCGCAAGTCCTGGGGCAGAATATTAAAGATGCTGAAAATACTTATTTTCCTATCATAAGGTTTAGATAGATATCTCAGGCAACATAAAGAATATATTTGGATCTCTAGAATTTAAAGAGCTTGAAGAAAACTGTACTTTGTGTTGGACAGATGTTCTTAGACAGGAAAGAACCAACCTGAATGCAAAGGGGCAAATCAGTTTTTTGAAACTGAGTTTCACTTTCTTCAGCTGTAAAATCTGGTGATTAAACTGCCCAAGTGGAAGGTCTAATAAACATAGATTGGAATAAATCTGCATTTTCCAAGCCTAGTGAATTTTAAAAACTGAATTAAGCGATAAACTGGAATCTTGAAGATGAAAGAAAAGAACTCAAGTCACACCTCCTGAAAAGTGGTCTAACTAAAAATTCTGTTGTCTCTTTGTAATAAAAGAGGTAAAGAGACTTAAAATCAGCTGGGTTGCTGCTGCCCCCACTCTAAGACTACCAAAGAAGTACTGGAAAAGGAATAGTCCCTACAGAAATGTAAATGTTAAAATAGAAACAGTTTACTTTGATTTTAATCCAAAAATAAATTAATTAAATGTCAAAGGTGTCTATTCTAACTTCAACTTATCTGAAGAAAACCTAGTACACATTGGTGCTAAAAATCTGTCCATGACACCATGATATGACTGAATATTCCCTATACAGTATGTAGGTGTTAAAGAAATGCCATAGTGCATTTATTATAAAATCGTTTTTCCATTTTAACATTTCTAAACTGTGGATAAGATCTGAAATTAATGGCATGTCATAGTTTGATTGGCAGCATCTTTTTTGTAGCACCACTTCGAGTAATGTCACAACTGACGTAGATGGTGTCTCAGATTTGATAAAGTACAGTATTCATTCCATACAGTTTAAAACCCAAAACTGTCTAGAATCCTAAGGACCTCATAGATGTTTTAGTATGTGTGAGTTATCTTAAGAGTAAGCTGGGATGTGACCAGTGTGGCTCAGTTGGTTGGGCATCATTCTGAAAAGC
This sequence comes from Noctilio leporinus, assembly GCA_004026585.1. Lineage (NCBI taxonomy): Eukaryota > Metazoa > Chordata > Mammalia > Chiroptera > Noctilionidae > Noctilio > Noctilio leporinus. The sequence continues at coordinate 65,097 of PVIW01000483.1, read as the reverse complement.
AAAAAGCTACCAGTTTGATTCCTGGTCAGGGCATTGGGCACATGCTTGAGTTGGGGGTTTTGTCCCAAGTTGGGGTGCATGTGAGATCAGTGTTTCTCGTATTGATGTTTCTCTCTCCCTCCCTTCCCTTCTCTCTAAAAATAAGTAAAATATTTTTAAAAGGAGTTTTACAGGTAAAAGATTTAGATCTTCATAAGACCCATATAACGTAAATGCATTTAAAATTTTTTTTAATTGAAGAATTTTTGTCACCCTAGTTAGATCAGCTCAAAACAGCATCAGTTCTTCCACAACTGCTTCAGAGATCTTAATTTAAAGGAAGAAACAGCGAAGCAGTTGGTAATACTGATGATTAAAACAACTATTTTTTTTTTAAGATGAATATATCCACATACCACATACAGATGTGTAGATGAATCTGTGGAAGGATGTGTCAAAAGTGGTTATTTCTAAATGAAAACTGTGAGTTTTTATTCCTAATGCATATTTTATTTTAAAACTTTGTCACATTTACAGGAATAAGAAAGCAATATGTTTTACTTTTTTACAATTAAACAATAGGTATAAAGTACAGCTAGAATCTCCAAGGATGCATTTGCTTACAATTTCTTCCCCAGAAGTTGCCATCTAGTCCTGCTAGTTGAATTTAAAGTTCATCATACATGAGGCAGTGAGAACCCACAAGCTGATGTAGGAGGAATAACCCTGTGCTCCATCTGCATGGAGACGGAGACTTCTAGATGTTTCTGTGTATTGACAGTACAGTGAACACTTGCAATCTGCTTTTTCTGGCCAGGCCACAGAAGGGAGCAATTCATTTAAAAGCATAAATTCCTGATCTGGATTTTGTTCAAAATGCTGGAGCTGAAGAGTCTTTTATTTGGATGTCACTTCAGCCCCTGAAAGCATAAAACCCCATCAGTACAGGTCTTTCTCCTACAGTAACCACATTTGTGCCAATTAAAAATATTGATAAGCACTATTGGAATAGAAGTGATGTAATACTAAACCAAATGTCCTCTTTTGCTTAGCTTTCAGCGTTGTTTTCGGGTGCTGTGACTCCTTTACCATGTATTGGGTAGTAAATTATATTTCTGGCTTTTATATTACTCAAAAGAAGGTCAGTATTATTCAGGTTCTTTGTTTCCTCAAGTCATGTTATTAACATTTATTGGCTTATGTCTTTTTCCTCTTTTATCTTAGATCTATATAATTTTATTGGCTTTGCAAGGAAAACAGATACCCTGATGGTCTGAACTGGTATTTGAGGAGATAGGCTCACTTTTAGCTCACATCTAATAACTTTAACATTATTATTTAGAAAAAGATAGCAGGCCATGTCCTCTTATTCTAGATTTTAATATATTCTTTCTGTCACTGAATAACAAAGCAACTTGTCCTACTGATATACATTAGGACCCATCAAACTGTGAATTATGTCTCATTACTTTTTTTGCCAACTAAGAGCAAATGGTGGTGGACAACATTTCAGTGACTTTGGAATTTAGCACTTCTTCACATATTGCTCAGAGAACAGCTTTTCCAAAGATCTCAAAGGGAGAAAAAGGGGAACGGAATGGACAATTGATTGAATTATTTGTAACATTGGGCAGTGGAACCTCTCTAAGCCTCAGTTTCCTCCCCAGTAAAACAAAGAAAATAATTTCTTCTTCACAGGGTGGCTGTGACTATTAAGAAGGAGGATGTAGTACTATGAAAACAATGTATAAAGTACTGCGTTGGTTATTACTATTGCATAAGTAAGAGCATTGAGCGCATTAAGAAAAACCTTATAAAATTTGGTGCTTTAGCACTGAAGGTAGCCATTAACCAGGGAGGCAGGAAAGGGACAGGTTGAACACGATCGACCCTGGCATTACAAAACCCACTCCCAGAATTCCCAGGTTTGCAGCACCCTTCATGCTCGGTCAAGGCCAAGGGTCCATTCTGCCTCTCAAAGCAAAGGAAGTTCTCCTCCAGCAAAGGTGGTTGATGTTGTCCACTTTTATATCAGTAAATGTGGGACTAGTGATGGAAAGGAAAGGAGGGGTTAGCCTTATCTTGAGGGACTTCAGAGAAGCTTTGCCAGCTGGGAGTTGAGATGCACAAGGAACTAGATTTAAACAGCTAATGGGTGTTAACTAAATACACCACGAGGAAAGCTGGCCTGGGGAAGACAGGTCAACTCTTTCCGTCTTTATATAGAAGTTTCACACTCCAAATAAGAGTTAAAGGGAACAGACTAGAGGGTTTCAGTGTCCTGAGCATAGAAAGATGCCTGCTGCCGAGACCTGCTCTGTTTTCTGTAAGCAGAAATTCTACCTGCCACTCCCATCATCTTATTTTGTGACAACAGAGACAAACAAAGGGGATTTTCCTGAGCAGCATGAGGGACAAAGAAATGGGCAAATTATTGAGAAATTGATGTGTGCTCACTGAAGAGCAACAAATATGATTTATAATTCTGGAGGGCCTGCCTTCAGAGGGAAGATGAAAGAGACAAGTCGCCCAGCATGACCACTAGCTCTAACTAACAGAGATTGGCTCATCGGCCACATGTACTTGAAGGGTGTAAATAGCAGAGACAGAGAAATTATTTAGTGTGGTCCAAGGGGATAGCAGGAGGATTGATGGAAATGAAAGTCAGAACAAAGATGATGTAGGTGGCCGAGCAAGCCTCCTGCCTTAATGGAGAGATCTATTATAGACTGTGCTCTCTCAGCCCCCAGGAGGGGTGGAAGCCCCATCACTGGTGCCACTTACAATTGGAAAAGGCACTAAAATGTAGATCAGCATATTGGAGAGGGAAAAAACCACCACATGCCCTTAGAGAATCAGTGGGATGACTTAATAGGTCTTTTCCATCTCAAATTACTGCAATGTGGCTTGCGCGCATAGGGACCTGAATTGCTAGAATAATTTTCCATCATCTGGGCTGCTTTTCTGCTCCTACCGGGCCTTGGTGAAGAAATGATACTAGGTAATGGAGCGCAGTTCTTGTATTGTAAAGTAAGTCTCCAGCGTACTGATGCTTCGGTGCGAAAGCAACACTGACTGGCTTGTTTTGCATTGAGATGTCACTGTGAATAAATACAAACATGTAATCATGTACGCATACTGATTGAGACCAAAAACAATGTACGCATATTGATTGAGACGCAAAACAAAGGGCAATTGGATGGTGGCTACATAAATGAAAGTCCAAGTAGTTTATGTCCTAACCTAGGAAAATAAATGTCCAAACATTTAAACTTGATCTTTAAAAAAATTAATGGCCCTGGCTGGTAGCACAGTGGATAAGGCGCCAGCCTGCAAACCCAAAGGTCACTGGTTCAATTCCCAGCCAGGGCACATAACCAGGTTGCAAGCCAGGTCTCCAGCCAGGTCCCCAGCTGGAGGCAGGTGAAAGGCAACCATTCATTGATGTTTCTCTCCCTCTCTGCCTTGCTCCCCTCCCCTCTATCTCTGGAAATAATAAATAAAATATTTAAAAAAAAAAAAGTCGTCTATACAACATTTTTTTAAAAATTAAGAAAACAATGATTTGGTCTTCAAAACTTGGTAAGTAAGGAACATTTATTGTGCAGGAACTTGAGGACCCCTGTCTCAAAGGTATTTCTGTCCCCAGCTGCAGTTGTTTTAGTAACTGACACATCCTGAAACTCCTAACAGCCCAGAGGCACGTGTGGGCGTAAGCCAGTGTGAACCTTGGGGAGCAGCGACAAGGGAATGGCACAACCGGGGAGATGGAAACTGGGGCAGGCAGCAGAGCACCGGGGTTACTGTGACTGCTAACAGAAACCCAGCTGTGACCGTAACCACCCCTCTCAGCCAGAGGGTGACACAGAGGCAAGGGGACAAAACTGGTCGGAAGGTGACAGGAGGGTGAGGCAGTGAGAAAATAGGCAAAAGAATCTAGCCTAGGGATGGGGGGGCGGGGGCAAACCCACAGATGTTAAGTTCTCTGCAGGTGGAGGATATCACGGTTCCTGATAAAAATATTGTGTGTGGTTGGGTGTTAGTTAAACTTGACGTTCTGGAACACTGACATTTGCTACACATTCAGGGTTTGACTTACACCCGACAGATATAGGTCAACCCTCATCCTGCTGCTCTCAGCAGCTGTAGCCAATGGGAGACAGAGCTCCCCGGCACACCAGTTGAAGCTGCTGCTAATAGATGGAAATCAACCTAACCCCATTTCCTGCCTCTCTGCTATCCTCCCTTGTCTATTCATGGCCGATTTAGGCTCAGGCTGAGCTGCTGTCACCACTGGGAGACTGGCAGGAGAGAATCTGTTGCTGGCACATTCCCTTCTTATCTAGGTGAAAGATCTGTTTTTAAGTTTTTAAAAGGAGGACTGTGTAAAATACAATACTCCCTCATTAGCCAAAGGGTTACCCTAAATTCACAGAGAGATTTTTGACCGACTTCTGCTTCATAGAAACTTCAGAGACCTCCAGAAAGTAGGAAATCCATGACAGAGGCTTATTTCAGAAAGGATACAGCAGAGGTTAAATCTTTGTCCAAGGTTATTCAGAGAGATGGTGATAGAGGTAGAAAGGGAATGAAGGGGGGCGGTCTGGGAGTAAATGGGGAAAAGTTTCTAATTAAATCTGGAGAAAGAACATCATCACTGAATATGACTGATTTAATTAAGACCCTCACCTTGGGCTAAATTTGTTGGAAATCCCAGTTCAATAACACACATTCCTTTATCCTAGGTGCTCAGACTTAACTGAAAAGTGACTTCAGATATTTTCCTAGGCTCATATTTTTAAATGTCCAACCTATTCTTCTCAACAAGAATGGCATTTAATCAAGCTAGTCTGGTCATGTGGCTCAACCATTTGCCCACTAGATTCTATGGAACTGAATTAGAAGAACAAGTTTCATGTTATATGGTCTATTATAAGTACGTATCTTTCTGCAGGAGTTTGTCTTGTCTCTTTTTGCCCCTTGTGTTCCAGAACAATTAGGCTAAATAAGAACTCTAGGGGCAGAGAATTCCATAACTCAGAACCTTTGATTTAGATAGATTTCTATTTTCTTTTTTTACCACTTTAAGAGAGCAAATGGATTCCTGAAACTCGTTTTCCACTACTTAAGCTTCCAGAGGATATTCCCGACTGAAAGTTGTCCATGTTCTACTTCATGTCCTTTTCATTTAAATAAATGAAATTAAGCTTGTTAAATAATATTTAAAGGAAAATAAAAATCAGCCAAGAATTTACCAGCCAGTGACAACCCCATGACCAGTTTTTGTTTCCTTCTTATTTCTACAAACATGTATATACTTCCCAAAGCTTATCCAAAAATATTTCAAAGGGTTTTCATATCCAAATTGCCCTTCAGAAAGTTATAACAATTATAGTCTATTTTCAATGAATAATGTAATTTAAAAAGCAAACAAATTTTAAGTTTGATTGTTGAACAATGATGCCCTGCCTGCTGGCTTTTTTCATGTACCTTCCTCACCTCTAAGGTTGACCATTTCTCCCCCTTCAGTTGTGTCTGATATTAGTGGACATTGTATTTACTCCTCAGCAATAGTGTTGTTTCTGGAACTGACCCCAGCACTAGGAATGGGTCCTGATTAACATAAACCAAGCAAGGTAATCCAATCTCTCCTGCTAGTGCCTGGCATAAAATCAGAATGGAGCATTCGTCTGACAGCAGATTGGATCCAGCTTGCGACTAAATTGACTCAGTAAGCCTGAAGAGAAGGACTTGTATTTCACTGGCAGGAAAGAACGCATTTCTCTTCTGATGGATGTCATCAGGAAAGCTGGTTGCTCCCAGTTGTTGCTAGGTGCCATCTTACTCCTGAGAGAAATCATCCTGTCCTTTCATGAAGTAATACATTTCCTTATTGTTTAGGTCAGTGTGAGTTTTAGTTTTTATTTATTTCCTTTAAAAATATTTTATTTGTTATTTTTAGAGAGGGGGGAAGGGAGAGATGCAGAGAGGGAAATAGACATCAGTGTTTGGTTGCCTTTCACCTGCCTCTAGCTACGGACCTGGTTGGAGACCTGGCTGGAGACCTGGCTGGAGACCTGGCTGGAGACCTGGCTTGCAATCTGATTATGTGCCCTGACGGGGGAATCGAACCAGTGACCTTTGGGTTTACAGGCAGGCACCTTATCCATTTAGCTACCAGCCAGGGCAAGTTTTAGTTTTTAGAGTGAAAAGTTGTCCTAACACTTTCTGTTCTGTGGGTGGGATGATTTGTTTAGTTTTTGTTAATTCTTCTTGGGTATTATTGGTATTTATTGCTGATCTGGCAAGAACTCCACTGAGAATATAATCTTGTCTTTATATTCCGAATGTCTCCAAGTTTATCATTTGCTCTTCACTCTTGTTTAATGTGAAGATTATAAGTTATATCTATTAAATCTATCAGTGTTTTTGTTTTATATATATATCTCATTCATTCATTCACTAGAGAGGAAAAAAATGTGTGTGCATGTGTGTGCACATTGCACACGTGTGTGTGAACTACAGGTGCCAGGCACTGTGTGAGGCAATAAGACTTTATAATGAGCCAATAAAGACACAGTTTCTGCCCTCATGGAGTTTACACCCTCGTGGGGGATTGAGAATGGGTTAGATATTAACTGAAAAGCCACACAAATGAGTGTGAGCTGCTAATGGAATGATCCCACAAAGGGAACGTCACAGTCTATGAAAGCTTTAATGAGGATTAGATCTAGTTAGGGAAGTCAGAGGAAGCTTTCCTGGGGAAGTGGCGATTGTGCTGTGAATGGTAAAGAGAAGTTGCCTAGTTTGAGTAAGAGTAACGTCCTGCTTAGGAGGAAGCACAGGATAGAGGAAGGACTGACAGAATATAAATGAAGTCCAACTCCTAAGAGGGGCCTGGTGTAAGATGAAGGCAGAAAGGGGAGATGCTGACCATGCAGAGCCAATAAGCCTATGTTAAGGAGTTGTGCATCCTCCCTATGATCTATGGAAAATCGTTAAAGGTATCATCTTTGACAACCAGGTTACCTGTATTTCCAACATCCAATCCAATACTAAGTCCTATAGATTAGTATTAGATTTTGTTTTCTAAGTATCCCTTCAATCTACTCATGTCAGTCCATCCTTTTCCATCCGTCTTTACCACATTTCCTTGGCCTATTCTAGTATCCCTTCTGCCTGGACTAATGGAAAACCTCCATAGTGATCTATGTGCACCAGCCCTTACCCCATTCCAACCCATTCCTACATGGTTATGAGAGTACAGACCTGACACGGATACTATTTGGTGACACCGGCAGAGAGGATCAGTTTGTTTTTCTTAGTTTGTTTTTGGAGAGGAGAGGCTATGGAGTGGGCAGTTGATACATTTAATTTTGGGCCTACTGAGTTTGAAATACCCTTGGGATGTTCTTGAGAAGAAGTAGGAGGTGAATATTAGGGGGATGTTCTCTGTTTACCTAGTTAGAACCATTATCCACCCTTCTCTGCTCTGCTCCATAGTCCAGAGAGACCGACCTGTGTGGAATTCACCAAGATGCCATGTATCCCAGTACCTGCCTCCTGTGTCCTTGGCTTCTAGTTGGGTGTAGCCAGTGGGAGGTACAGGCCGAAGACTAAAGGAAGAGAGTGAAAGCTGACTGTTTATTACGCATTATCTACATCTTACATTCTCTCTTCCCCTTCTTCTCTTGCCTCTGTTTCCTACCTCTTCCTCTTTCCATGGCACCTTCAAACCTTCTTCCTTCCCCTGCCCTTCTCCCTCCCATCTCCTCTTTTCTCTTTCATCCAGTAATCATTTCTACCTCCTTACTTTTTTTTTTTTTACATTCTACAAGAGATTTTATTTTTATTTATTTTTTAAATTTAATTTTATTGTTGTTTTATTACATCCATCCCCTTTTTTCTCCCCTCCGTCCCCTTCCCCACCCACCTGCCTCCTTACTTCTTTTGGCCAAGGCAATGCTAGCTCCCTGAGATACTGCGTCAATATGCTCTGGTGCTTTCTTTCTCCAAACCCTTTGTAAATGATCTCTTAATTTAAATCTCCTTAATTACCCATTTTGAATGTGCCATCTATTTCTTTCAGGGACCCTAACTAATATACGATTCTAGGGTTAAATTTAGTCGCTCGAGTAGAGGTGGTAATTGGAGCCATGGGTATGGATGTAAATACCTTGGGGAGACAATGTGGAGAAGGAATGGGCCCTGAGGAACTCAAACATGTAGTAGCCTCCAGAGGAAGATAGTTCTGCAAAGAAATTGGAGAAGTAGTGGCCAAAGTGTTAGGAGAAAATCCAGGGCCGTGTGTGTCATAGGAAGCCAAAAAAAGCAAAAGGAGGAAAAAGGATTGGTAGTCAAGACTCTCAATTAGTTCAGCCGAATCACTGGATTTTGTGACTTACATTGTCCTGTACTTGTTACATATTTTGTGTTCCCCTTTTAGTGCTTTTAATTTTTTACATTAAGTTATTTTCAATTGAGTTAAATTTATTTCAGAATACAGTTTAAGGTGAAAAATGAACTACCCTTCCTTAGGGTAAAATAATTAAAACATTTTAATATAGTTTATTAAACAGCTCATTACTTTTTCTATTACCATTATTTCCTTCATCATGTATTGTTTTTAGAAGTACTAAGAGATGCTTGAGCACTTTCTAGTGGATATTTAAGAGCTTCCTGTTTGTGCTATAGTGGTTCAATGACTGTTTCTGTGTCATACATTTCAGTATGCATTACAGCAAATGAAACCTCTTAATTCTTTTTTTAATTATTTTTTAAAATCCTCATCCAGGAATATGTTTATAGATTTTAGAGAGAAAGGGAAGGAGAGAGAGAGAGAGAGAGAGAGAAAGAGAAAGAGAAGAGAGAGAAGAGAGAGAAGAGAGAGAAGGAAGGAAGGAAGGAAGGAAGGAAGGAAGGAAGGAAGGAAGGAAGGAAGGAAGGAAGGAAGGAAGGACGGACATGAGTGAGAGAAAAATCAGTTGGCTGCCTCCCTATTCACCCTGAACAGGGATCCCACCTGCATCCTAGGCTTGTGACAGGGGATGGTGCCACAACCGACTGAGCCACCCAGCCAAGGCTAACCTCTTCATTGTGCTTTTCTAACTTCAGACAGCCTTCCCTTATTTAATTGAAATTCAGGGTATTCACCTATGTCATCTTCAAAGTTTTAAAGCTCTACCTAATAGTCTTTCATCCACCTAGAATTGATTTTTAGCATGTAGTGTGAGGGAGGTAAGGGTTCAGATTAATTTTTTTCTATGTGAATAACCAGTTATCTTCAGAATCATTTATGTAAAGCCCATACTTTCTCAACTGACTTTCAGCGTCAGCTCATACATTTGAGAATCAACTTTCCACATTCCACTATCCATTCCTCAATGCCCCTGCACCAAAATAAATACCTTGTTGGGATTTTAAATGTAATTAAGTAAATCTATGGATCATTTTGAAAAGGAGTGACAACTTTATAATACTGAATCTTCCTACCCATGATGATAGTATCTCTTTCCATTTGCTTAAGTATCTTTTAATTTTTCTCAATAATTTATTATTTTATGTATAATGGGTCTTATATTTTGTAAAATTATTGGGTGTTTAATATTTTTTTGATAGTTTGGTAAGTAATGTTTTTTATTGTATGTTTTCATTGTTGCTGGTGTATAGAAATGCATTTTTCAAATACTGACCTTGTAAGTAGCAAATTCACTAAAAATTCTCAATTCTAAGTTATATATAAATTCTTTTGTATTTTCTATGTAATAATTATCTCCTGCAAATGATGACTCTTGAGTGTCTTCCTCTCTAATCATTATAAATTGTATATAAATTTTGTACCACCTAATATTTACAATACCTGACTAGTGTTTATGCTAGTGATAGTCAGTTGCTTGTTACTTTTGTTGAATCTCAGTCATGGTGCCTTTTTTAAAAAAAAAACTGTGAATTCATATTTCTATGGGAATTCTTTGCGGCGTAGATAGGAGTTCATTTAAAACAAATTTTCATTTGTTTCTGCTGGATGCCCATGGGGACTAATGAAAGAGGACCATTTTAAACAAAATTCTCAACTTAAAAGTTTTTATACAGCACCCAGGTGGTACAACTCAGGCAAAACTGACATCACAGCCAACTTATGCTTAGAAACTTTCAGAAAAGCTTTTCCTTCCTCGCCAACCAGTGCTTTAAGAGAAGCAAACATCATTGTTGCCTGCTGTGGGGACAGTGTAATTTCTAGTCTGTCCTTTTGAGCTTTCGGTAAGACGTTGCCTTTGGGCTGGCCCTGGGCTTTGTCACCTGTCCATATCTCACCAGGCTGTGCACATTAGAACTCAGTGTCAGTGTCCAGAACATCTCACTAGGGCCTTGCTTTGAATTTGCTTTGACTTTATTACTAGTCTATTGATGCATTAAAAATACATATTTCTATATTTTATTCATCAATTTTATTTATTGCCCATGGGAAAGATGTTGAGGGTATCTGCCGTGCCCGGGGTCTTCCATCCACCCCCTCTCGTACCTTAGAACCTTCCACTTCCAATATCTGTTTACCACCTAAATCTAAGTTTCAGAGATGCTGTCTACGCCCGTCATCTGCTGTCTGAGTGCCTCTATTGTTGATCAGTCCCACTCTTAAAATTCTTCAACCTTACTAGGATTCCAAATGCTCGCTGTCCGCTTGCCCAAGTTCATCCCCATCCAGATTAGAATCTATACAATGTCCTATGTTACAAAAGACAATAGAAAGAGTGCCTTCCAGAGTTGTGCCATGCTGTGGCACAGGTATTATGTTCCATCATCATAATCACCTTGTTTCACCTTGTACTTGTGTCTTTTCCTGTTTAACATCTCATCTGAGCTCACAACTGTTGCTGATTGCCCACCACCACACCCACCAAATTTCTTGCATCTGTAATATGGTCTCAGCTTTCCTTCTGTGATTTTGGATGAACTACCCTCGTCTGTATTTAAGGCTACCCTGCCCACTGTGCACACCGTCCTGTTCCATTTCCTTTCGTCTGCCCATGATAATCAATGATTCATCACCATATTGTTTTTTCTCCTGCTCTAAGAATGGGCGCATGCTATCAGAGGTTTTTTTTAAAATCTTTTTCCCTCAGCACAAAAAAGGAGACTTCTTATAGAAAGATGAAGCTGACATATTTTTCTATATTCCTCCAGCTAAGTAAAACTAAAACCCTTGGGCATTACATAGAAAAGAAAACAGAAGCTTCAGGATAAAGAGGGGAAGACAAACCAGACCAGGACTTTGGGACACGAGGAAGGACAGTAGCTAGTTTCCCATGTTACTTGTTCCGTTGTTTGCCTCCTGTTTCCTCGACTTGAGCTGAAGGAGCTGGCAGTCTGCGAACACCAACAGGTGCAGGCTGGAAAACCTCAACAAAAGCCTGCTCTGTTGAGCCAAAGCACCAGGAAGGGGTCAGCCTAGCAAAATAGAGAATGTTTAGAATTCTCTAAACTGCTCTCCTCCAGCCAAAAACCACAGAAAAAACCGTGGCCACATCCCACCCATGGCAGCAAAGGCGCAGTGGGAAGCTTCCGCTAGGCTCAGCCCGCTGCGGGGCTCTGCCAGTGCCCGCGCACCACCGGCCCAGATGGCCTCAGAGAGGACAGGGAGATCAGCTGGGATTTTCACCCCCACCAGGTGGTAATGATGCGCACTCCCGTCCCCCTCCCTAGCACTGGTGGGGACCACGTGGGGAACCTGGACTTCCACCCAACCTGTAGTCACAGGGCCCCCCTCGCCCCCTAGATGGGGTGCTGTCAGAGAAGGCCACGTGGGCTGCAGGGCCTCCCCTGCACCCAGCAGTAATGGGGCCCTGTTTGGAGCAGCAGGGAGGCGGGAAGGTCTCAGTGGAGGCTGCGTAGGGAGCCGGAACCCAGTCGGGCCCAGCAGCAGTGAGGAGCGGTAGGCAGCAGGCGCGGGGCGTGCCCTTGGCCTGTCTGGCTGGTTACTGTAGCCCCCAGCCTGCCGGGAACATTGCTTGGCCTCACAACGGGGCTAATTGCATGATCTTTCTCAAACCACTCATCCCTTCTTGTCTCAGTTTGCTCCTCTTGAAAGTGAGGATAAAATAATAGAATCTGCCTCTAGGTGGTTGTGAGGATTACGTGAGTGGATACACGTAAAGCTCCTGGGATAGTGCCGGGCACGCGTGGTGCTGGCCGTGGCTGTCGCTGCTGGTGGTACCGTTCATCCCCAATGGGTGTGTGCGCCTCTCAAACAGAGCGTTAGCCATACCCCAGGAGTTTTGATTTGCAATGTTTTCATTCTTCTTGTTTTCTAAATATTCCGTAATCGCAGTCTTGTTTCCCCTTGTATGCCCTAGAGATATGCAGAAAAGTATTTTTAAATTTCCAAGTGGGTGGGAAAGTTTTGTTTAAATGTTTGTTCCTAATTTGTAGTTTTATTGTTTTGTGGCCAGAGACTATGTCTGTGTACTTTGTGCTTTGGGAGATTTATTGATGTTTTCTTTTTAGTCTAGTGCATGATCTATTTTTAAAAATAATTTCTTCAATTAAAATAATTTTCCCCTTTTTCTCATTGTGAAGGCTTTTATGCTAGGAACACATCCTATAAACACACTTTCCAACACACCAAACTAGACAGTTAAATGAAATAAAAGCTTCAATCATGTTGAGTTAAAATGCTATATTCCCGTTCAATTTGCAGTAAGCACAGATTGCAGAGCTCCCCGGAGGGAGAGAAATGGGAGTGGATACGTTCAGCCTTCAGGTGGGATTTGTTAGTTGTTCTTCTGCTGCCTCTTCTCTCCCTCTCATTTCTGCTTGTAAAGAATGTCTTTGCTTCTAATTATAGCAGATTGTAATGTCCAAGGTGGCCACAGCAGTATTCCTGGCTCCCCATGCTGTTCCAGGACCTTGCTACTTCCCATCAATAGGTGATGTCAGTCCTTTTCCCCTTGAATTAGTGTAGAACTTTATGATTGCCTTAAAAAAAAAAAAAAACCAGACCGGAGTATAAGTCATGTCATGTGACTTCCACGCTGGGTCATAAATGGCAATACGGCCTCTGTCTGGCTCTCCCTCTTGTCATACCCACCCTTGGTAGCCAGTCACCATGCTGTGAGGAAGTTCAAGCTCTGTGGAGAGGCTACTTGTTGGTGTTGGGGCCACTGCCTCAGCCAGGGTCCCAGTAATAACCACCACCAATCAGGAGACATGAGTGAGCTAGTCTTCAGGTGATCCCAGCTCCAAGCCATCCCCACAGTGCCCTGCCTGAATCTGTGACCCACAGATTCTGTGAGCATCACAAATGGTTTCATAGCATGGACTTACAGGGTGATTTTGTACCCATCTATAGTAACCAGATCACTAAGGATGGAGTGACCCCAGCTGATCAAATAATTTCATATAAAAGGAGGGTGTTATAATGAAAAAATCATTAAACTAGGATCTGGGAGATCTGAGAGACCTGGATTACAGGCTGAATTAGCTCAGAACTGGTGCTGGTCCTTGAAAAATTCATGTAACCTTTCTGAGTCATAGTGTTTGAACCTTTCTGGTCCTTTTGAATTTTACAAGAATTAATGTCTTGATATGGGAAATTTAGTATTATAAAAGATTTCATAAGGGATATATTCTGTAGTTTCTTGAGACATTAAATATCCATTACTTGATAACCTTGATTTTTATAGTTAACTGTCAAAGGGCAATCTTCTTTCCCTCATTTCCAAACTGTTGGAAACAATTTTCCAAAGTATCGACAGTAGAGGATAGGATCATTTCTTATCAACCCCATTTTAGCATGAAATCAACCAGAAGGCTGGCTAGGCATTTGCTGCCGAAGAGGGGCCTCCCTCCCCCGTCTCAGGTCACAGTAAGACATCAACCACTGCTTTGGTTGCCCACTCTCACGTTGTCCGGGATCTCTGCCTACTGTCGGGGCATTCGTTGTGAACTGCCAGGTGACATGATGCCAGAACATGCTTCCTGTGATTTTGCCGTCTCTGTCTAGATTCAGCAGCTTGGGAATGGTTAACATGCTTTGCAAAGCTGAGTCTGCTATGGGATGAATGACTGGTTTCTCATCACCTGTAACGCTCTGAAAGTTGAATTGTTCCGAGCAGTCATCGATTATCCCACATACCACCTCACAGAAAAAGCTAAAGCAGTGTCTGATGTGCATTTTCCAACACACAATACTCCGAGGTCCCTAGACCTTGTAGAGTGTGACGATTTGGGACAGCTGCCCCAAATCAGTATTCAGGGGACCCAGCCATGCTGGCAGCTTGTCAGTGACTGAAGGAGCACCAGCTGGGGCCCCAAAACATTCTTGTACCCGCTTCACAGAGCAGCACACTTAACTTCCTCTCTTTTCCGAGACTCACTGACCATTCCCTTTGCATCCTGATGCTCCCACACACGGAACCAAGTTATTAGGTTTCTCTCTCATGTAAATTCTATGTCTCCTGAGAATCAGTCATTTTTCTCGCCTGTTAATGACAGTTGTAGTCTGTTTTTATAATGATGTGGTTTCATTAAATATTACATAAATAGATATGAAATATCATACAAAGAAAAGAACTGTCTCTCTGAAAACAAGTTGAAAGCGTCATGAACTGTGAGTGATAGAATTGCGAAAGATTGTGGGGAAAATCTAGAAGGATTGCACACACAGATCGTTTCCCATTTATGAGTTTTCACTCTCCTTTAAAGATAGCCATACTTTAAATCTTAGCAAATATGTCATAGGTGTGCTTTATTCAGATACCTTGTGCTGGAAGGAAAAGCCTTGACCCTCTGTCAAAAGATTGGCCAATTGATATATACTTGTTTCTAGTTAAGCAAAATGTTTGTAGAAAATACCATTTTTGATTTTGTTGCTTTAAGCTACATTTTAGCAGACCAACTACCGGTCCTGCTCCTAAGAGATGAGTTGGCGTGGACATAAATTCAGTTCATGCCTCCTTTCTTTTTCATCTCCACAAATAAAGAACTGTCCGGACTGCCCTCTTCCTGCTGCCAACTACAAACTGCCACTTTGTGACTTTGTTCTCCCATCCAGGATGTTCTTTAGCTTTAGCTAGAGCTTCCCAATCCATCCCCCACCCCACTTCCCCCATTAAGTCCAGGGCAGTGTGATTGGTTCCATCCTGGACCAGACTTCATGGGGGTGGCTGCCTATAAATTCACTGACCCAGGGGATTCTCTGCCAATCTAAAAAGACTCCCTACTCCTGAGCCCTGTGATTGTTTAGTACAGCACCTGATTCCTTTCCTTCCTTGCTTCAGCCAGTTTTTACCACATGTCACGCTTAGTTAGCACCAGGTGCCAAGTATGTAGTAGTGAGTAAAATGTATTCATTTATATTGTAAGCAACAGATATACTCATACTGCTGGTTCTAGAATAGTCATTTCATTCATTGTCACTGCATTATAATGTTGATGAGATGCCATAGGAACTTAATCTTGTTTATATCAACTACCTATGGTAACATTGGTTTCCTTATATGTTGTTCAGCTTAAAAGTAGCAGAACCTATCTATGATGTTAAGTGAGGATTCACTATATTATCAACAGAAGAGCAATAGTTAAGCCTTTCTTTGTTGCTAAGTTGGTAAACTGATTAGGGAGAATTTTCATGAACACATTTGACTTGGGAAATTGTTATGCATTCATGTACATATTTATGCATGTATGTATTTGTTTGCATTCCTGTGGAAATTAAATGAACTAGGGCATGTAATACTTTAGTTTAATCCAGGGGCTGGCACACTTAAAATAAGGGGTGGGAGACTAGATAATTTTGGTTTTATGGGCCACAGAGTCTCTGTTGTCACTTCTCAATTAAATAAGCATGAGGAACAGTCATAGCTTAATACATGAATGTATGGAAGTGGCTGTTGCCTGATACAATTTTATTTACAAAAACATGGAGGAGGCCTACCTGGCTGATCCTTGGAATCTCTCAAAATAACCTAACTGGCTCCTCACTAACAACTAAACTTGCTCAAGTCGCCTCCCTAAAAGGATCAAAGTCCCACATCACTGCAAAAGGGTGTCTTGTTCACCATCTCGACTCTTCCGCCTCTCATTTCCCGCCAGTGCAAAGCAGTGCCACCTCTGTGCTGCCACCCACTGCAATCGCCCTTATCCAGGCCACCAGCAATCTCCAGGTTACCAAATCCCTTCCAGCCTCTTTCTCTTACTCAACCTCCCCAGTTTTCAACACTGCAGACCGCTCCCTCCTCCTTCTGGAAACACTGAGCGTCTCAGAGCTGACACAGTTGGGCTCCCTCCGGCACAGAGGCCACTGTCACCAGGGCTCATGGCTTCACCTGCCAAAGCGGGAGTCCCTCAGGGCCCCGTCTGGCCCGACTGCTTCTCCTCTCCTCTGCCTTCAGGACCTCAGCCACTCTGCAGCTTTAAAGGACACCCTTATGCTTAACACTCCCCCGATTGATTTCTTCAGCCCAAATCTTTCTCCCAGTTCCTCTCTCCTTTACCCAGTTGCCCATTTGACATTTCAGGTCTCTCAGGTGCCTTAAACATAAACTGCTGAATAAATAGGATTGAATAAGTAAGCTAGTTTACCTGGTTGTCCAAGCAGAGACCAGAGCCTAATTTCTAACTCCTCCTCCCTTTTGCTCCCCTCATGTGTTACCCAAATATAAGCCTTCTTTTTCCTAATCATCTCCTGAATCTTGCCCTGGCTCTGGGTGCCTGATTCCCAGGCTGGTACAGCTACATCTGTTGCTAAAATACTGAAATACTTCTATACAGAAGGGAAAGAGGCTGCTGGCCCACACCCCTCTAATGCTGCGTCCCACCTCTGGGGCCCACCAGCCCCATCTGGCCTGGCCTGGCCCAGCGGAGGCCTGCAGACCCTGCGCAGGGCCAAGGCTAGCTATCATCCATCCTGATGGACCAGTGCTCACGCCAGACAGGCTTTTAAACATTTTAATTTCATCCCTGACTAATACTACCATCACTAAGATATTCCAGCACTAGAAAATTTTCTCTTGTCCAGATTACTGGAAAAGCAGCCCAGCTGATCTCTTGGCTTCCTGCCTCCTTCATCTAGACTCTGTAGAGCAGTGAGAACAATTTTTCGAAAATGCAAGCTGACCGTATCACTTCCCTGCTTAAAACCTTGAAACATGGATAACAGTCAAGATAAAACCCCACCTCCCTAATAAGTTCATCAGGCCCTTCATGACTGGACACCTCATTCTCCACATTCCACCTCCTTAGAGATGTCACCCTTCATTCCAGCTAAAGTAGGCCCTTCCTGTTATACTCTCCTAGCCCCTTGCTGTCTTCCTTGTATTGATCACAATTCAACATGCTTATGTGGAGTATTTTTTATGCTTTCCCTTCTCAACTATAAGCTCCCTGAGGGCAAACACCATGCCCACCTAGTACACTGAGAGATCCCTTGCCCATGAATATTTGATAAGTGAAAACATCTGCCCCCCTAAATCCCTTTTTGCTTCTTCCTTTGCTACTTTCTCCCTTGTAATCTACTGTTGTATGAAGTCAACATTTATTTGATAATATCTGGTAATGAAGTATTCTCAGCTCCTTAAACATTCCACACAAATGACTGTCCTTTGCCTGGAATACTTTTGTCTACACCCTGCTGTTATTTCACCTAGCAAACTTCTGCCTGCCTTTCAGGTGTCAACACTGTCCTGATGCCCTCCAGGACACCCTGCTTGTTAGTTCCTCCATGACGGAACTCTTGATACTATAATTCAAGTGGCCATTTCCTTTTCTACTTCCCTTACTGGATGATAAGCCCTATGAGGGCAGGAGTGTGTCTGTGTGTCATTTTTCTTTTCTTTTTCTTTCTTTTTTTTTTTTTTTTGAAGATTTTATTTTATCATTTTTAGAGAGAGGGGAAAGGAGAGAGGCAGAGAAGGAGAGACATCAATCTATGGTTGCCTTTCACCTGCCTTCAGCCACGGATCTGGCTGGAGTCCTGGCTTGCAACCTGATCATTTTTCAAAGTACTCTGCTCAGTGCCTGGCACTTGGTAGCTAATATTTAGTCCTAAAGCAGATATGCTAAAGTCTGGGAGGGAGCCAGCAACTTATATCCATTTGAGTGGCAAGATACAAAACAATGATTTTGTTTTCTTTTGTTTTCTTAATGTTGTGCTTCTGTGACAGGCAGTGACTATACCTGCAACCCACTGTTTGCGCTGAAACTGGTTCATAGTGAGAAGTACAAAATACAGATTGCTAAAAAGATCTATTGTGAGTCTGCGTTTTGTAGTGTACAAAGAGGATGTAAGAAGATAGTAGTTTTCCTTCCTTGAAACAATTTCATATATATTTTTTTCATTTTGAATTCATGTAATTTGGTTAAAAAAAAAATCTCTTTCTGCTACTCATTAATGGCAGTTTTATAGTTTCATTTTGCGGGACATATAAATAGTTATACTATAAACAGCCAGTGGTATAATGAATCATTGCAGTCTTATTGTGCATATGTTTTTACCACAACTCTCGGGGAAGATGCTATTTGTACTCTGCATTTTTAAATTATGCTAATATGATTAATCATTATGATCTTATGCTTCATGATGGGTGCAAGATGTTTAAGCCTCTGATAGTCCTTGTCAGGGGCCTGATTAGTGCTTGAGACCCAATCAAGAGGCTGTTGATGAAGTTTAAGTAACACATTAATAAGTTATGTATGGCGGAGGAATTGATCACTATTAATATAAGATTGTATAAACTAACAAAATAAGGATAAATAATATTAATGTACATGAAACTTGTAGCAGCTACTATAGTCTTAGAATGTGTTTTACCATGCTATGTCCATACCATAGTTTTTGCAATGAAAGGTGAAAATGGCAGAGTAAGTTGTGATTATTGTTACTAGGAAAATTCATCCATATCCATATCAGTAAATAGGTGTTTTTAAAGCCCAGATTTCAAAGTAGTTCAGCCATTCTTGTATTTTAATGTAATCAAGCAAAATGCAAAGTAGAAGAGACACATTTTGGTTGATTATTATCCTGCTAAATCAGATTGTTTCTGTAATTGTCCGACACAAATACCAAGCTCAGAGGGAGAAGTGTGGAGCGGGGTGGAAAATGCAGATGTATGTGAAGAAAGGGAAAGGATGTTTTCATAATTTTACATGTATCCAATAAATTGAAGGTTTGCTTCACAATCTCAAAATAAGTCAATTGAAATAGATGTAGTATAATATACTTACATTCCGTTTTTTAAAAA
Source organism: Noctilio leporinus (assembly GCA_004026585.1). Classification (NCBI taxonomy): domain Eukaryota; kingdom Metazoa; phylum Chordata; class Mammalia; order Chiroptera; family Noctilionidae; genus Noctilio; species Noctilio leporinus. Next base: position 45,880 of record PVIW01000483.1, on the reverse strand, counting down.
ATTTGTTTAGAAGTAGAATCAATCCCCTTTCAGAAGGAATCTTATAAAGAACCACAACATAGAAAACAGAATATATAAAAATAGGGAAAATATTTTTAGTAAATATGTCATTAGTTCAAATTTATGATATTTATTCAAATTCAATGAAAAGGCAAGACTGTTTTGATGAATACCAAAAATTAAAATTAGGGGCTTAGATGACAATTACCATTTTGTATGAGGTTTAGCAGCCAATTTATTCTTGTGATTGCTTATTGGTTGCATAATATCCAGGTTTTCTTGTGTACAAAGATAAGGTTTTAGAAATGGTAAAGACAAATTACTACTTGTTAAAAAGCTGCCTGTAGTCTTCCAAGAGGGGATTCACTTGTTCCGTGGGCTGCACCAAGTCAGTGGATCTGGTGAGACAGTAAGCGTGTTGTTGGTCTCTAGTGCAATACCACTTGGTATGTGACACCCTTGAATGTGCCTGTTTTTTTAAAGACAGTATTCTAATAGTTAACAATGAAGTAAAACGCCAAAGGAATGTGTTCTGACCCCTTCAGTCTCCACAAGGACCCAACAGGATGGGGCAGAGTAAGGGTCCTTTTCCCGCTGATTCTCTCCGAATTGCAACCCCCGCCCCTACACAAGGATTTTAACAACACAGTTGCCAACCTCCCCTGCCTCCACGTGGTGCTGCTGCAGGCACACGTGGTACACTCCTTTTGCCGTATTCTCTATTTCACTTAATGTCGTCCCCATCCTAGGGGCTGGGCTTGCCTTCACCTTTTCCCTCTTCCTCACCCTAACGTTTCCTAGCTCATGAAGGTCTATTCGCACCAGCTGCAAAATATCCGTGGAGCCCATCCTCTCATCTCCCCTCCATCCCTGTTCGAGGTGGCCGCCTGGCTACCACCTGATGACTGGAGCTTGACCCAACCCCTGAAAGCCAGTGCTTCAGTTCTGAGGCACAAGTTAGATTGGGTCATTCCCGTGTTCAGGCCGCTAATGCTCTCTTTCACGTCTCTTGTGAAGGCTGAATCCCGCAGGGCAGTACTGACGGCCCTTCCCAGTGTGACCCCGCCAGATTGCTCCAACCTCATCTGCTGGCTTCCCGTGTTCACGTGCCTGGCACTCCTCACACCGCACGCAAGGGATAGCTTGCATCTGCGTTCTGGGTGCCTGGAGAACTCTCGCTTCAAGATCCAATTCAAACATTACCTCCTTTTCAAAGCATTTCTTGATTTCTCCAAGCAAAGCAAGTTGTAGCGCTTCAGCTTCTTTTGTAGTACATGTGCTTGTGGCATTTGCTTCATCTTTTTTTTTTTTTTTTAAAGTTGGGTTCATCTGCTTGAGTGTCTTTCTTTTCTCCAGAATACTTAATGAGCATGGATTGTACCTCATCCACCTTTTTATCCCAAGCATTGACCATCATACTTGAAAGAAATGGGAAACCATCGGTGCATACTTTCAAACTTTTCATTACAGCGTTCTTTGTGGAGTTTTTCCCTGACTCTTACAGTGACACGCTAGCAGAAACCACAATGATATCCTGTAGACTCCCTGTAGTAATGACAGCACACAGCCAAATTGTCAGTTTCTTTTTCTCCTTCAGACTCTCCACACCATTGGGCACCTAAATCCTTCATCTTCCTCCATATGCATTAACATATTTTGGGTTTGAATTTCAAAACTTCTCTTATCTATAGTGTTTCCTTTCCCAAATTTATTTATCCCACCCCCACCTTGCCGACTCACCACCGGGTTATATGATACTTCTTGGTGTTTGGAATCTCAAACAGAAGTGATTTTTCAAAACTTCTTTTAGAAGGTCAGACTTTTGGAAAAGTGCTTGCTTATCCTATTCCAAGAGCCCTTGGTAGAGACTCCCTTTCATTTTGTTTCCCCACTGCAGTTTATCATTGTTCCCAAGAGAGAGCTCATATGCAATCGATCAGTGATTTGCAAATTTTAGTTCATCTGCCCCCATATTCCTGACCATGAAGATGCTGAGGTAAAGTTGGCATCTAACAGTTTTTGTGTATTCACACTTACATGCTTATATCTATTAGTTTCTTTTCCTTACTCATCTTTCTAATTCAATAAAAGTTCATCCCATGACATCATTACTTCTAGTAAACTCACTTATTATTCCCGATCATTTGGATATTTTACATACTTCATCATCTTCTGTTTGCTTTATGATTTTACTTGAAGGGAATTTAATAATACTTACTAGGATGGTTATTCTTCCTCATCCACTTAACTGTTCCCACCCCTTCCCAAGGCATAACATTTCCTATTTCCAATTCTCCCCGGGTTTGAAAAAAATAGCTTGGCCATGGTTCACTAAGAATTGTAATTTAATCCTTTGTAATAACAGGCTTTTCATCTGTGCTCCCTGCAATGATCTGCCACACAATCAGCTCCTTAGAAAAGAACAATGCTATTCAAAAGAAAAGAAAGGTCTAGCAACATGGTAAAGAAATGAGGCTTCTTATAAAATTTGTAAATATACATTAACCTTTAGAGTAAATGGCATCAAAATATGAAATACTGCTGCTTTCCAAAAGATGAATCTGGACATTTTGGGCAGCGAATGCAAATGAGCCTGAGTTGAGTGTCTGTGCTTTTGATCCCGACTGTGTAAACACAGGCCCATAACTAGGTAGTTTGGTGTTTATATTGGTGGAGTCTCTAAAGTTAATGCTTACGGATCCAGGAACAATGCAACATTCAAGAAAGAGCAAAAACAACTTTAATTCTCACCTCACATGAACTTTGACCTTAGGAGTATTTGTCCAAGTTGTTTGGTGTCTCTGTTGTATTTTATGGAGCAGGTTATTGTTGAAGTTGTACAGATGTTATCCTATATGTCTATAATGCTATACATATTTGTTTGAAAGGGATTGGTCTGTTATGAAATGTGCTCCTTTAGAGACAATTATGGGCCATCAGCAATCTGCACGGTGATTTATCACCTTGTTTTCAGTCGTTATCACATCTGTTCCATAGCCTTAACATCACAGAGTTCACTGGATTAGTTAGGTGTTTGAATTCATTATCATCACCATTATTACTACAAGTCACGCCATTCATTTAGCACCAACAATCTGCTGCGGAAAGCAAGTTGGCACAATCTAAGATAGGAAACTTGTCCCGTGAATAAAAGGAGCATGGAACTTGAGATCTAGGCAAGGATGGGCGAGGGAAGATTCTGGTGGCTCTTAGGAAAGGGTATGGGCATATATAGTTTCATGTCAAGAATTCAGTGTCATTGAAGGACAAAGCTTTGAAAAAATTATTTCTCCCAATGGCCTGATTGATAGAAAGGCAAGAGAGTTGAATAGAAGGTACATTTAAGATAAAAGAATTGGACAAACTGATTGCATTCATGGCACAAAACTTTTTTTTTTCCTGTAAAGACCAGAAATTGACCCTGAAGTTGTGTTTGAGTTCACTTGTTGAGGGGTGCCCCCTCTACACCACAGGCCACACAGGTAGCTGAAGTGGGGTGATGTGAGGCTAACAGTCTGAGTTTAGCTGACAAAATACTGTCTAATATGAAAGGATGTATTTCTTTCTGATCTATTATTGCAAGTGAGTTAAGGCTCTACTTTGCCTTATTTGGAGTTTAAAGGAGACCAATTATAATATTCTTTTTTTTTCTATAAAATGTGTACATTAAAAAAGTTCAGTGACCCTAAATGTGATTATAAAATATGACTTGAAAACTAAGTTAAAAGAAAAAGCAGAGGAGGTATGATTTTCCTTTTTCTTTCTTTCTTTTTTACTTTCATGGTATTTCCCCAAGCTTTGAACGAAGCTTGAGAATGAAAGAAATTACTTGGAGAAAATGTCTGTTCCTTCTTTATATTTTTAATGATTTTGAAATTTGATGTGAATCATTCACATCAGTGAAAGTTTAACTTATTTTATGTGGAGAAACAGTAAGTTCAAAATAATCTTATTTGATGGTGAGTAAAATATGAATTATTAATGAAATCTTTAGTTTGCATGAAAATCACACATTTTTATTTTTATGAGATGTGATATAATTTTTAATATTTTAAAAGAGCTGTAGGATAAACTGTTATTCCCAGGGTATGATTTGCACATAGGATAAATATTTGGTCTTTTAAATACCCTCAGGACTTCTGGTTACAGAGTACTGAATTAAGGCTAAAGGTACTCCATATTGTAATTAGCCAAGTTTTTCTGTAATGTCTAAAGTTTCATAGTCCCTTTATTCTACTTCAGTTATCATCTGTGCACATACATGTAACTGAGGAAGAAAGGAAAATTTTTCCCACTGGAGATTTCAGTTTGGTGTTCTTGGTATGAGCCAAGTACATTTTAGAGAAAATGGCTGCAGAAGGAAAAAAGAATGCTTGAGGAGAATTCTTAAGTACCTGGGAAGAGTTTTTAAGTAAACATTTTTAAAAAGGAATTTGGTGGGATTTTTCAGAAAGCTAAGTGAGCCAGTATATTTCATTTCATTACCTATTTATAGTTTTGGAAAATAATTTTCTACACACCTACACCGGCTTAAAAAAACCCAGCTCTCCCACAAAGATGGGTACCATTTGTGAGGTTCCTACAGCAGGTAGAAGCCTTTTTCAGAACATTGACAAAAGTACAAATTTTGTGGTTTTTCGTTGTCTTCATGAAAAATTTTTTCAGACCTTGGACCTTGGTGGGTAATTTATGAGAGCTCGCATGGAATGCTTGAGCACCTGCGTTTGGTGAAACAGAAAGAAAAACCTCCCTGGTCGAGCCATGCACCACATGCAAATGGGGAAGGACCGGGCACACAGCTGGCAGGTGGAGAGCAGTTTCCAGATTCTTAGGGAGCACTGGGCTGGAGGCTTTCAGAACCTCCACCAGGCTGGCAAAAGTGGGCCATGCAGCTTGGGTAACCTTAACTCAGGTGTGAATGAAAATGGCTTCTGGAAAAACAGCTAAATGTCATGGCCAAAGCTGAAGTCATTGGCATTGATAACTGGGCACCCAGCAAAGTGGGAGAAGCCAGTAACAAGTTCATTAATTGCATTCCTACCATCAGCGGACCTCATGTGTTTCATTTGTCCTCTCTTTAATTTGTTTCCATCTTTATTGCTAAGGAAAGGTGGCCTGTTGGATTTTATCAAGACATGTCAGCAGTGCACTTCTTTTATGGTTTCAGGGCAGGGTAGGCACATCTTCAGTCAACATTTACATTAAATGACAGTCCTGCTTGAAAGTTCAGCCCTTACTTGAGCAAAGAAGTTGTTATTCATTACAGAGGCAGTGTTGTCTGTTATTCATTATGGTCATAGAGGCAGTGCTGTCTATGGAAAGGGCCCTGGGCCATTCGCAGCTTCAGTTTGCTCCTCTGTTAAATGGGGATAATGACACTTGTCCTGTCCATGCCAACATCAAAGTCATTAACAGGTGAAAGCACTTTGTAACATGTAAGATGGCAAACAAAGTGCAAGGGATTATTATTAATTAATGAATTTGCTAATAACAATTCTTAACTTACAAGTATTCGAGAAGTCCCAAATCCCCAAAGAGATGAATGCATTTGTAATGATCTGACCCTTATATTTATTTTAATAATCACAGGCATCTCTAATTTGGGCAACAAAGATACATTTCCTTTTTGAGTTACCCTTCTGCCTATACTCAAGTCTGCTTTTCCTGTGTTTGCAAAACTTGTTGAACTCAGCCAACACATCAACAGGGAAATCCTTGTTATTTTGGCACTTATATTCTAATCACGAAAAGACAAGACAGATAAAACAAGCAAAACCAATGTCCCATTTCATGCAACTCCAGAACCTGAGTTCTCATTCTTGGTCCACTGACCAAAAAACTGATCAGACATTCATGATACACTAGAAAGCACCATAAAAATAATAAAGATTTAATTGTACTCCAGAGTACAAGTTATTGTCACAACTTTTACTTTTCTCTTTCTAGAAAATTCATAATTGGGTATCTGGTCATGAAATGCCTAGAAACCCTTGAGCATACAAATAAGCTTTGAAATGTAGAGGTGGATAGGCCCTGGACCTTTCTTGATTTAAATTTTACATGCTTATCATTTAGTGACTACTTTATCTTGCCTCCCCTCCTCTCTACTACTTTGTCATGCCCTTTAAGCGGGGAGAAGACCTACTAGCTGAATGTATGTTTTGCAAAGAATTGATAATCTTTTTTTAAAAAACAAAACAAAACACTAAACCTGACCTATACTAACGACCATGCATAATGCTATCTTTCTCCACTTCTCTGGAAGTGGCCTCTAGACTTGAAGTCCTGGGAGTCACTGACCCCTTTTCCTTGTGGTCTTCAGATAACAGAGGTTTCTCACTGTGTGTGCTTAAGGGGAAGAAAATGCCTGGCTGGGCTACTCTGGGGCCAGTATTTTCATTTGTAAAATAAGTACCCATGAGTCAAATATCCCAAACCCCCTTCATTGGAAGGTCTCCTGGATCCTCACACAACACAGTCAAATGTGATTAAATTTATTCAGCTCATGAGCCTAATAAACACATTCACCAAACTTGGGACCTACTCCCAAAATCTATTATGAAACAACTTTCTACCTCCTTGATTAACTTGAGTTTTCATTTCTGTAAGTGACAACCATCTAACAACAAAAAGCTATAACTAAAATAACATTTTTGCAACAAATCATTCAGTTCCATCTTATTGGAACCATTTGTGTGCTCCATGGGAGAAAATATGGAGAACTTCATACTGAACAATGACATTTGGAATGACAAAAATTTACTGTACTGATCACTGGAAAGAAGTACTAATTATTAGCTAACCACTTTAGCTGGCTAATATCTAACTTAAGTTCTGACATTAACTGACCAAGTGGCCAAGAATAAACTTCAATTTCCTTATATGTAAAGTGGAAATTGGACAACTAACCCAGCTCTTGAAAACCAATTGTCATCACTCCGAGTCAGTGTCAGAGAGCAAATGACTTCCTGGGACCATCTGAGACTTTAGGGGATGCACCCACTCTTTGGGGCCATAGGGGAACCATTTAGAACTATCACAATGATTTACTGATGTTGTCCCAGTGGCCCCAAAGAGTTAAGGCACTTCCCATGTACCTCGTGCCTTCTCTGTGTAAGTCAACTGACCTCTCAGTTTGTTTGACACAGGTGGGCATTGCGCTCCTAGCCAGTATTCACCTCTTCTTGGCTCATGAAAGAACCAGAGCCAAACCCCAATGAGCACGTACACAGCACTACATCACAGAGGACCTGGAGGTAACTTCCTAGGGCCCCTCTTGTTACTATCTGATCTTTAGAACAGCACTGAATCATGGTACTGGAGTTGCTTGATAATCTTGATTCTAACATTTTACTAAAAATAGCTATAGGTGTGAACATCCATCCACCCACTTGTCCTTCTCTTCAGATTAGTGACTTCCAAAAAGATGAGTATTGTGTATGTTCTGGATCCCTTGTTATCTGCCTTCTCTTGAGTAGCATTTGTCATCAAATATTCCTAGTCTCTCCTGCATCATTAACCCTTTTTTTCTCTTCCAAACTGTACGAAAAGCTCTACTTTCTTTTTTTTTAACTTTAAAAAAAAAAAGATTTTATTTATTATTTTCAGAGAGAGGGGGAAGGAGAGAGGCAGAGAGGGATACAGACATCAATGTATGGTTGCCTTTCACCTGCCTCCAGCTACAGAAAAGCTCTAGTTTCAAATAAACTATATCCTCCCTAGACTTTATTCCATATTGCCTCTCTCTTACTCTTTTCTTTCTTTTCTAGTTCCACTTGTGAAAGAAAAGCCCGTACTTACTGTCTTCCTTTTATCACTTCCTCTGTGACCCACTGTAGCACTCTCTGGATGTGGATTTACAAAAACCTATAAAATTCTTGAGATCTACAGGAAAAAGTAGTTGGCTTAAATGCAAAAAGAAAAGTAGAAATTTTAATTTCTACTAATTTCAAAGGGAAACATTTTGAGACAAATATGGAATTTGGTACATTTTAACATTGCTGTTCTATGGACTGGGATCTCTGAAAATCAGAGGGTTCAGGGTCTGGGCGCGTTTTAGATGACCCTTTTCAGAGATATCAAAATTGCCAAACCCAGTGCACCATTTTTAGTTCTTATTAAAAATGACCATATCCTCCTTACGCTTCTCCTCCCTTGGTTTCTGTGATATCAACATCTAGTTTTTAACTGGACTCTTTGGTTACTTCTGTTCAGTTTCCTCTGGATTCCTGTTCTCCCAGAGTCTTATCTTAGTTGTCTTCTCACTTTCTGTACCTGTGCAGCCTCATCCATACCTGGGGGCTCCTGTGCTCACTTACATTCTGAACTTCATCATCATCATCCATGCTGGCACCTTAATTTCTACTGCTGTCACCTTTTGACCTTGAAAGTCTGCTCTTCCTCTCATGTGCCTGTGTGATTACATGGACTACTATCCATTCTAGATGTCTGGGAGACATCGTACCTTTTATATCCGATCAATCATGAATTAATTTAGTTCCCATTCTCAAGTCCACTTCTCTCCACCTTTTAAAAACACAATTCTGGTTTTGTCACTCCCATGTTGAATTCCTTCAGTAGTTCCCACTAACTCGGGACAAAGACAAAAATATTACCCCGGCTCCCAAGAGCCTCCATGAGATGCCAGCTGCTTGCTTCTCCAGTTTCAATTCTAGCCCCTCTTCTCTGTCCACACCTTGCAATGCAGGAGCTGTAGCCAAACTGGTATAATTTTAACTTCACTCTTGCAATAATCTCCTCCCTCTCTGTCTCACCCAAGAACACCTTTTCACCACTGTTCCCCACGACGGGCCTCCCCTGAATCTGGAGGTGGTGTTGGCCACACCCCATGCCCACCACCAGCCACCACCTTACGTTCCTTTCGCATTCTGGGCTCTCCAACACACTTGACAGTCCTTGATCAATGCCCGTCTGCCTAATAAGCGTGCCTAATATTTATTGGGTCCTCCCTATGAGCAAGGCAGTTTTATATACGTTATCTCATTTTAAGCATCACAACAACCTTGGGGTAGCAGTGCTCTGGCCTTACTGATGGGGATGCTGAAACCCTGGGGAAAGGAAGGCCATGTAGGTGGTGAAGGGTAAATTCTAACCCAACCAGCTGCATCCAGAGCTCTGTGTGTCCATGATGGGCACAAGTTCGGTGAATCAGTAAGCTCCGCAAGGCAGGGTCCAGAGCTCGCACTCCAGAACCTAAAACACAGGGTTGGCACATAGGAGGGACTAGTGAAGACTTGCTGAAACAACAACAGTCAATTCCTAGGGTGTTGTACGGGGTCCTCCATAATCTTACCCTGACGCGCCTCTCCAGCCCTTTCTCCCGGCAGGCCTGGCCCTTCTGGCCCTAGAGACAGCTTCCCGAACAGGCCACAGTGGTTCACACCTGTCCCTTCACTGTGCTCACTGATCCACTCACCCGTCATTCATTCGTTTCCTGAATACCTACTGAAGGCAACGCAGAGAGAAAAGTCCTGTGACGGATGTAGGCTAGAGGAACAGAAAAGAGGGATATCTAAATAAGACGGAGGAGTCAGAGTCTCCTTAGAGAAGTCACGCTGACATTGAGCTTTCGTTTCCCTGGAGTGTGCACTTATCTGTGGAAAGCCCCTGTGACCCTGCAGGGCTCTGCTCAGATGTCTCTGGTGCCCTGTTCATAGCAGACCTGGCAGACTCTGTACTCCATGTCTTTGGATGATGACCATCCCACCAGCCAGTGAGACCCTCTTACTGTCTGGGTATCCGTCTCCGCACAGCGGGCCCTTGGCACAGGGGAGAGACCCAGGGAAGTACTGATAAATGAACACAAAGCGGTGACTCCGTTTACCCCTACTATGTGCCGACCCCATGTTAGGCTTGGGAGGAGCAAGCTCTGGCCTCTGCCCTGTGGGGCTTTGCTGAGCCGTGGAAGCGGTGTTACTCCTGGGCACACGAGGGCCCTGGGCGCCCACGGCCCAGATTCCAGTTTGAATTTAACCTCCACATCCTTTCGACTCATTGTATGACTCTGTGCACATACCCAAAAGCGCAGAATTGGGTTTATTTACAGAACAGACACATTTGTTCATTTACAGAATATACATATTTTCCTTAACACACAGTTAAAAGAGACTGAGAGACCAGTGACACCTGGCATAGTCATATTTCGGGCACAGATGCATCAGTACATGAAATACTTATGTAAACACAGACACACACACCCCTATGTGCTTTTGTCAACTGGATGAATCTAATAACTTGAAAAAATAAGAATTCACACCATCAGGCACTATCTCCTGAAAGCTTTGGACAATGGGGAGAATATTACATGACAGAATATTACTGTATTTTTTGAAAGACAAGATGATGCTTATGATTCTCTCATAATGAAAAAGGACATTTTCATTATTAGAAACAGGCCCTAAATGTTAGACTGCTCATGTGTTTTGTGCAAGTGTGAAAAAAAGATGCCATTTATTCATCTTGGACTAACATCAAAGCATACTTCTGTCACACTGTTCTTTTTGGGTTTGTCATATGGAGGGCTCTTTGAAAACTGTAATGAGATGCAAACTTACTGCATTGTCCCCTTCTCTACTAATGCATGAAGGATGGCTTTGTCCCCTTCCCCACTAATGCACGAAGGATGGCATTGTCCCCCTTCCCTACTAATGCACGAAGGATGGCATTGTCCCCCTTCCCTACTAATGCACGAAGGATGGCATTGACTCTCAGGAACCAAAGCTCTTATGTGAGCTGCTGAGGACAACACCTGGTATTCTGCAATCCTGTGTCTGTCTGAGTACATAACCCCAAGCTACTTCTCAGCCTCTTTGGGATAAATTTTCTCTTCTGCCAAATGATCAGGTTGAACTAGAGCAGGGTTCAGCAAGCCCTTTTAAAAGGAAAAGGATGAGATAGTAGATATTTCTGGCTTTGGACCACAAAGTCTGTGTTGCATCTACTTAACTCTGTCACTATGGTGTGAAAGCAGCCATACAAATATGTTCATCAGACATGTTTGTCTTCCAATAAAACGTTCTGTTTACAAAAACCAGGTGGGAGGCCAGGTTTGGCCAGTGGTCATAGTTGCAGATGCCTGAACTAGGTGAATTCTAGGATCCCGTTTAGTTTCTTTTCTCTGCCACCATAGTCAGCTTTGATCATTCTGTCAGAGTTCAGAATTGGGGGATAGCTGGGAGAAAAAGAGGCAACATTTGAAACATTCCTTGGCTGGATAAGCCTGCTATATGTGACTTACCTTTTCACTTGGAATCTTTTAACTTTGTAGCATAATGTCCCTATTATATTTAGCAATTAGAGTGCCATCACAAAGTAAAATGTAAAACCATTATTCCTTGAAAAGAGAAAAGGCTTACGGTATGAAATGATGCATGCAAGGAGTGTGGGTGATAATTTACTCATATAATCATTTCTATTTCAGTTCTATGGCAAGTATTTCTGGAGATAGCTCACACAGTAGAGAGATCTTTAAAGATGTGCACGCCATAATTAACCTTTTTATATACTTTGATAGAAATATCAAGGTCTTTTCTCTGTTAGCAGTTTTTAACTTTACTTACAGTGTATGGAGCGATTTGAATTAAAGAATGATGATTTTAAGAGAAAGTCCTAGCCCTGGCAGGTGGCTCAGTGGATAAGGCACTGGCCTGCGAAACCAAAGGTCGCTGGTTCAATTCCCAGCCAGGGCACATAACCAGGTTGCAAGCCAGGTCTCCGGCCAGCTCCAGGTAGCTGGAGGCAGGTGAAAGGCAACCATACATGACTGTCTCTCTCCCTTTCTTCCTCCCTCCCTGCCCTTCTCTCTGAAACTAATCAATATATATATATTTTTTTTAATAAAAAGTCTTTTATCCTTTGGGTTTAAAACAAAAACACACATATTCTCCCTGTTATTTTTATTTCATGGTTAAGTTCTAGACAACGAACACCTCTATTCTCTTTGGTCCTTAGACAACTGAGGCCTAGTACTGCCATGGTGCGCAGATCCGTGATCCTCAGTGCAGTCCCTGGATCCGCAGCAGCACCTGGGGACTGGGCAGATGCAGATCCTTTCAGGCCCTACTGGGGGGCTTGGAATGGATCCCCCAGGGATAAGGGGGTTGGACTTTTTATTTGAATTCAACTTTAAATGTTTAACTATTCCTGCTTGATGTTTTGGGTTACTACAGAACACTCATTTCTCAATAGCATTATCGAAACATAATTTACATACAATAAAGTTCACCCTTTTTAAAGTACCAATAGTTCAACAGCCTTTAGTATATTTAAAGAATAGTGCTGCTTCTACCATCTTCTAATTTTAGAGTATTGTCCTCAACCCAGAAAAGAAACATCGCAGCCCTTCCCCCTCTCTCATCCTTCAGTGCCTGTTGGCCCACCCGCTGTGATCACCATTCGCATCTCTATTCTGTGTCAAGTTTCCATACATGTTTGGGTCCGTTCCCTGTTCCATCCTATCACTCTGCACCTGCAATTTTCTTACCTCTGCCAAAATTACATTAATTATTAAAGCTTTATTAAAAAGTCTTCATACCTGGTACAAGTTATCACACTCGGTTCTTCAGGAGTCTGTTTTTCTCAGCCCTTTGCTATTCCATACACATTTTTGAATTAGCCTGCCAATTCCATGACCAATCCTGCTGGGATTTTAAATCCGTCAGTCAGTTTGAAAGACTCTCTCATTAAAATGTGAAGCATTGCTCTCCATAAACATGGTACATCTTTTCATTTGTTTAAGTCTCTAATGCTTTAATGACTTTCAATCATTTTATTATTTTCTCTATACAAATCTTGTATATCTTCTGTTAGCTTTATTCCCAGATATTTTATGTTTTTGTTGCAATTATAAGTTACACCTTTTTATATTTATATTTCTAAAATGTTTATGATCACTGTTTGGAAAGGCAATTGATTTTTTTGTACATTGGTCTTAGAGCCAGCCACTTTGCTAAGCTCTATTATCATTATTAATAAGTTGTTTTTAGACTGTAGTTTTTTATGTATATAATCATGTTATCTTCACCCAATGATGGGTTTGTTCCTTTCTAGTTTTTATGCCTTTATTTGCTTTACTTTTGTCTGGTTAGAGCCTTCAGGTTTAATGGTAATCAAAACATGATAGTGAGTGCACTGGTCTTGTTTCTGATTTCAAATGGGTGTCTTACAACTTTTCCTCACTAAGAATGGTCTTTACTGAGGCTTTGGTAAAGAAAATTTATGTAAAGAAAATTCTGTTCTCAAAGTTTAAGACTTTATGTTGAAGCAATGATTAACTGTAGTCAATGCTTGTTCTGCTTCTATTGAGGTTATATATGGGTTTTCTCTTTTATTCTATTCTGGTGCATCATAATTCTAGATTTACTAATATTAAACTATTCCCATATTCCTGGGATAAACCCAACTAGGTCATGATAAACTATTTCCTTTTATAACCCCACTGGATTTGGTAATATTTTGTGTAGGTTTTTGAGTATTTGGTAATATTTGCTTGAGGTTCTTGAGGGAGATTGACCTATAATTTCTGTTCTCAAATTGCACTTGTCTATGTTTGGTGCCCAGATTATACAGAGTCATTGAGGGAGTATTTATATGTTTCTATTTGCTATATAAGTCTATAAGGTAGCAATTAACTATTGTTTAGTAATTGCACCTATAAAACTACATAGGCCTAGTCTTTCCTTATAATAGTTTAAACTATTGATCCAATTGCTTTAATAGTTTTAGCACTATTCAGATTTTGTAGTGCTTAAATCAGACGTGGTAAATTATATTTTCCTAGGAATTATTTCATTTCATCTAGGTTTTTAAATTTATTACTCATGGCATTTTCGTTTGAATGGTGCTGTCTGTCTATTTACGTTCCCTTTTTAGTCATTATAGCTTTTTTTTTCAATTGGTCTTACCAAAGAATTATCAATCTCATTAGTATTTTCATAAAGCTAACTTTTGTCTTCACTGACCTTTATGTTGTACTTTTGTTTTAAATTTTATGGAATTCTGCTCTTATTTTCATGTCATCCTTGCGCAGGGGCCATGCTAATCTTCTCTGCATTATTTCAATTTTATTTTATTATTTTATTTTTATTATTTTAAAAATATTTTATTTATTATTTTTTAGAGATAAGGGCAGGGAAAGAGGCAGAAAGGGAGAGAGAGAGACATCAGTGTATGGTTGCCTTTCACCTGCCTCTAGCTACAGACCTGGCTGGAGACCTGGCTTGCAACCTGGTTTTATGTGCCCTGGCTGGGGAATCGAACCAGTGACCTCTAGGTTTGTAGGCTGGCTCCTTATCCACTGTGCCACCAGCCAGGGCTTCAATTTTAATATATGTGCTGCCAAAGCGAGCACTGCTCTTATTTTCATTGTTTCTTTCCATTTATTCTCTTGTTTTCTAAATACTTAAGATGGGCACTTAGTGCATTTTCAGAGCTCTTTCTTTTCTGATATAAGCATTATGGCTGGTAGAATTTCCTCAAACATATTAGTTTTTCATTATAATTTAGGTTCAAATACTTTAAAACTTTATTATGATTTCTTAATGGGTAAATGAATGATCGCTCTATTTCCAAGAATGTAAGAATTTTAAAAATACCTTTTTGCTATTGACTTTTATTTTAATTGAATTGTCGTCAGGGAATACTACTTTATCTTACTAGTTTAATCTAAAGAGTAAACTTCCAGATTCACAGTTCCTTTAGTAAGCATCTATTGATGATATGATTTCCACTTTTGTTTAACTACAAACATTTCTATTTCAGTCTAAGGTTAATAGCTACTTCCTCTCAACACTAAATATTCCATTGCCTTCTGTTTTGTGTTATTACTTTTGAGCAGTCTGCTGTCCATAAAATCATCATTACTTTGTGATGTTTCTCCTCTGGCTACCTTAAACACTTGTGTCTTTGGTGCTCTGCAATGCCAACACTGTATGAGATCTAGGCTTTTATTTTTTAAAGTTACTCTGCTCAGGAATATTGTATTTTCTGAAATTGTGGTTTAATAGTTTTCATCATTCCTGTAAATTTCCCAGCTATTATCATTCCCTAATTAGCTTGATTCTTTCCTTCCAGGGCTCTCAGTTGACATTATTATCCCTTCTCATTTTATCCTCAGTATTTAAAATTATTCTTATATTTTCCAGTTGTTTTTCCTTCTGGATTACATTTTAGTTAATTCATTTCTACTTTTATTAAATCTTTCACATGAAACTAATGTGCTTATTAACATGTTTTATTCTTTCCTCTCAACATTTAAATATTTTATTTTTATATTTATCTTTCCATTTAGTTATTTTTTAGAACTGTCTGACCATTCCTGGTATAGCTTTCTGTTGCTTGCTCATTCTTTTGGTTCTACACTTTATTTCTTTAAGTGCTTCCTAAGTAGCTGTTCTATTTCCGACTGTTCTAACATAGGTGGCTTACCTCCTCATACGCTTGATGATCTTTAACTGTGAACTAATATTTGCCTAATGATAAATAGTGAGAATCTGATGGGATATATGAGCATGGTAGGATGTTTTCTTATAGAGATTTGGTTTGTTTCTGCAAGGAGCTGGCAAGACTAGCAATCTGGGACCACGTTAGCTCTCTTTGAGAATGCCGGCTTAATGCAGTATATCAGGTTCAATCCTCCTTCCTTGCTGTTGACCCTAGGTTCAGGTTCCAAATTGAATTTATAGTATCCCACTGGCATTTTCTCTTAGTATAACAGTTTTTTTCTTTTGCTTCTTGCTCAGCACATTTATCTGCTCACTGCTCCAAGCTCCAATGTTGACTCAGCTTGTTCCTTTTTATTTGGGGGTGAGAGAGACAAGGATAGGGATTGGAGATTATTTTGCCCACTTCCAGGGAGTCTAACAGCAAACCAAAATGTTTATGTAGGATCTAATGGGTTTCCAGGAGAGTGTCTTGTCTGGTGTTACTACTGGAAATGGAAGTCCTATTCTTCATCTGTGAACAGTAATAAATGAAATGCATATATTGAAAATTCTGTCTCTATTTTCCCAGCACAAGGTACCCTATTATGATTTAAAAGGTCAAATATTTACAATTACTTTTTTATTTTAAATTTACAAATGAGGAAACTGGGGCCCCAAAAGGCCCGAGTGACTTACCCAATATGTGGTCAAGAGGCACCTAGAAACCATGTTTTATATCCAACTCAATAGTCTTTTCATTAAATTCTACTACTCTTTAGGCTTGATTTTTAAAAACGTTATATTAAATTCTACCTTGTTTGTATTATAGGTCTATACTAAAGGTCTATACTTTTATTTCATGTCTATTCATACCAAAGGCTAAGCATATAATCCATGTATAATCACATATATACAGAAACAAATCCAAGCCTATATAGAAACTATTATACGTACAATTTAATATACAGACAGGCATGACTAAAAGAAGATATCTTGGGAGCACCTAAGGGAACTACAGAATCCTAACCTTGTCTTTCTCTAATAAGTATGACCTTTAAAATAAAAAAATAATTGTATACATAGGACATTCGTTTTTACTTATACACAAAATCAAATAATTTCTAGTAAAAATTATGACCTGGATTAGCTATGTTAATCCATATTATACTATATCTCAAGTAGTCTTTGAAATGATCCCTCCTTTGAGTAAACTCATAGGTTGCAATCATACATTAGTCCTGGCTGGTGTGGTTCAGTGGATTGAGTACTAGCCTGTGAACCAAAGGATCTCTGGTTCGATTCCTAGTCAAAGCCTGGGTTGTGGGCCTGGTTCCCAGTTGGTGGTATGCAAGAGGCAACCACACATGGATGTTTCCTTCTCTTTCTCCTTCCCTTCCCCTCTCTCTAAATATAAATAAAATTTTTAAAACTTTAAAATGGATAAGTTACATGAACATGTTAATGAAGGGAAAAAGCATAATTCCTTATGGGCCGTGCTCTTCAGCAGTCCTCAGGAGATCTGTCAACATACAGTCCCTGGCATGGTGCTATTAAGCATAGCACAAACTTAATAACCTAGTTCGGGGAGAGTGAGGAGGGGAAACTGGTGCAGGAAGCCAGCTACCGCAGAGTGGGAGGCAAGGGTCCCATCGGAGGAGCACCCTCCAACACACCAGCCTTCCAAGAACATCATAAATAGCTGCTAGAAGCAACTAGTGATTTCTTACATCCTCTCTGAGCATTTCTGCTTTATTCATTTTGTTTAGCATTTTTAAACTTAAGTGGATTAATATGCTAAACTTCATTTTATATATGTTTAGTGTCAAGGTGGAGAGAGATGTTTCTTAAAGTTCTTTTTAGGTGTTGTGGCCACATAAATCATTATATGTCCCTTTAAAAAAGTCTCCATAGATTTCTTTTCCCCAGGGTCATTTTAGTGTCGTTAATTTTTATTTCCATGTTAGCACTGCAAGGGAAGATAATGTGCTTACAAGATATTTTTTTTCCACTTTGACTTTCTTTCCCATTCAGGTTTTGATATTCTACCTTCCTTCCCCCAACCTTTAACCCCCAAATCTGTAACATATTGCTCCACTTGTCAGATATTTTATTTTGGGGGGATTGCAAACTTTTGAAAATTCTGCACTGCTAAGATTGTTCACAGCATGGTCCACATCTGTGACTACTCTTGAAAAACATTAACAGATGAATATATTTATGAATTTTATAGTTTACAGTGTGGAACATGGAATGGCAGAGCCTGTGTCATCCTTAAAATAGTAGGAGACACCAGGCTAAGTCAGTTTGAAGGGAAGGGGACACAGAAGAAGGTGATCTCAAGGAGCCCCATCTGCAATTGGCATTCCCTGAGCCAACCCCTAACTTTACAGTACGCGATTCGTCCTTCATTGGACTGCTGAGGACCATTGTTTCTTCTTTTCTATAATAGCAGGGGCTATTAAAAGAGATGAATTTGAATTATTTATATTACATGTACTTTTCGACTCACTATCAAGTTGGAGAGTGGAATCACTGAAATCTCTCAATGCCCTGAAATTCCCCGCAGAGCCATTGGCTCTGAGCGGGGTCACTGTGTCAGTGTGAACAGCCACTCCATCACATTCGCTGTCCCCACAGGACTGTGAAATGAGATACTATCACTCTAAGTTGCCCTGTATTATTATTACCGTTTTTTAATTTTTCAGTAGCAATGACAGTTTGACTTGATAAGAAAATCAGCCAATTCGGAATGACTTCACAATGGAAGGCGTGGTGTCTGCTAATGCAATAGGTTGCTTCTAATTGCTTGAGGAGGTGTCCTCCTTAAGGCTCCCTAAAAGCAGTTAGGGCGGTGAGAGAGGCCTGCTACCCCCGGGCCCAACAGGATGCAGCAGGGGACAGCGGTGCTGTCTCAGGAGTGCCCGTTGACTCATTATTTTAGTGTTTGTGAGAGTGAACCTTCAAAGTGGAGATTGATTTCCCTTTTGGATTACTTATGATATTATTTTTAATGCTGAAGTTTTCCACATCGTCCTTGGTGACGATTTTCCCCCAAGAATGACTGAGAAAAAAAAAAAAAAAAAAATGATGTGATTGTTTCTAACAGCACATAAAATGAGATTTTGAATTTGCTATTTTCTGTTTTCCTTGTAGACTTCTTAACGATCTTTCTGTAAATGGAAATAAATAAAAGCGTTCAGTGTTATGTATTAAAATGAAAGTTAATATTTTGTTGGGAGGAGGGTTGACGCTCTCCTCGAAACATCCATAGAATGAAAAGTTCTGTCTAAAAAATTCTATCTATTTGTGTCTAAAAAAAATGCCAAGCATAACCCAACGCTTGCTCACGAAGAGTCAGCTTCAGAATTTTAAGGTCACTGTGGACTTGCCTGGAGTTCTGCTTATCTATTTTACATCTGTCCCCCAATCCAGTCTGTCAGTGAAAGGCAGGGACAAAAGGCCTTTCTTAATCCATCCAGCTGCTCTGGCTCCTGCCAGAGCATGGCTGGGCTCTGCCTAGAGGACAGGAGGTGAGCCAGAGGAGCATGAAGTCAACCCTAGCTTCTCTCTCTCCCTCTGGCTTCGCCACCCCTCCAGGACCTCCAGGTGACAGTGGCTGGTGGGCTCCTGATGTCTCAGGTCTGCAAGCCCACACTGACATTCAGTGTCACCTCCTCAGCACTGAACTTTCAGCTGACTTTCCAAGTAGGACACATTTTGGGGAATCTTATCACTTCCTTAGAAACGGCTTACTGGATAAGTGTTTCATGTCCCCACAAAGAGCTGTATTTAAAATACGTTCAATAAGTTATTAAATAACTTGATAGCCATCATGCACTATAAACACAGCAGTGAAAGCTGAAAATTTCCCCTTTAGTACTATGAATGTTGTGAATAAGTTTCTTTAAAAAGGGTTCTGAGGAAAGAGAGTCATCTTTAAATAAAAAGGCAGACTGAAGTCAGCAGCTACAGGGAAGTTGCAGGGTCTCGGAAGTGGCTGTGAAATTCCTTGTGGATTAGGTATCCTATGGTGATGGGACTTCTCTATGTATGTTTTCAGGTAGATGAGAAAGTATCAACTTAACACATTGTTGACTGGCAATTTTACAAAATCGAATGCAGATGCAGGCGAGAGTTAACTCATCAGTCAACAACGTGTGGGCTTGGAAACACGAGTGTTCTCATGACTGGTCAACAATGTGTTAGGAAAGCACACGGAGCTTTAGTCTTGGCAAAGAAGTAGCTCCCTTTCAAACTGAGAAGCAGCTGGCAAAGATCACTGTTCCTAGAAAGAAAGGTAAGGCTGCCTAGGAACATCCTCTAAGAGCGTTAGGTGGACAAGCCCTGCGTGGCTTTGTCTTTAACGTGAGATGGACAGAAGCCCAGGCGAGGGACTGAGTCTGGGCTGTGGAGACTGAGAAGAGCTAACGGTTAGGCTTTTGACGGTACCTAGGTGTGTGCATTTCTTTGGCCCTAGCTCCATATGCAACTTTCTTTAGTGTGTAACATGTGGAGTGTAGGTTTCTTTTATTATATGACTTTTAATTAAATAGAATGTTTGTACTTCTTATGTGCTATAGTAAAGTTCTATTTTATAGGAGAGAATAATAATTGCTCTTTGGCACAGTCGATACCATACCTGTGGGAAGTCCTAACCAGAATGAAACTACCCAGCCACCAGCATCCACCAGCCAGACTAGCATTGCACGGCGTGTCAAATTATATAAGACATGGGAATAAAACAAACACTTTAAGGCATTATTTTTTATATTCACGTAAGACACATTGCCTGAGTGTCCTTTTTATTCTAGAATCCCAAAGGCCAGTAGCAGAGATGTAAGAACTCCTTACCACAACCAAGAAACCAAAAGGGATGGATAAATGCTGGAAAAGGATGTCTAAAGAAACCTACCTCAAATCCTGTGGAATTTTAGTTTGAGGCTGTATACTTTTTCATTTTTATTGGAAATCATCTTCAACCCCATCTTGCTTAAGAATAATGGGGGTAAGTAAGGTAGAAAGGGAAAAAAATGAACTGGAAATTCCAAAGTAAAATAAACGCTCGAATACAACCAAAAAAGTAATGCTTTCCTGGAAAGAATAGAGGGTGACGACCACATGGTCTTTCTAAGGCGGCTGGGCCTGATGAGGCAGAAAGAGCCGTAGGAGGGTTTGTTGTTGGGAGAGTGAGAGCCTAGTGTTCCCTGGTCTGTGCTTCAACTTCGGTCAAACAGTTGCATTCCTGAAGCTATAAAAATGCCAATTAGATTTATTAGAAGGAAAATGATGTTGCCAAAGAGACGAATGTGCACATTTGGTTATGTTTTTTGAGATGATAGCTAAACAGTAGTAAGGATGCTAAGTCAAACCGTTGGGACCAGCAGCAGTGGCAAGTGACATGCCAGGAGGGTCTGCAGTGGCCCCGCGCAGGGAGGAACCCTGGAAGGGACCCGGGACAGTGTCAGAGAAGACAGTGTCCAGGGCTCAGTTATGGACAATTTGTAAGATTACCCCATGACTCTTGACGTATTGGAATTAGTAGCAGTCCTTTAGGCCCAAATTTAGTCTAGAATATGTGCCTTTCTAGCAAATAAAGTCAGTTAGTAGTCGTTAAAATGACTTTAAACTAGTATGGTCAGTATAAAGTGACTTCTTTATTCCGTGGCCAATTTGCTTCACAGCCAGGTGAAGTTATAAATATAAAATAAGCCTATGGGTTATTTTCTTGTCGGGTCTTGATGTTACTCTCTCATGTATATTTCAGCAGCTTGGAAAAAGTGTCAAAAATGTAAGGTTTAGAAAGAATCACATAGGCTCTCTCTCCCAACCTTCAGCTTACGGTTTAGAAACTCAAAGAAGAGACCCCAACTAAATCATGTTATCTTCAAATAAGAGAGCTAAAAACAGTTACTTTCAAAAGCCTTTCTAGTTTCTATCTCTGCCATTATAGAAAACAAGTATTCTCTGAATATTATCTAAAATCAACAGATAGCGCGATTGTGTTTGCGGGAGCTCTTCACGCAGACCACCTGCTTCAGGTACCCAGGCGAAAATGGGCACCCACTCTCCTGAGGTTTAGCCAGCATTGCACTGTTAAGGTGCATTGTCAATCTATATATTTTGTAGAATAATATACCAGATAAACACTTGTTAATTTTTGTGCTTACTATGTGTTAGGCAGTAAGCAAAGGGCTTTAGGTGAGTAATAAAGATCCTGTGGCCAGAGGGTAAAATGTGAATTCTGTGTGGGTAGAGACCATGCCTTTTTCTGCTTCGTTCAGAATAGATACAGATGAATGACTTGATATTCTCTCTACAAACAATCTCATGAGGTGAGAAAGGGAGGAACCATCTTTTTAATTTGTTAAAGGAGGATGTTGACAAATGGATGTTGAGTGATTTGCCAAGAGTGGTGGACAGCATCAGTTCTAGGGGGAAATCTCGGGGACACAGGGGCCAGTGGTACCTGTCTCCTCGATGGCCTTTTGGCATCTTGTCACTGTGCTTAGCAAGGACTGTGGGTTGGTTCAGAACAGGTACAGTCAATCCTCACCTACTCTCCAGAGGCAGCCACTGATTGAAGAGGAACCTTTTAGGTCACTCTGATTTGGGCCACTCCATTTTCATACTGCTATGTTTTCTATCAGAAAATCATGGCCCTACTAATTATTGGTTACAGTCACTATTGCCAGTAGTTGCGACATATTAACCACTTAACCATATTCTAGGCTTTCTGCTAAGTAGTTGACATGTAACTTCTCCTTTAATCCTTATCTAAACACCATGAAGTGTACATAAGGCCCATTTCAAAGATAAGTATATGACAGGTGGGATTGACTTTGGGGGGAATGGGTGGGTGGGTGGGGGGACAGAAGGGAGCAAAAAGGGGATGGATGTAATACAATAACAATAAAATTAAAAAAAAAAAAGATAAGTATATGGAGGCTCAATGAGGTTATATAACTTGTGCAAAGTCAAGGAGTCAAACCTAGATCTGTTGAATTTTATGGCTTTTAAACTTGCTTGCCACTCTATATTGACTTATTTTTATGATGTAAGCTCTCATCTTAAAGTCATTTTAATATTGTGTTTCTAGACACATTTCTAAAAATCAACATTAGAGAGATGAACAATAGAGAGATGAACAATGAAGACATGAACAAGAGGGAGAAAATTTACTTGTTGGGAACTCACATTCCAATGAAACTAATAGGATGATAAAAAGAGACATATAAAAAATGTATTACATTTGCGAATGGAGAGACATGAAAGTGAAATAACTGGGATGACCGGTGACTGGAACAATAATGAAAGGGGTGCATCTAATGAAAACCCCCAAGAGGACCCCTAACATTCACCCCCATCCACACGCTAGAGTCCTCAGCATCTCATTTTAGGTAATAGTATTTCTCACTTTTTCTGAAACATGTTCCATGTTCCACCTGGTTCCTTTGGCTACAGCAGTGTTTCTCAACCTTTTTATTGTCATCTGTTTCCTCAAAGAGGAAAAAAATCATTTAAATTCTACCTTGAGGAGAACTTTAAATACTAAGTTAAGATCTGTTGGGTAGGACTGAGTTTTGGAGGGCCACAAGTCATTTAATATCTAAAACGCTTTTGCTTTCCTGAGAACCAATTTGCCCTGTTGAGGATGTTTGGGTTATAACTACTTGATCGTTGTTCCTCTATCATATACTTGCTCTTACTGCTAAAGCAACGAGGGTAATGGATAGATACCCAGCGCTCAGGAAAAGTTTGTGGATAGTCAGAGTAGCATTTAACGCATCTTTCATGAAGTCACTCTACGGCAAGTTAGCTCAGTGGGGCCACAGGTTCTGTTAACTCCCATCTGTCCAGCTGCCTAGGCTGGTCAGCATGGCACAAAAGGAAGGGCTCTAAAGTCAGATGTCCTGAGTTCAAACCTCAGCCCCACCATGTCTCAGCAATGATGTTGGCCAGTCATCTACACTGGTAGTTCTCTACTGGGGATGACCTTGTGACCACCCCTCAAAGATTCAGCAATGTCTGGAGACATTTTTGATGGTCACCGCTGGCAGGGAGAGACTACTGGAGATGGGCAGAAGATAGGACGCTACGAAATATCCTACAAGGCACAGGACAGCGCCTTGCGAGAAAGTTACCCAGTCCAAAATGTCAACTCCCAGGTTGAGAAACTCCCATTTAACCTTTCTAGTCCTCCCTTGTGTCATGGTGCCACACTATTCATTCCTTCACAGACATCTCCAACCTGTCTCCTTGCTGCCTCCACTCCAGCGGCTGGAAAAGCTAAATAATCTTTTATCAGGCTCCCTGAGGCCCAGTTCTGCCCAGCAACATCTAGGTGGACATTTATTAGGGGCATGGGAAAACTTCTGTTCCTGATACAAGATTAGACTGATGTCATCCCTTCTCTTCTTCCTGCTTTGAACACGGACTGTGTAGAGTTGCAGCAGTTGCCTTGCTACCTTGGGGAAAGCCAAGACATTGACAGGGAGGATGGCCAGGTGCTATTGAGACCATGTCACCCTCCTGGGCTTCTTGCAGTGTAAGAATATAATAACTCTTATTTGTTTAAACATTGCTGATGCACTCAAATTTCAAATTACTAATACGGTGTCCCACTGTTTTTGAAATTGTGGTAAAAATACATACATATCTATGACAAATTTTTGCCATTTTAACTATTCATAATGTAAATTCAGTGGCATCATTGACATTCACAATGCTATGCAACAATGACTACAATTTCCAAAATATCTAATCCCCTCAACAAAAGCTTGGTGCTTATTAAGCAATAGCTGCCACCCCCTCTCTTCTTACCCCCCTCAAAGCCGCCGGGCACTTCCGGTCTACTTGCTCTCTCTAACAATGGCTATGGACAGAGATTTCATTCCAGTGGAGTGCTATTTTTCCTTTTGCGCCTGGCTTATCTTACTTCATACAATGTTTTCAAGGTTCGTTGGCGTTTTAGCATGTACCAGGACTTCATTCCCATTTATGGCTGAATTATATCCCATTATATATTCCTCATATTGTTTGTTCATCTGTTGATGGACATTGAAGTTGTTTCTACCTTTTGGCAAAAATAGGGCAAATTACTGTTATCACTAAATACCATCCCAACACATGCACCTTGTCAGCTGGCTTTTGTTACAGGAAGAATGTAGTGGTATGTGGGTGCACCGGCATAAAACTGTGATCAGGACCTAGAGTCCAATTCAAAGCACACAAGTGTTCTCATGGGTCACGGGCCATCTGCAGGTGTGATGGACAGCACCCCATTCTGTCCCAACCTTCCTTCCTTCCTTCCTTCCTTCTATCCATCTAGAATTTACTGAGCACCTCCTAGGGGAGAAATGTTATGTTTCAAACCTAAACCAAAGTGATACATGATTAAATTCTTGAAAATAATGGAGAAGAAAAGGAGGTGTGTAATGAACATCACTGGTGATGATGAAATAGTCCTGCAATCACTCATAAGCTTCTAAATTTTCTGTAGGAGTGGGCTGGCTATCTCCCCAGAGTTGTCAATGAACCAGGTACCTGCCTTATGAAGTCCTCATCCTGCTAAGTACTTTTAAAACTGATTTATGAATGTAGCTGCACCTAACGTTCATGTACAAAGGTACAAATCTCCACGCAGTGACTATACTGCTAGTATCAGGAAGAAGGCCATTTCCTCGGTGAGAGAAAAAGGAACCTCTCCTGCCAAGGAACAGAGACAGTCAGGAGAGGTGAAAGGTCTGTCCCTAGCAGAGGAGCACAGCAGGCCAACTTTTTAGCTGGTGGGAGATAGATTTTTGGGAGAGGATCAGGTGTCCAGAGGGTGTACGATTTCTGTCCTGAAAGTATTGTCCATGCAAACTGTTTTAATTACATTGACGTTGGCTCAATACTTTAGGGACAGACCTCATACATACTGAAGACCATGTTAAAACCGGCCAGGAAAGGAGGATAAAGAGGAGGAGGAGGAAAGGTACTAAACCTCGATGACAGTGGCGACAGCAAATCTTACTTAGGCACTGAAGATCTTTTAGACAAGTGTGGCTGGTCAATCATTTATGATCAACAACCGGAATAAGGTTTGGAAGCCAAATATTGGTGGAGTACCTGTGGTGTGCAATGCTTTATATTATAAAATAGTATAAGATAACATCAGCTTGCCCTGATGTATCTTACAATTTATTGAGAGAGTCAAGAGTTGCCACCTCATCTCTTCAGAAAACAAGTAGAGGAAGCAGGAACTTATTAGGGTTCTGAGATGATACGTCATCCGCACGCTCAGAATGTCAGTGAGGGAGCTGGAGATGGAACCGGCTGAGCGGTGGGTGCAGGCAGAACAGAAGACTCGGAGAAATAGCGTGAGCGGAGGAGCAACACAGCGCCAGGGGCGGGGCTGAGTAGGCAGTAGTCGGGCCTGCCTGCGCCCCCGTAGGAAGAAGGTTCACCCGTGAGAATGGTGCCAGGGAGGTCTGAGGAGCTCCTCACTTGCTACTCCCCGAGAGTGTGGCTCCGTGACCAGCCGTGGGTTCTCATTCTGTTCCACCAGCCCCACCCCTGCCCATTCTTTTCATAGTTTGTGTTTCCCATCACATACTCTAATGCGTACGTTGGAATAGATGTTAATTAAAAAAATAATAATTTCACTCCCGACAGCTTTCCTCGGGTTCCTCCACATAACCACCTCTGCCCTCCCAGTCACCTTTTGGCATGATTTTCACTTAAATTGGCTCACTTACCTGGTATTTCATGGTGATCAAACCTGGCCTGGGCAGTCAACCTGATCATTATTACTGCTCCCTGCTATCCTTTGTTCAGGAATGAAAAGCGGTAACGCTAGAGCCCTCATCCTTTGTGTTTTGTATTTTGTCCAGCTCAGGGCACATACATTTCTGGCACTCTGTCCATTCCAAGTGGAACAGAGCAGGCCAGGTTGAAGGATCGAGCACCTGCCATCATCCTCCAGCGCAGCCAAGAGGCAGGCCTGGGGGTCCCCCCACTGCAGAGTGGTGATCGGTCGCTCTGGGAAAAGGGGGTCTTACCACAGCCAACCAGAAAAGAGAAACAGTGCCTGGGGTGGACCTCCAGGAACCCTGGAAAAGCCTGCATGGAAATGACCTACACCCAGAAGACAACTGTGTTGCTTACGAGGGTTCTATGTCTAGAATCACTGTTTGGTAGGTGTACATTGCCAAGGGTAGAAACTTAAGAGTCACTTAAAAGTACTAAGAGCATAACCCTAAGATAAGTAGAGGTAGTTTCAGCAGATATCTTTCAATTGGAGGGGAGGAAAATAAAGGAATTATTGACCATTGGTACTCAACTTAACATGGTTTTAATCAAGAATAGGCAGGTAATAAAGCTTAAGGACTTCCTTTCCAGTTTAGTTCTGGAGCCTATTTTTGCTGAAAATTTGGTCTAATGAAAGAGTTTATTACTTCTTGATGTTCTTAAGTACTTCCAAGTTGTTATTGAGAGAACAGAAATGCAGAATTGCATTAACCAATGGAATAGGGTTTTTTTTTTCTTTTTCTTTTTGTAGGCTAAATGAATGTTTTAAGAGATGGCTATGATTGTTTCCCCATTTGTTGAAACTTTATCTGGATTGTTGCATCTAGGGGGAGAGAGTGCCCATGAAAATGGGGAACTAGAGAGGTTGCAATAATTAATGTGGCGACCACACTAGTTAGAAATTTGGTTGACTAATTTTGTATAAAATCATACTCCATTAGAGAAGTTAAAAAGTTGAATTCATGTAGTAAACTGGTTACCAAATGGGCCAGTTAAAGAATATTTTAGAGCCTCCTTTGATTACAAGAAAAAATCAGCATACTGGTCTTATCTTTTGTCTTCCCTCAAAAGTAAAATGACCCTTGAAAAATGTAGGCCACCACCAATAGGGTTAATGTTCCTACGTGTTCAGTAACATTAGGTTACATAAAAATAACATGCCACACCCCAGTAAAATAGCAGGCATTCTATTCGTATGGTATATATTTAAGTCTATACAAACCCATGATTGAAAAAGAGCCATGTAATTTAATTAGTATTAATGTTGATTTACTAAAAAGCAAAGAAAGTTCCTTCTATGTACACATTAAGGAAAAACAAAAAATAAAACTTAAGTCACAGTAGGTTCATCATCACTTATACCCCCCAAAATTTTTTTTAAAAGATTTTATTACTTTTAGAGAGAGGGGAAGGGAGAGAGGCAGAGAGGGAGAGAAACATCCATGTATGGTTATACCCCCAAAATTTAATCTAAAGACATACTCAACATTGCCTAAGAGTTTATAATAAATAGAAAATATTTTTCTTAAATTAGTACAGGTTACCTAAAGGCTTCCAACACAGAGTCAAGGGCAAATTCTAATGTAGATGGGACAAGAACCGTATACATTTCCTTGAATAAATGATGACTCAGTCATTTGCCCCTCGACACCTACTGAGCCCACACTGGGTGCCATGGCGTAAAGCATCAAGTTAGGAGCCGTTCACTGAGTTCTGAAGCAGACAAGTAACTAATTACAATACTGTGGGTCAAAAGCCTTGAAAGAGGAGCACATGGTACACAGTACTGTAGGAACATGGAGGGACATCCAGTCTAGCTTAGGAGAAAGAAGGAAGGCTTCCTGGAGGAGTTGATGCCTGCATGCAACCTTGTGAAAGAACTTAGCCACAGATTGAGTCACTTGAGGTGGCTGGAGTGAACACAGCTTCCGTAGTGTACACAATACTTTAAATTATAGAAATATAAAAATGTCTCTTCTTCCACTACAGTGTGTTTTGCAAGGACAGGTTCACTTTTTAGCCTGTGTTGTGAGCTCCATTCTCTTTTTTTCCTGATGTTTTATGCAAGTTGAGTACTAATGACTCATAAGAACAATCTAAATGCATTCTTGCTGTGGAAGTGTTATGTGTGGTTTTGCACTTAAAAGGGGTATTCAGATGCTCTCAGTAGTGGTTTTACCTCTGTGACCATTGTGGGCTGGGCTGACTTGGGAGAAGATTAAAATTATTTCATGTCAGATCCTAAATTATATATTTATTGTGCTATAATCCCTAAAGTATTCCTTAATACATATTTTGTGCCCAGAGAAGTCCAACGAACAACAACAACAAAAAGAAAGGAAAAGATGAGGGGAAGGTCAGGGTACTCCAGGCAGAAAGGACAGGCTGTGCGAAGTGAGAGGCGTGGCGCATTCGCCAGAGCAGGGCAGGCTCTGTGGGGCAGGAGGGGAGGCAGGAGGAGGAACATCGTGAACTGGGCAGATGGGAGCCCTCGTGTGCCTTAAGGTGCTTCGTTCTCCAGAAGATCGTACAAGTTGTTGAAGATTTAAATCTGTGTTTTAACAAGTTCCTTCTGGCTTTAGCAGAGAATGGATGCTAACCTGGGGGCCGGCCTGGGTGCTGGGACATCAGTGAGGAGCAATGACGAAGGCCTGGGCTGAAGGAGGGGCAGTGCTATGGAGAAGAGAGTATACGTTGAAGGGACAAGCCTTTAAGATACATAATTAAACAAAGTATATCACCAGTTGAGTATGGAGATAAGAATGAAGAATGGATGGACACCTAGATTTTCCGCTTGGGCCATCTAGGGTTTCCAATGCTGTATGGTCAGGTGGCGGGTGGTGGGATGGGTGGCGGTCAGCAGTGTGCCAGTGAAGGAGGTGCTGTCTGCTTCTCCTGTCTAGTATCAGCTGATGGAGGGATGCAGATGGAACCAGCTCAGGCCTTGTGTCTGTCCCTTTGATGCAGAAATGGCAACAACAGGATGGGGCGGAAAGGAACTCTACAAAGAATAGGGAAGCAGCAGGGTGGGGCATGAGAGAAAGTGCAGAGCTAATAAAAACAACAGCTCCCATGGTTTGTTATAGAAACTGAGAGCAGGACTCAAGTGAGACGTCTCAGGTACTTATGGATATGGATATGGAAACGGAACGTGAGAGCATTCTGGGCTGGAGTTTGAACTGGAGGTCAGCAGTAGCAGATAAAATGCTCATATGATGTGCAGGGATGAGACAGGGAAGAGAAGAGAGCCAAAAATGGAACTCTGGGGCACATCAGCACTTTGGAAATGGGGTAAGGAAAAGAAGTCCAGACAGTGTGAGGTGGAGTGAAAATGTGAAATGAAAAGCAGTGTCACAGCGATTAAAGGTGAAAACAAGTCCAGGACA